>OX424445.1:3001512-3450942 GCA_949152495.1 Lasius fuliginosus | reverse complement strand
CCTCTCTACCCCTCATACCTACCCTCGCCGTACAGGTGCGCCCCCTTATATACGCGCTTTCCACGTACCGCTCCCGTTTCCCGTTCTCCGTTAACCCCTTTCGACACCCCTACGATCCTTTCTCTTCGTACTCCGTTTCCCCGTGGCGATTCTTGTCGCTTTTCTCTCTTTATTTTTTTCTCTTTTTCGCTCGCGCCGCCATCCCTTATCGACTCAGGGACGAAATTATGATCGTCGTAGGCCCCGGGTATAATCAAAATGTAAAACTTTGATCAGTAACAAGAAATGGATTTATGACGGGAAAATATTTCGTTACATATTGACCTTCATTACTAGAGATACATTTTAATTCGTGCAGATTTATTTTACGAAAATTGCTGTTTCAACCCTGCTGCGTATTCTAATAACCCCCCCCCCCCCCTCAGACTCTGTTCATACTTTTTTGCACTGCCACCCTAGTCGCTCGTTCTGTTTTTCCTCGCCATCTAAATTTGCAAACCTCTCTGTTCTTTCTCCCCGAGGTAAGCGCATATCGTGACAAGAGAGTGATTTTTTAAAGATTTACTCTTTTTCCATCCCTTTTCTATACACTCGATACATTCTCCCACCTCATAGTAAGTGCGCATGGATCCTTTCGATCAATCCTGCTTTTCACTTACCGTGGACACGTGCAGGGCGATCGACGTCCTCGTCGTCATCATCATCGGCATCGCCGTCGCCGTTGCATTGAAACGTAGCCATAGAGATCAGTGATCGATGTCAAGCAGGCGCGTTTATTCAGAGAGAATCCGCGCTCGTCCATATTCGGAGAGAATTCTCAATCCTCGTGATTTTATCGTCCCGATGTCTAATCGTCTAATCCAACCCATCTGTGGTGCTCCAGTGCGTGATGAGTATGATTCTGCAAGTACATTTCCTAATACAATAAACAAAGATATAAAGAGATAGAACTAAATCGATATTTTGTATAAAAAACGAAACGTATCATTCTCTAAAATAAATATATTTACCTATTTATATTTTCTTCGTTCCTTTATAGTAATCCAGTAATATTAAGCAAATGTAACAATCGAACTACGTATGTAGCTATGTCTGATTAAAAACGGGCCTCTTCTACTTGCAGATTTGAGAATGTTTTACGCTACTCGAGGCCGCACTGAAAAAATATAAAATACAGAATTATCATAATTATTTAAGTTATATCAATTTAAAAATTCTAAATTTTGAGAATTATTTTAGAAGAGCAATCAAGGAAAATTTCTAAGATTATAATTTGAATTACTTGAATTTTAAATGTATGTTCAATATAGCGTGATCTTTATCGTAACTGCATTGAACCGTATTTGCTAATCTTTATATCTTATTCGATATATATATATATATATATATATATTTGCTTATTTGTTTAACATCGTTTCACTTATGCAATGCAATTTCATGAAAAGATCAGCAAATTTAGAGAAAATGCATTACATTCGTGTCGTTTTGATTTATAATAACTGAGTGTTATTTCACGCAGAACTGCGTAAATACATAAATAAATATATATATATATATATATAAATTATTAGAAAGCAAATATATTAATCGTATTCATGCAATGCAACTGTACTTTTTGACATAATCTTCTTTTATCATCGTTTCGACGAGAAAGAAAATAGTAAACATAATGTCGAAAGTTAAATTGATCCGTTTAATCACATTTCTTGCATTTTTCGCTCTTTTTTTCCTCCAAAGCTCGAACATACAACACTTATCTCACTTTGAATGCAAAAGATGCAAAAAGATATAGCTAAAACGAACAGGTCGTGTTGAAATGTGCATACCACATGGCGTTTTAAATCTTTGCTGCTTGTGTCTTGATTGGTCAATCAAGCATTCGTAACAGCATGGCATACAGTTTCGATTCAAAAGACATATGTGATTTCGCGGCAAACCGAAATCACGGAAAAAGTTTACTTTGACTTACCCGCTTTAAAAAAAAATCACTTTATAACATTTTGTAGGCGACATTATTAATTACGAATATTGTTAATATGATATAATTCTTTCTTGGCCGTAAAACAAAAATTGCAGATACGTATTTCACAGCTATTCCGATAGAGGTTCTGTGATCCTCTCGCTGAACCTTAGGGTTTGTGTATATGTTAGTAAATGCAAAATTTGGAAATAGACCCTTAGTACAACATTGTTTACATTCCTACATGATATGTATTCAAACAGATGGAAATTTAAAAAAATAAATAAATAAAAAGAAAAGAATTATTTATACGTATCTATAATAACATTATACAATTCGGAAAATTGGTAAATCATTTTACAAAAATGGATATTTCATGGACAAATACCGCTAAAGCGTTACAGGATTTTGCAAGTATTTTGGTTTGTGGAAAGTGGTAATTGCACATTATAAACTTCTGTTTGTTAAGGATTATTTTGATCAAACTACAATTAATTTAATCAATAATCAATAATTTTATTCACATTAACAAAATATTGCAAGATATTACTAATGAATTAATGATTGATTAAATTAATCAAATTTTGGTTAAAGCGGCCCAAAGTGATAACAATATCAAATTGTGTATTCATGATTTTTTTGTGAAAATATACTTTCTTGTAAACTTTATTCAGCAAGTATTGCTTCTATAAACATTTTATATATGTTTGCTGCTATATCTCTATTAGACTTATAATATTGATTACATATCAATATTTTTTTATGCAGTGGATTTAAACCAATATCTCCTGTAAGACTCACAAATTGCGGACATTTCTTTTGTCATGATTGTATCAAGTCTGCGACAATATGCGTTAAATGTGATATACCTGTGCAGCCACGTGAAATTAATCTCGATTGCTTAGTATCAAATCTCATTCAGGGTTGCGATACTATTGCACAAATTATTAAAAGGTTTGTAATTAGATTTTCTTTAAATATAAATATATGAAAAGTTGCTATATATATATATATATATATATACTATGAAATGATTATTACTATATCATAAATATGTATTAACTATTATTATATAACTATACATATATATATATATATATATATATATATATACAATTGCTAGTAATAAATAATATAAATATATTAGGGAAAATATATGGGACAATATTGTGGATGTAAGATCTAATATATCAGTAGACAAGACAGTGTCTGAAGTACTTAATACACCAAGAAAACATTCTTATATTAAGAAGAATATAAATAAACCAAACGCAAAAGGAGAAACACAATTGCATACTATGTGTTTAAAGGTATATATACCAAATATTAGTACAGATTTCATTCTCTCACTCTTTCTGTCTCTAGTTTGAAATAATATTATGATCCATTTTTTTATCTCTGAATTAAATTATTGCTATATTATATAAATTACAAGTCAATTTACTTATAGAAAAATGCTGAACAAGTAAAACAGTTGTTGATAGCTGGTGCAAATCCTAACACAAAAGATAATGCTGGTTGGACACCACTGGTAAAAAATGCTTATACCGATTATATATTAATTTTTTTAAATTATATTTTTATGCTATTTTTTCAAGCTTAAGTTATTCTGTCTTTCTATCTAATATTTCAGCAAGAGATGGTCAGTTATGGATGTATCGAAATATGTAAATTACTACTAAGTTGTGGAGCATTGCCTAATATATCGGGTTATGAAAAGAAAACTCCATTACATGATGCTGCTGAGTCTGATAGAATTGAAGAAGCTAAGTTATTATTGGATTATCATGCTGACAAAAATCTCTATGATCAATATGGCAAGAAACCTATGTATGTATATGCGCATTATAGTAATATAAGGTATTTAGAAACAGTTTTTATTTCTCTTACTAATCTTAATTTGACTTTGCAGAGACTACTGTAAATCAGACGAGATGCGACAACTTTTGACAAATGTACAATCCTCGTCTGAAAAGATATTGGACAAAAGTATTAATCAAACGCTAGATACGTCATTACATGTAAGATGTGATAAATTTGTGATTTATGCGTCAAACTTAAAACATGAAAATCAGAAATTGCTTAGTCTCATAGCCACAAAACATAAACTCAAGATTTTGACTACATATAGGTACAATTTTTCTTTCTTATTAACGGCAAATATTAGCGTGTATAATCAAATATATATTTCAGTTTTATATTTCAGATCATCTATTACACATGTCATAGTGGAGGTAAATGAACGGAACGTTACAAAATTGACACTTGATGTTTTGTTCACAATTGTCCATGGCAGTTGGCTTCTTAATAGTGAATGTAAGATAAAACATAATTATGTGTTTGTAGTCATCCTTTAATATGACCTCATAAAGTTGTACAATTTATTTAAAGGGATTAAACTGGCAGCAGATATAGACGACATATCTAATATGGATTTTGAATTATTTGAAGTTAATGGTCCGCCAATTTCTGATGTCTCAAAAAGAGCGAGACAAAATGCAGAAAATCAAAATCCACGCCTATTCAACAACTGTTTCTTTTATTTTGCTTTACGAGCAGATATAACTTATCGGATTGGCGATTTGGAATTAAAAAAAAATGATTTGATACGACTTGTGAGAACAGGAGAGGGAACAGTACTCTCTAGACAACCAAATCCAGAAGATCTGAAGGATATGATGCCAGTGATACCTTTTCACATTGCGAGTGATTCGTCTCATCCTTTGCACAAGTGTACACATTATATTATATATATGCCAGGCAAAGGTGAACCACGTATTAAATACAAAATGCCGCATATCAAGAGTCTGCCACTCATATGGCTAATTGAATGCATAGAGAAATTTACTCTAGTTAATCCGGCTCATTTGGGATTATCCTGAGAGTCTGAAGATGCATACAGTCACACAATATTCTCTATATATATATTATAATTTTTCTTTAATATATTTTCACATATTTCAATACTATTTTTTCTTTTTGATATATTGTGAATTGTTTTGATATATTGTTAATTCTATATTATATGCGGTATTTTGTATATCTGTAAACTATTGTAACAGTATATTGACTAATTTTTTGAAAATTTCTTATTTTGTTTTAATGAGATATTACATAAGTTTGTAATTATAAATTGGCATTATCCCATAATTATAAGCAGAAATATAAATAATTTTATAAATCTTTATTCAATACAACTAATAATTTTTTATTAAATACAACTAATACAAAATTTAATGAATACTTACCCCAAGATCGCCAGCGCCCGATGTCTTCTAGATTTCCTCTTTATCTTAGATTATCAGCGTCGTCAGCGATGATCTGTAACATACAAATAGAATTCAAATTATATAGCAGCGCCTAAAGATAATTAATATCAGAAAATTATTATTGTACGCATTTGATTTTATATTTGATGCATACAACAAACAGATATATAATTAAATAATTTTATAATTTTTTATTTTATACAATTATGAATAAATAATAAATATTACTCACCCCAGGGTTACTCATCTATCGACGCTCAATACCGCCTCGGGTTTTCTCCCCCTCTCTTATTTCATCATGTCGTTTCTTCATGGCACTCACTAGAGAAAACAATTAATTTAAATACAATCAAGCGCACACTCGCAAAAACAATTAATTACGATTACGCGCGCACTGATCACACATACAATTAATAAGTGGCACTTTGCACGGCATTTTCGACTTTAATAACAGACGACGCGTTCTTGATTATGGCGAAAAAATAACGCGAGAAAGGCTCGATATTCACGGTCTTGCGATATCACTAATTTCGCATGTACAGCACGAACAGCAGAGATTTTAACAAATCATCGATGGTCACACAAACGCCGTATTTATACGTTACGCGATTGAAACATTATTAAAATATCATTTTAATATATGACAATTTTATTGTAAATATATATCATGAGACAATGACTTATATAAATTTCTATCGCGTCGAGAGATACCTACTCAAGTAAATAAAGCGGGCAAAATATTTTCTTCGATAAACAGCCGTCGCCGTGATACGTTTAATCACTTAATCGCATTAAGTAATTGCGCAGGTTTATACTCACTAATCACTTATAAACTATGATCGTGTCCGACGTGATAATTTTTGCGATCGTGTCTCGAAAATTAATGGCAATAGACTTAGGAATTAATGTTAGAGTATTTCATTAGGTCAACGACGCCGCGCCGATGACCTAATGAAATACTCTACGATTAATTCCTAAGCAAGATGTTTAAACAAACTTTCAATAAGAATGACGAATGACACAAGATACAGTGTAAACTCGGTTATAAATATATGTACAAATGTAAATTCATCTCTAAATGTACTCGGAAGATCGATGGGATAAAAGCATCTATAAAATGGCCGATTATCTGATCCGAAAAAAAATCGCGATTTTTTATTCTCAATATTCCTCCCTAATATGCCGTAAAACTATTTAATAATCTCACAATTTATTCAAAAGACAATGCTATTGCGAATAATTATATCTATTTAGCTCGATTACCTCTTTATCTTAGGCTTATTTGCAGATATTACCGGAGCCCAGAATCTCTACTTCTGTACGACGCGCCGTTCCTGCACGAAAAGAGGAAGAAGTCGGTGCGCGTAGAATCTTGAACCAATCAGGATGAAAGGCGCCAAAATTTTCTTGGTCCTGATTGGTCAAGCATTGGCAGTAGTATCGCGAATGTACAAATCGAAATCGATTATCGCGTATATCGAAATTTTATTTCAACCAATCAATTCTATGAAGTCGCACGAGCAGTTGTCGGACGATTTGGCGCGAGGATTCAAAATCGTTTGAAGTCATGCAAAATGGAGATGATACGAGATAGCGAGAATATAATATTTTTCCTTCATAATCGCAAGAAAATGACAATTATACGCATTCGAATTTTAGCGAGACCTCCGATTGTCTCCAGTTGTCTTTAGTTCGTGTCACGACATGAAGAATAATAACTTTTCTCTTGTCATGATTGTTGCAAATATTTCTAACAAATCTATACAGTCGAGTCATTTTATTTTATTAGAAAAATAAAATAATTGAATAATTTTTATTAACATTATTAAAACTAATTATTTTTTATTTTAACTAAACTTTTTGAATATAATGATATAATTATAAATATCAAAAATATTCTAAAAATATATTCAATTATAGTATTTCATACACACACACATATGTATATCTATTCAGCAAAAGATAATGCAATCCTAACCAAGAAATTTGTTTACATGTTTCTTTCATCTCAATCATCTTCTGATATGAACATATTTAATATTTAAGGAGAGATTTAATAAGAAATGTTACAGAAAATAATTTTGAGATTAAAATGCATCGCACAATCGGCGCAGTTTCGCTCTTTAGCGAAACTGTCAATCAATCTGGAAGAAAAATCTAACAAGATGCAAGCTTGGCAGATACATTCGTATAATGGATTGGAGGATTTAAGACTGTCTAATGTCAGAATGCCGGTGATCATGCAGCCAACAGATGTTTTGGTAAAGGTTGAAGCTGCTAGTGTGAATCCCATCGATGTTGCGATGACAAGTAGGTACTCTATTTCTGATTGTATGTGTTCTGTGTATTTATTCTGAAAATGACATATAAAATTATCAAATAAAATACCACACTCTATATTTGTAGCTGAAAGTATGTATAAATAAATATAACAAACTTATATATATATTATAACATAGAAGCTGTATAAAAAAGGTCAAAAATTAATGCTATTATGTTTTAATAAAGTTTCCAATACATTTTTAATTCACAAGGTTTTTGTGAATTAAAGGCTCATTTAATCCTATATAACTAAGAGTTACAATAAAAGATCTAAGTGTTACAATAAAATTATATATATTTTATTATAGATGGTTATGGCACAACTCTTCTAAATTTGATGCGCAAAGCCAAGAATTTCACTGGTGGAACATACAATGGGTTAGACTTGCCATTGACATTAGGCAGAGATTTTGCAGGAGTGATTGTATCAAAGGGACATGATGTGGGAGACAGGCTTGAATTAGGCGAGGAAGTTTGGGGAGTGGTTCCAATGGAACAACAGGGCTGTCATGCAAATTATGTCGTGGTTAATAATAATTTAGTAAGACATATTTCATTTTTAGAGTATTATAAATTATATATAATATTATATAATATTATAAGTATATTATTATATAATAAGAGTATTATAAATATCTGGCAAAAAAACCTGAAATTACATGTTGAATAATATATTTCTTTTCTTGCAAGGTAAATCCGCGTCCTCGAAATTTGTCTCATACAGAGGCTGCAAGTATTTTATTTGCTGGACTGACTGCATGGTCCGCACTATGGGTTACAGGAGGGCTATCTTATAAAATGGCGATAATCACGAAACGAAATAGACGCGTTCTGGTTGTGGGAGGTTCAGGAGGAGTTGGAACCTTGGCTATACAGCTGCTGAAAGCTTGGAACATGCATGTAAATATTTCATCATGCATATTGCATTAAAATTTACAGCATATAAATTTCAATTTATTTAGGTAATTAGCACATGTAGCAGTGATGCCGTGGATTTGCTACAGAGTTTAGGTGCAGATATTGTTATTGATTATAAGCAAGACGATGCTGATTCAAAAATTATTTCAGAGGGACCGTAAGTAATTTCATATCAGACCGAAATTTATTGCGTTATATTTATATAGTTATTGTATACATATATTACATTTGCCAGCAGGTATGACATAATCTTAGATTGCGCCAATCGAGGACCGGAGCATGTTAGAACGAAAGGATATCCACACAGTATTTACATAGCATTAAATTCGCCATTGTTGAAAAATACTGATCAACATGGGCTAGTTGTAGGAATGGCGAAAAATGTGCAAGATTTTTTAAAGTTTAATATTCCAACGGTAGAAAATAAAAGCTGTGTAAAATGGGGATTTTTTATACCCTCCCAGACGGGAATTAACGTCCTTCAAAAACTTGTGGAAAATAAAGAAGTATGTATTATTGTCTAAATGTATTATTCTGCTAAATGTATTTATTCTGCTAATGTTGCATAATTTGATATTTTACATTTTACAGATTGTACCTGTTGTTCAACAAGTGTATCCTTTCCAAGATTTGCCGCTGGCATATGAAAAAATGAGGCAAGGCCATTTAAGAGGTAAACTAGTCATTGACATAAGATAGCACAATGTGCATCATCGAATTAAATAAATAGAGATACATGAGTATATAAATATCTATTTTATAAAAATTGTATAGTTTATTTATAACAAATAGTTGCATTCTACATGATGTTTGCGGTGTTTGTTATATTTTTCACTTCCTGTATTGTATGAGTACCAAGGACTTTGTTCATAACTTCCTCCGAACAATTTGTTGCAAGTTCTGTCGCCCTTTCTGTACCTTTCTTCAAAATCTCGTCCAAATAAGCAGGTTCTTTGGTTAATCTCAATATATCCGCACGAATTGGAGATAATTTCTCTATCACTATATCCGCTAACACCAATTTATATCTATTAAATTGGAAATAAGCCTTAAGAATTTACATCAATAAGAAACCTTAAAATTTACTCATCGTAGTTTACTCAGAAAGTTTGTATGTATGCACACGCGCGTACCTGCGTGTGAGTAAAAAAAATATCGCCTCTTTTTCTAATAAAAATTATATAATACAATTATACTCACTGTCCTGTATTTAACTCTACGGCCTCCTTACATATTTCATCTGGTGTCTTCCCAGTAAACAGAGAATGTATATTAATCAAATTAGTCACTCCTGGTCGTTTTTCCGGCTCGTAAGTCACTTCA
Organism: Lasius fuliginosus; assembly: GCA_949152495.1. NCBI lineage: Eukaryota > Metazoa > Arthropoda > Insecta > Hymenoptera > Formicidae > Lasius > Lasius fuliginosus. The sequence goes on along the minus strand of OX424445.1, from coordinate 3,441,150 downwards.
GATGTGAAATCAGTCATAGCCTTCTTTATTTTTTCCAACAAAACATCTGGTTCATCCAAGATGTCCAACCTAGACTTGGGATCTGTATGTGACTTCGACATTTTCTTCATAGGCTCACGTAAAGACTTAATCCTTTGGCTTGGGCCATCTAAAAATATAAAAATTCGTCAGACGAAAGATTTTACAAAATCAGAATAAACTTGATTAAATTTTGAGACTTACTATCTTAAAGGCTTACCGCTGATAAGACTATGTGGTATCGGGAAGGTTTGCCCAAACTTTCTATTAAATGTATGCGCTAAATCTTGTGCCAACTGTATATGCTGAGCTTGATCTTGTCCAATTGGAACGTGCGTTGCTCTAAATAAAGAATCTTCATATACAGCTTATTACATCATGTGTGAACATTACATATTCAATACAAAGATATTTACTTGTATAATAATATATCAGCTGCCTGTAGAACAGGATAGATGTATAAGCCTAGAGGGATGTTCTTTAAGGATTCGCTTTTTTCCTTGAATTGTGGTAAGTGCGCTAATCGCGGCATAGTCGTGATAGTACCTAAAATCCAACACAGTTCTGTGTGCATGGGTACTTTGGATTGTTGAAACAAAATGCTCTTTTCAAAGTCTATACCGCAAGCCACTAATGTTGCAGCCATCAGCAGAGTATTTTCCCTCAATTTTTTTGGATCCTACAAATCACATATTGTAAGTGGATAATCTCGGCAATAATATCAGGATACTGAATTTGCTATATTTTTATACTTGTGGCAAAGTTATTGAATGTAAATCAGCTATGCTGCACAGAACTTCTTCGCCTGCATTCTGTAATTCTACCCATCTTTGAATAGCGCCAAAGTAATTGCCTAAATGTACGCTCCCAGTTGGCTGAATTCCCGAGAATATCCTCTTTGGGTATTTAGTCTGTGTTGTCTAAAAAATAAACTATACATAATAAAAATAACCTATAATCAATTTTTCTTCAAATAATTTTATAACAATGCAATGAAAATAAAACTTTATCTAAAATATAATAATAATTCATGTAATGCTTTACACTATGATAATTAATTACATATTCATTAAATCCTCAGAAAATTAAATAAATCCCTTAAAAATCTCACAATTCTCCTTCAGAAACAAATCATAATTAAGACGAAACATGATTGAACCTGATGGCTATATTCTCTTATCTTTTCGGGCTTCACCATTCGAGCAGTTTCCGAACGAATAACACTTCTCAATATTTTCAGCATATTTAATAATAAATGTAAATGTCAAGCTTATCAATCCTGAATGTGAGGTTAGATAAATATCACGATAGTTTAACTTATCGACATAGGAGACACGTGCGCTACTTTAGGAGCAAAGATTTCTTTGTCCTGATTGGTCAATTAAATACCACTCGATCTCATGAATGAAGATATACGTAAATGTTCGAATGATTTCCAGTACCGCCAATATATATCGAAACAGCATTCTGCTTAAATTTCAGCCAATCACAAGCAATTTTCTTAGAAGCGAATATTTATATATAATAAATATTAATGACAAAATTATTTGCTAATAATTATAATTATAGAAAGCAATCAAATTTATTTCCTTTTACCAACGAAATGTACGAGATTAATAAGTCAGGAGAAGAGGAGGACAGATTAAGAGCCATAAGAAAACAAAATTTATATTTAATAAGAAATATACATATGTTTCTTGAATTATCTATAGAAATTTATAAAAACCACCAGTTTTTAGAACGAGAATAAGAAGAGCATAATATAAAATTAGTTTTATATATCTCAAATTGATTCTAATTATTTCAAAAGAGAATAAATTTTGTTTGTAAAAGTAATATTTATAATTAATAAATTTTAATCAATCTTCTTGATATTTTACCAAATTAGTCGAAGGAGTGCAATAAACGTATGGGATTTAATTCTCCTCCCTCTCATTCTACGCGAACTTCATATTCTATCGTGGAATGATCGCATTTTCTATTGCACATTGTATCAAATATAAATATTAGATTATTAAAAGTTAATCATGGTTTCTACCGTGAAAATATTTGACATCACTATACCACAGAAAAGCGATCTTTGCTGTGCGATTTGTAAAATCGTCAATTTCGAAAAGAATCTGATTTATTCTAAATTTTGTGCGAAGATGCTCAAGTGTCGGTAAATATCGATTATTAAAAAATATTATCGTTCTCTAAAAAATTACAAAATAATATTAATACTAGCATTTCTTACACGTGAATTAAAAGCAAAACTGCTGGCAATTAATTTTTTTAAACGAATCTCACGAATTTTTCTGTTATGAGAGATCCTTTTCCTATTTCTTTCGCGCATTAAATATACATTGGATTTTTTAGAGAATTTCTTCAAGGAACTCCTCTGGCAATGGCTGCTCCGATAACTAATCGAAAAATATTCAAGTCTGGTGGGTCTATCTATATTATTGTCGCGAAAGAGCTTTTTGAAAGTTGCGCTTTCCAGAATCATTGCGACACATTGAATATACAAACGGTATGTATTCGCACGATTTCCAGAAGAGAGCACTCTAAATCTCTGCAAAATATAAATTTCTCGCAAGAAATAATTGATATTATTTGTCCGAACACAAATTATACAGATAAATCTATTAGAGCCCATTCCAACTAACGTTTACAAGGCGTGTCTACTTTACACTATGGAATACAAAGTGGCACCACAGTGGAATAAAGTCGGGTTGTACCTTGTCGAAGGACAAGATTTTCTTAGCTCGAACGGAAATGTCGATGCAGTAATGTTGGATATTAAGGAGATTCGCGGTATAAAATTTTCTTTGGTTTTATAATTAGAAACTTTTAAATTACTATAACGTTAAACACATATGCTATTTATATATTTTAATGAACAGAGTCTTTTATGCGATATAGAGAACGATTTAGACTTAACCCGAGATTATAGCACAGAAATATTTTGTAGATAACAGCGCTCAGCTTCTTATGAAGAGTGTAAATCTAAGAATACCATTTGTAAGACTGAATAGGACACACTCTTTACAATATGATTTACAGTCACCAGTACGCGTTTTGCCAAGGTAAAATATTAAAACTATGAATATTATTAAACCGCTATTATAAAATCTTAAAATTTTATGTCTGTCAATTAATCGCTTAAACACAATTTAATAATGTTATTTAATAATTTTGTAAATAGTATGAAAATGGCAAACGTGCTACGCGTATCAAAGACAATCAAGTCTCTGTTCAAGGATTATGAGGACCTGCGCGCATATTGGAAAAATATGGTAAATCCTCCACTCGTTATTTATGAAAACTAATATCTTCTAAGATTATCAATCATATCAAATTTTTTATTTCTTATTTATATTTCTCACTCCTTGAAACAAAAATCAGTAATGTGTCGAAAATAATCGATTCTTCAGAAATAAAATTGATTAAATTATATTTGGATATATTATTAAATTAAATCAAAAGTAACTTTGTAAATTATAAGAAATAATTTACCTTCTTATTTTAGCACGGCTATATGTTACCAGATTACGAGGACGGATTCTTATTTTACAATATCGAGTTCTTTTACTTTAAGTCAAACATTTTCCTATATCCTGAAATGTGTTTAACCTCAGGACCTTTAGAAATTCTTCCGTCTGCGACGGACCCGCTGTCCAGAATTTACAAATTTATAGGGGATCTAAGAAGGAAGGTGACCAAATTATGCGAACAGCAATTAGACATATGTCTGAAAGTGAGAAAACAAGTTACATATATTTTTAATATCTCCATTTTTATCGAATTCTCTCAATCAAATTTTTACTTAATTCTCATGTTAATTTTTTTCTAGTTTAAATTAATATATTTTTTCTTACATATAATTACATTTTAATTGCTGTTATTGCTTATGTTATATACTTATTGTTATATACGCGATACGTATATACAAATATCAAGTATTAAATTTTTTTTAAATATATATAAATTATGAGCAAATTAAAATTATTTCTAACAAATTCTAAGATATATTTATTATTCTAAAATCAGAGAGATTGAATCAGTAAATTTGATTATTGTAGTCACATTGTATTACTTAATATGTAACTTGTTTCGCAGAATACGTTTCAAACAGCAGTTCTAACTTGTACACCAGTATTATCAAAAGTTAGACTTCCAGCCTACGATACAGGATATGGCACACAATCGAGAAGAATTAGTAGTGTGACGCCCTTGCTTCGAATTCCTGATACCTGTGATATTCCTACAAAACGATCGCGATTATCATTGTCGAGAACTGATGACTCGCTTACGTGCGCGACCGAAATTGACGATTTCGATTTGGATATCAAGCCGTGTTTCACAAATAAATTGAATCTAATAAAAACTGCTGGTAGCATTTCGGCAATATTATGCGACGTAGATAATGCTACGGTCAGCAAACCAATTGTACAAAAAGATGAAAGCAAGTCGTGTTATTTTAAAACTGAGGAACAAAAATTTGAGAGCAAACCTTTCGTGGTAAATATGTTACCTATATGTAGTAATTTTTCATATAATAATGAAATAATTGTTGATAAAGATAATATCATGTTCAAGGAGCTGACAGACAAAGAAGAAAGACCCAAGAAACTAAGTCTAAAGGAAAAGCTGTCAAAGAATTTTTAAAAAAATATTCTTGCGAATTTTACTTTTTCAAAAATAGTTATTTGTTATTATTCATTTCTCTTTATTTAAAACATAGTTAATTTATGTAAAAAGAAAGATATTTCTATAATAGAAGAATTAGTAAAAAAAAAAGAAAAAAAGAATATAAATTTCTATTCAAAATAAATATAAATAAATAATAAATTAGTTATAAATTAGAAATTCAAATTACAAGTTATAGATTATTTATCTTAGAACTCAGAAACAAGAAAAAATATAATGCTTTAAATCTTTCTCATTCAAATAGTTACAAACTGTATTCGCATTTATAAATAAACATTATTAAGTTTTAATATGTTTTACGATTTTTATATTCCTCTATTGCCTCCAGCAAAGCACGTCTGTCTTTCTCATACTCGATTCCAATCTCTATCAAATCTCCATCCGTAAGTGTTAAAAATAGATCAATGTCCACCTAGGATAAAATATAATAATAAAGAAAATAAAATAATAAAGAGAATCGAATCGTGTACACAATTTAGAAACTATAGCAATTAGTATCAGAGTTAGATTAGAAGTTAAATGAAGAGCTAAATGGAATTAAATAATTAATTTATTACTATTAACTATAATTTTGTTTTAACTATAAAGAAATAATATTGTTATTTATCCATTTTCAGATTTTTCCGAACTTTGGTGCATTCTGATATAGAAATAATACTTACTTCTTGTTCAAGAAATATAGGGATATGTTGGCTCAGTCCAAAGCGTCTCAGTAGCATGATCATTTTCGTCTGCGACCAATTCAGAAGCATTCCTTTCGGTGGCGTTTTGCAACGCGGCGGTGTCGGAGTATTTTCGCCAAACACGTTCTCCTCATTAACGTCCGGGGGTACATGAGGTGATTTGAGAGGGCTGAATTCGGGTGTGAATCCGAGAGTAACATTAAGATCACAAGTGAAATTCTTCGTGTCAAAATCCGTAGATCGTGCTGATTTAAATCTGCAAGAATATGTGTTTCTCAAAATAATAATATATTTTATTTTAGATATTTATAATATGTTAATTTAATACGAATTTCAATAAATAATTGCTTAATTCATTACACCTGATCTACCTTCCAACAATAAAAGGTGATCCAAACTCGCTCGTCACACAATCTTTTTCCGTTGTCTTCTTGCTTTCATCTTTATCCTGAAAAACTACGTTCGATTCCTTTGTAAGATTGTTCTTCTCAAAGCAAACAGTATTCGGGGATAGCGCGAATATGTCGTATTTTAAGTTTGGTGATAGTAAATCTTGCTTGTCGGATTCTGCAGATACAGATAAATGCAATTTGGTTTTTCGTTTTTTATTTTCATTATTTTTAATTAGCTTAGAATCTCGCGTCGTGTCGTCGATATTCTGCTCTACAACTTGGATATTATCTGATGTATCATTCCAATACTCATCTATGGCAGAATCTGCGTTCACCAAAGCGGCTATCTCCGGTATCGTAGAACGTTTCATCATGAGGTGAGTGTACTCATCTGCGCTCAATACAAATTTGTTCTTTTTATTGAAATTTTTACGTTTTCTGTGAACAACTTGAAACAAATAAATAATAGAAAAAAGAAGAAAACAAGTGTAAAAAAAAATGCATCTGATAAGAACAAATCGTAATTTTTTTTTTTACAACTTAGAATTTTGCAGTACAAAAGCGAGCAACATTCTATTGGATCTTCAGTTAAATTACTGGAAAAAATATTCTATTTCACAAAATGTTTACATAATTTTTTTATTTTAAAATGTTTTTTATTAAATTGTTATGACAACTGTCATTGTGTGTGTGTGTGTATGTGTGTGATAAATTACTTATCTATATAAGATAAATATAGATAGTTTTTTATTGCGCAAATCATTATATATCTATATATATATTCATAAATTTTGTAATCTAGAGAAAAATCGTCTCACTATCAGTCGAAAGCGGCATGCCCAATTCCAACAGTCTAAAAAAGAGTTCCTTGTCGTTCTTCATGGCAGCAACACATAATGGAGTAATGTCATCATTAGCCGCGTTCGCCAAAGCGTCCGGACAAGCGTTGTACACTGTTTCGAACATCTTCTTGCTGATCGCAGCAGCTAATCCGAGAACCGACATACCTATAATAATTAACAATAAATCAATAAATGAATAAAATATTTTGTCCCATTCGTTTGAAGATATCGTAGTATTATACAGTTCGTAATTTCAAAGTTATTATGCAATTATGTAACAATATGTGGTTTTTGTGATTTTTTTTAATGATCACAAAATTTCATGGTGTTTGAAAATTTTTATGTAAGCATCATTCTCTAGGATCATTATTTTAATAGCGAAAATTAATTGCAATTTATTGCGAACGATTGCGACTTGCTTGTTTACCGAGATAAGTCACTTTGTCAACTTCGGCGTCCTTCTCTAATAGCAATTTTACAGTATCGATATTTCCGTTACGAATTGCTTGCATCAGCGGGGTCCAGCCAAATTTATTCTTTCTGTCTATAACATGACAGTTTTCCTTCTGCTTCAAAATTTCCTTCACGATTCGGAAACAATCATTCACTGCGCTTGTATGTAGCAAATTCTCATCATAATTATTCACAGCATTCAAGGTGTATCCTTTAAAAAATTATTTTATATTTTACTTATTTTTATAGTAATAATAATATTATATAAAAATAATAATATTAATACATATAGTGTGTATTTTAGAAATTTTAACAAGACCCGTATATAATCAACATGGTGCATTTATGTATGCGAAAATGAATATATAATCTTTTTCCGAAATAAAAGACTTATAGTTCAAGCATAGATCATTAAATGCAGCAATTATTAAATGTCACTAATCAATCCATATATTTAAAAAAAATGATACCTTGCTTCTGCATCGCCACAATCACTTGTGTTTCCACAGTTTTTTTAACACTGACGTGCAATTTTGTCTTCCACATTATCTCTATTCTGACTATATAAGGTTTATTAATATTTATTCACATCAATTATAAATTAATAAATCTCTCTAACATTAATATTTGATTATATTATTGCTCATATTATATTCGCACTCTCTCTCTAAAATTTGTCTATTTATATCTACTTATATTAAACGGATTATTACAATTCTTATATCTGTAGGAAACAACTCTGACCTTTTCAAAACATAACATAACACTGTATTACTTTCGGATATTATTGCTTAGATTACACACACACACACACACACACACACACACACACACACACACACACACACACACACATAAAAGAAATGTATATTATATTTATGTATATATATGCGTGCGCGTGTGTATATATATTATTGCTTTGTAATGTGACCCATTAGCAATTGTTTTCTTTTTTTTATACAGATAGTTTACATACAAGATAAAATAATTAATTTTTTAATCTTTAAACATGATAAATTCTCAACGTTTGAATAAATTTTGTAATAATTAAATGGAATACAAAATGATAACTAAAATATCATTCCATGTACACAAAATTTGGCTGAAGTCGGTGAAAAAATTAATATTTTGTATATTTCTCCTATAAAATATACGATTAATCGTCTCTTATAAACATATATATAAACAATAGAAATTTTAACAATTTTAAAATATATAGAGAGGAATTTTGCAAAAGATATTAGATATATATTTGGATATATCTTTTCTGTGGCTTTTTGTTTTCAGAAAAAAGCGCTTTCGCACGACGGATGCATTAATTAGGGACATAGTAATTAGATAAAATGATAGTGAGATGCGTGACTATATAAATCCCGTCCTTTTCGGGTCATTGACAGGAACCTACGACCATTAACAAATAATAAGAGATACAACTTTCTTACTGAATTATATAATCTTCTCTACCTCTTAAAAGACAAATTATAAAAAATAAATCCGAATAAGGAGACGCATGATCCAAGATTTCCGCTCCCATATGCGGCGATGAATGTGTATGGCTGGAAGCCATACTGACAGGATCCCGGTCACGTCGTCTGTATCAAGTCTGTATGTGTGTCGTCGCACCCTCTGACGGTGTTTGTCCCAAGCAGAGAGATTCCTCGGACATACTGGGGTGCGTTCAAAAATCCTACCGGTAAGGATAAAGTAGCGTTCAATTGGCCAATCAGGACAGAAGGAGCAAAGATTTCTTTGTCCCGATTGGTCAATTAAATGATACTCCACTCCACGAGAAGAACAAGATACATCATGTATCATACATGTTACGTATTGCACCGCAATATTGGGGTTAACTATCGTGCATCGCTGCCAAGGTACATCGTCGACGAGAGAGTCGAACGGCGGCGAGGAGACGGTCACAGGAGGACGGTTGTGGAAATCTCCACGAAGTCGTCCAATAATCTCTGGGGAATCGCTCGCTGTTCGTTTTCGTCTCTCTCGTAGCTACGCGAGAATTGTTTGACCTATAAAAATTAGGCCGTCGAGAGATACGCATTTTTTTTTTTTACAAACACACGCGTTCTTCCAATAAGTTGCAAATTCGCGAGATTTATTCTTTAAGGTCACCCGTCTCGGTGGGCTGCATTCTGATATAAAATAATGTCGCTTGATACAGAGGCAAATGTGCGAAAGCATATGTCTCGATTATGACACACTGTACGACACTTGTTTGCATTTTATATCGAAACTTAATAATTCATACGATCGATGCAGCTTTGGCATTAATTTGCATCAGATATTTCCGAGTCAGATTGCATCAGAAATCAATGTCCTTCAGACTAAATTAATTACGTTAACATTTGTTGTCATCCACAGGAGGAGGGGAAGATCCTTAATGTATCGTTTCTGAAAAACATGAGATAATTTAACAATGATTGAGGGCAAATTATTATAATGGAATTTTATCCATGTGGACTAAGGTACATATTTCATCTGGCAAGATTTTTTTTAATATGCTGTGCAAATATGAATATTGAAACATTTAAAATTTTTCTCAGATTTATCTTTTCCTCCATTATGCGATTGCTCAGTTCAATTAGAAATTATTCAACCTCAATAAATATATCCATCAATAGTCGAGAAACCTTGGATATATTTTGTATAAAGGCATAAATACAAAATGGTGATAGTTTAGTGATGTGCCTTTATCTTTGGTATTTCAACTTTATTATGACAGTGAGTACAATATTACAACAAATTTGACTATACTTAACCTTCATAAGCAATAAAAATGTTTCCATAAAGTTTTGTTTTGTTCATTTTTTTTTGTTTTTACAGGAATCATCTTGACATTTTGAAGAAAAATTACATCTAATAAATATAAATTTTTCAAAAGTGTGACTATATATAAAGATGGATAGCTCAGAATATGAAATGGTCAGAAACATGACTCTTCTCTTCTTCTTTGAACGACTGATGGACAAGGGCGGTCCACGTACATTGCATGACCTAAGTTGCCAATTTGGGGCAAAAGGATTCACTAAGGAAATGCGTCAGATAGCAGGAGGATCGCAAAGTGGCCTTAAGAAATTTCTAGCACAATATCCGGCACTATTTTTGATCGACGGCGATTATGTATCCGTTAATACGTTTCAACCGGTTGTGGAGGAGGAGTGCGGAAATAAATCCGGTAAACGTGACTATGCCCGTGAGGCCGTAGAATACTTTACGAATAAGCTATTGCAATATGGAGTGGGCACTGAGGTCCCTATCAAAAGCCTGCTGGGTCATCGATCGCAAGCCCCGCCAGAGATCAGGCACATATCTGGGCAACACTACAAGGAATTCCGCGATTTTCTTTTGAGATATCCCGATGCGTTTGTAATTAGCGAAGATAACGTAATATTGAAGCAATACGAAGGCATGAAACCAGAACCTTTTCATGAACTGGAGCCAGATATTCCGATAGATCCAGACGTTACGGCCAAGCTGTTAGACTTTTTCTGTATATGCGTTGAGCAGAAGGGCTCAATTCTTATAGATCAATTATTTAATATGGTTAATGAGAATTTCTCGCACGAGAATTGGACAAGTATATTTAAAACGCCGCAGGATTTGTCTACTTTTATAAAAATGTTCCCGGATGCTTTTCACGTGCAAACCAATCTAGTGACAGTGATAGGCCGACCGAAATCTTCTGTGACGGAATCCGCGGCCGCGAAAGCGAAGACTACGAGTGGCAATCAACGCAACAGCGTGACTCACACGAATAACGCAGTGCCGATCGTTTCACCAAGCAAGATTCAATTCTCTCAACCGTCTCCAAATCAATCAGAGAATGTCTATAATAATGCGACGCTTCAATCTAATTCGCTACAAAACACATGCACGTCGCCTGTCGAGAGCAATAATAATAACTCGCCGCCCGTTAGCTTGCAACAGCAGAGTCTCAAGCAAAGATTCAATACAATCGTTATGAGGACTCTGGCGGATAATACGGAGCGGGATCGCAGTTTACAAACCGCTCAAATGGGCGATGCATGGAAACTAAAAGTGTTACAACAGACCAGGGTGATAGCAACACCGCGGGAAAGTCTTCAAGTTATAGAAGATATAATAAACCCTCGGAAGCCACCTCCAGATGGTAAAGTGGTCGTGTCTTTTGATTGCGAAGGCATAAATCTCGGTGTCAAGGGACAATTGACACTTGTACAAATCGGTACAATGAGCGGTCAAGCATATGTGTTCGATTTATTCACATGTCCGAGTCTCGTTCAAGCTGGAGGTCTCCAGAAATTGTTAGAACATCCTCATGTTATTAAGGTAATGAAAATATTATTAAAATATATTAATAGAAAAAAAGATATATATATATATAGTATATAATTAGCTTAATTACATAAAATTGTACTTATTCTTACAGGTGATTCACGATTGTAGAAATGATAGTGTCAATTTGCACAATCAGTTTAAGATTATGTTGACGAACGTTTTTGACACGCAGGTAATATTAATGTTCGTTGGTTTTTTTTTCAAAATAACATTAACATATCGTTACAAGTGTAATATGTGAAATCGTAATACCTTGTATTAGGCGGCGCATGCAGTGCTTCAGTTCCAAGAAACGGGAAAGCCTGTATACAAAGTTAAAAATGTTAATCTGAATACCTTGTGCGATCATTACGGTGCTCCGTGTAATCCGCTTAAGGAACAATTGAAAAATATTTATCGTAAAGATCAACGTTATTGGTCCCGGCGACCCATGACGCGAGACATGCTGATTTATGCTAGCAGCGATGTTTTGAGCCTTGTACCTCAAGTTTACAATGCCATGTCTAGGTATAGTTTCATTCGTTACTATTCTAAATAGTCAAATTTTATAGAGCTAATAGCAGTAAATTTCATGTATGTTTTCTCTAATAACAATTTCTGTATATTATTGACAGACTTATAAGGCCGGAAGTACAAGGTCTTTTGGCAGAGTTATGCGAAGAACAAATTCAAATGCATATAAGACCAGCAGATGTAAAAGCGCGTAAGAAGCAGCGAAAAGTGGAGACTGAGGTGGCAGATTTGAAAAGGAGAATGGAAGAAGCGACAAGTAAAAATATCGTATTAAGTAACCGCGAGATTCGGCTTCTCCGCTATCTGGATCTTACCGAGGATGAAAAGGAAAAACTTAAAGGGAGTTACAAAGTTGCGAGAAAACTGGAAAAGTTAGAGAATATGGGCCAGGATAAAGCTGACAGTAGCGATGACGATGATGAGGATAAGACGGACGATCCTGAATATCAAAGTTTGGAAAGTTACACATCGGAAAATTCTCACTCTGGTAAAATTACTACACCAAAATTAAAATTTTGCGTTTTGCATTTCAGTTAAAAAAATTATTAATTTATATTAATTCAAACAAGGATTTACTTTGTTAATGAGATTTATTGATTTTGCGTAATAAGTTTGATGATTTGGAAATTAATTTCTCTAGGTGGTATATTATCTCCACGAAATGCCGACACTCCAAGCTTAACCGAGTCGATGCAAATGATGGACGAAATACTCTCAGACGGACGGATGGATAAGTTGGAAAAGATAGAAAAATTGGAAGCTATATTATCAGCTGTTACCAGCTGCGCGACTGATCAGCTTTCTGCCAACAGTGCTGATGCATCACTTACCAAGTGCGTCTGCATGTGTCAAAGTGACAATCCGCGAACAGATCGTCGAGCTGCTGGAACTAGTGTGGCTTGTCAAACGCTTAGCACAGGTGATATAGTAATTACTAGAGTTCATGTCAGCGAGGAGGAAAAAGAGAGACTAAGGTTACAGAATTCGCCAAAAAAGTAGATATTACAGCTGCTGTGAAAGTAGTAGAAAAGTTGCCATTTATAGGTTTTTTATAAAAAGGAATGAATGCACAAGAAAAAAGTAGTTAAAATTTATCTATTTTATGTAATATAATAAGATTCATATAGAGCAGAACTAGCGAAATTTACAAAACATATGCTTTCTGGCATCTCTGCTCCTTTAAAAAGTGTCTTAAACGAAATAAGCCTTGTTATATACGCCTTTTCAAATCTGATGGTAGAATGATCAGATTTCTGAAAAAAGGTTATTAATTTTATACGAGGATATCGTTTATTATCCGCCTAAAGATTATCTTTCTTTTACCAGCTTTTAAGAAAGACCGAATCATTTTTAATGATAAAGTATAAGTACAGACAAGGCTTTTTAATAGCCGCATATGTGATTTTTGACAAATTACAAATTGTGGCGTTTTATGTTCGATTTGAAATTCAATGATTAAAAGATGAATAAAAAATGCTTTTTTTTTTTTGGCAAAATTTTGACAGGAGAATTGTCATACTTTATATAAGGATCATGATTGATGATGCTTTTAATAACGTTGCGAGAAATTAACGGGATGCATATCATGCTTACAAATTTTTTATGTGAAGTACTGCATTAAAATCGCTGATTTTTTAGAGTTCTGTACGGCCTACTTTGTGTCACTTGTTAAAAGAGACAAATCATTGGCAGTAATAGAACATAACAGCGACTTATCTAAGAAGCAAATGCTTTATCCCCACAGAATATAATCTTGTGTGCGCAAGATAAATTTATGTAGATCTCTTCTTCCTTACATCGATTACAGATGCAACTTATTTTCATATATATAGCTGTATACACAAGTGCCAATTTAATATAGAATATATACAATAAATTAATTAACAAATAGGTACATTTTATATTTCTATATAATTATGTGCTTAATGAATAATTATGCTTGCACTTCCAATAAGAGATTATAATTTAATAACATTAAATAAAATCGATGCATTATTCGTCGCACGGGTATCACAAAGATCTGCTTTCATACTCTTGTAATATAGCATTAATATGTGAACTGCCAGTGTCTAATAAAATAATGATTGCAAAAGATTTATATAATTTATTACCACAAATTGAAAGTGTTTTTAGTGCAATACTTTACACACATGGAAAAATAATATATGTTTATATAATATACATATCAATCGTATAATCTTTTTTTAATATTAAAAATATACTATGAAAATATATAGGAGATATTCCCAAAAAGGGAAGTACATAAATGAATCATCGACGAATCATTCTCATTATTGTATTGTATTTACTATCAATGGAGAGACTCTGAGGCTCAACTAGTATCAAATTATTCAACTGTCTTGTATGCTATTCATAAAATGTTAAAAATTGTTACAATATTTATCTGGACAATCTACATAAGTTTTTTTTTCTATATAATCAAAACACTGACACTATATATATCAGCAATATCTTTTATAAACTTAACATTTTTTGAATGTGAGCATTTTTAAAAATTACATTGGGCGTTCTTTAATACTTTGACGTAAATGTTTTAATGATTATATTTCTCATTATAATTGAGGAAGCAAAATAATAAAAGAAGATAATAATTATGTAAGGACTTCTTTTTGTGGGATGCATATAAATGCATTGTTACTAGAAAGTGCAATTTAGTTCATTGCGCGTGTATAGAAATATTATAGTTGGTATTCAAATTCAAATCAATTCCGGCAGCTCTATTTACGCGCGTTATAATATTATTTTATATTGAGATAATTTTGATCACGTTGCGAATGATAATTGATATACAGGAACTTATGAAAATGGCGCAACATAATACACACATACAACATTGCGCTATATATAAATTACATTTAGAATTAAAAAACTTGATAGAATTTTTCATATATAGGGGGATGTCTAAAATGATCTATATAAAACATCTTTATATAAATTTGGATTTAATTTTATTCTCTCTCATGTCATCTCTTTAAATTTTTTTTAAATCTCTAGTAACCTACATCGTAACACAAATTTCTATAAATATATAATACAAAATATTATTTATAAATTAATTATAATATATATATTATTGTTATATATATTTATAACACAAATTTTTCTCTGTATATCGACAATTATCTATACTTTTATCCTTTGCACTCGTATATTGACTTTGAAATAATGTGCATATTCTATGGAATTATTGAATTTTGAATTAAATTAATTATTATTATAACTTAAATTCGTTACTCGTTAAGATTTAGGTAGTTTGTGAAAAAGAATATTTTTTTTGTGCATCAATCCAATTTAAATCAGATGAGTGCAGAGGATTGACAGAAAAATTGTGCAGTATTTGCTTGGTGATAATATAATTCGCAAATTTATTAATTAATTTGTTATTTTGTCCACTGCCTGTGATTTTCGGAAAAGAAAATGTTTTAATGTCATTCTATATTTATTACTACACATTTTCCTTTCTAATTATCGGGGTGATTTAATGTTATGGGCAATATTTTAAGAATCAAAGTATTATCTAAATTATTTTATAATGCATTTATCAAGTTGTATAATAATAATTATAAGCAAGGAACATCACAAAAATATTTATACAGAGAAGTATGCTGATTCACATAACTATTAACAATGACTAATTTGTTGTATATCGATGCAAAATCTAAAACAAATGTACGTAATAAAGAATATTATAAAAAAAATAAATGCATTACTTTTGTTTTACATTTTCTTTAATTTATACATCTACATATTTACAAGTAGATTGAAAGAGACAAATTCTTTCTCTCTCTTTTTTATTATATATGCTGTTTTAAGAAATCTATAAATATTAAAAAAAATATTTAAAAAATACGTATATAATAAAGAAAGGCAACTCTTACATTTTCGATTACATATATTGTTTCAAAAAAATGATAAAATATTAAAATTTTGACATGGATATTTAATGCCCAATATTGGTAATTGAAGATTTCTATAGCACATTTCGATTTTATAACAATAAAAATATGTATATATAATACATCATGCATAAACTGGTGAAAATTCACTGTTATTTCTGTATTCAATTCTCATAAGTTGTGTTCTACTTATGCTTAGATCTCATGATTCATAATGATTGTTAAATGCAATTCGTGAAAGAATTTGAAAGAAACATATATATATTTAATAATTTTTTCTTTTTTAAATTTATTCTGAGATTTACAATACATACAAAAGATATTGCATATTATTTTAAAAACGTAAATGGCAAGTCAATGTGTCAGATAATAATTTAATAATAACATTGCAATTAAATATTACTTGTTTATTTATACATATATGAGAGTAAAAATATAAAAATGTTCTAAATTTTTTATAATCTTTTGATTTATAGAATATATTGTAATATAATTATTTAATCATTAGCTTTATATTTCAAGGAATTGAATAAATGACAGAAATTGTTTTTCTGAGATTGTAATATGTAAATAAAATATATCAGTCATATACGTACTTGGGTGATGTATGCATCTATGCTTTAATCAAAAATAATTTATGCCATTATTGAAATATTATCAAAATCATTTAAGAGGGTGTATAATTTGCTTGGGTAGGCTAAGTTGTGTATATGACTTTGTATATTTTTCGATTAAACTTCCTTCTGAGAAATATCGTTTTGCATAGACTGAATACTGTGTTCCACATAATCTTGATTCTAAATTTATTATGTATTCACTTGATAGCATATTAATAACACCTGGAGGTACTTCAGACATTGAAAACATGTATAAATATGGTGCTATGTTACAGAAATTTTCATTAAATATCACAATAACAGAATTGCCAGCAAGTAAACTTTGCATCAATCGAAAAAACAAAGTATTTTCATTTTCCTCTCTGAGAATAATAATGCCTCTTGGTTTACGAGTTGTTATTAGTTCTAATTTTTCATCGTGAGCGCAATATCCGCTTGAATTTTCATAAAAACGTGCAAATTTCGTACATCGTGCTACTAAGGTTGATAATAGAAATTTACTAAAAAACAAAAAGGAAAAAAATTATAATAAGATTATCAAGACTGAATTAATGCAAGTATATATATATATATATATATATATATATATATATATATATATATATATATGTACATATAAAATAAGAGACACATTAAATAGAATTGTGTAAATAAAATTTTTTTAATAATTAATTTTTTAAATAACTTAACATACCGATTGTCCGCTAATATAGTTGCAAACTTAGATAATACTTTTATTCTAGAAGCAACGGAATCAGCGCGCCAAATTTTGAATCCTTTCTCTGCTGACCTCACGCATCTCCTAACATCCTCGCTACATTAACAATAAAAATTAATTACAAATTTAATGTATGAGTTTTATTCAACTTTTTATATAGATCACAAAATTATTGTAATCGAAAAAAAGAAAAAAATGAGCGTATTCATACTTTGTTGCATTTGCAAATAGTTTGTTATTACGTTTCCAATAGATGCCTTCCACAGGTTTTTGCCACATGCCATCATAAAACAGATCATAAATTTCAGAACTTTTTAGGTATTCTTCCGAACGTGGTTTTACAGCGTTATAACATGGTGGTACATCGTCTACATATGTATTTGTTTTGTCGATACTATTCATAGTTGCATGATCCATCAAGTTATCAAGTATTCTTGCAAAGGGCACACGCAAGAGGCCACCATTGAAATCCATATGTGTATTTATGAACAGGATATCTCCCTGAATTAGCGAAAAAAGATATCATTTTAATAATGTTCGAGATAAATTCTCTTGGCAATGCTGTTACATAATTAAATGATGTACATCTAAGCATAAGGCTAAATTTTTTGCAGCTACAATATCCTCTGACCAGATGGATATTATGCTCATTAGGCTGTTATAAGGTGTAAGTAACTCTTGTTGTGATCGAAACGTATAAATTGGACACTTTATACAGTAATTAAGATATTTTTTTGCAAGCATTAAGAATTTTTGTTTTATCGATTCTTGAATCCAAATTTTATTTAAACAAGAGTTATCTATTATCATTAAACAGTTAATAACGGCATACAAGTCTGAATCTTCTAAAAGTATCATTTCATTGGCCTGATCTGTGTAAATTTAAAAGATTTTGATTATAAGGTAAAAAATACATTTTCACATTACATTAGCAACATATTTTCCTTACTTGAATCATCTATCATAAACTTAACATATGTAAGAATTCCACCCATAACTAATGCTGTATCTTCTCTAGAACACAAACATAACATATATATATGTGTGTGTATTGTATATAATTCATAATATTTTAATATAAGAAATAAAACATTAATTAGCATATTTAATAAATATAATAGCATAACTTTTACTAAATATATAGTTAAACTTTTAGTAAATAATTACATGATTGCATGTTCCAAAAAAGCAATAAGCGCTTCTTCTTTGCACATACTATAAACTGTAAGTATTAATGTTCCTGGTATATAATGTTCCTTATATACAGTCTCTGCCTCATCTACAAAACAAATTAAAAAAATAAACCTACTTAAAAGAGTGAAATAAAGCATAAAAATGTCAATAAAACAATGTCTCAATGTAATCAATATATATTTATATTTTACAATTGCAAAGATTAATATATCACACATACCATTCTCTTCATTAAACATAAATTGGGCACCATAATAATTTAAATATTCGACAAGAGCAGTGACAACATCTATATGTTTACAAAGAGATACAAAAAGAGATAAATTTTGTTCTATTAAAGATGCTGTTTCAAAGAATCTATATAAATACAAAAAGAAGACATTACAAATAATGATAAAAATAGAATCTTTTACATTTTTATCATATCACATCTGCATCTTAATATTAAATATTTATTTACCTCTCTGATAAATTCTTAATATCTTTAAGTTGTATATCTTTGTGTAAATTAATTATCATTTTTGCTTGCTAAAAATATACATTTTACCAAATATATATAGAGAAGGAGAGATTAAGGGTCTTTGTTTTCAATATTAATATTAAATTTCATAATTTACTTTATAAGTACATTTTTATATGTATTATATATGTTCACATACTCACTTTTTTGCTGATCACATTATATTTGAGATCAGTATAATATTTGTTTATAGTTTTTGCTCGTTCATACATGATTTTATCAGCTGAGTTTTTAGCACTCATAACTTTTACCAGGTTTCAACGACGTTTATAAACAAAAAATTGAAGATATGTATGATTCCGCAATCGATCAATACTCTTGCTGATCCTTGCACAGTAATATGTACTACTAGAACAAATAAAAATAACTTTGCACTTGCGAAGAGATAAAATCTTTGACTTTCGAGTAACAAACTGATTATTGATTACATGCAAAACATTCTTCGCAGAGTCAATATTTTCATGGCATTATTGTGAATATAATGGAAAAAAATTAAGGAGAGATATGTAAATATATTGTATATTACATATACATTGTTTACATCATCAAGATATGCTCTACATATAAAATTTTTTGAATTATTCAATTTTTTTCTTTTTACTCTATTGCGTTATTAAGCACTATAAAGATCTTCTCGCAAAACGAAATATTTATTATAGAGAAACAAATAAATTTAAATTTGATCGCTTAAAATTATTGCTTCAAGTTTTTACATTTGATTGGTATATACATACGGTTTGAATATGAAGAGGAAAAAAATTCTTCTCTGTGATTGCGAATGTGAGAAGAGAGTTGTAAAGCTGATACACGTACGATAGAAATCGAACGTGCCGATTGTTTATCGGATATAGAATTTTCTGAAATTTCTATCGTGAGATTTTAAAACTTTTGCTTTATGTCCTACAAATGTAATATCAGTCAAAGATGTCATTTTAGGCAAAGAAATGTCTCTGCAAAAATGTAAACAAAATAAATCTAATCGGCCAACCATGATGGCATAGACATATAAAATACATAGATGAAGAATTAGCTGCCGACATGAGCAGGGGGAAATTTTCTCCTCATCGCAAAATAAGCTCGTCTATGTATTTTATATGTCTATGGCTGATGGTCATCAGCTGATGGCATCTAGTGAAATCAATGAATGTACAAATGTTACATTTCAATAGTATGAATGTCAGTATTCACGAATCTTCTATGTAAAAAAAATACAACGATATGTTGAATGTCAATTTTTCATCGCGTATAATAAAGAAATATTCGTATTTTCTCACAATATTCAAGAGTAATGGGAAATCGCGTGAGGTAACCTCTTGGCATCGCGTGCATCATGTTCGGAAGAGAAAATTGCATTCAATTCGAACCAGTGGTCCGTGGAATGTATTATTTTTCGGAACGGATAACTTCGCTCTCGAAAGCTTACGAAGTTTGTATAACGAATAGTTAGTACTTTATCGATCATTTATTTCTGGATTTCATGAGCGATTATTGCACAAAAATAAATACAAAACATGTTAATAAAAACTTTTATGTAGCAGAACCAAGAAACTAAACCGATTAGAAGTTGTATCGGCATATAGAGAGAAAAAGAATGCCATTATACAATATGCAGAAGAAAAGGGAATCAATGTTAAACGATGGCCTCTTGAAAACAATCCACAAGATTTTCATATTGGGATAGTTGTCTCCTTTGGCCATTTGATACCATTGAATATTATAAATTCCTTCCCACTGTAAGTTATTTTATCCATATTAAGCACACACACTTATATAGATAGATTGTATTGTAATATATGCATTAATACATCTATTTTTTACCACAGTGGTATGTTAAATATCCATGCTAGTTTATTACCACGCTGGAGAGGAGCAGCTCCAATAATTTATTCCTTAATTAATGGAGATACGCAGACAGGAATTACAGTCATGAAAATAATGCCAAAAAAGTATAGCTTAATTTATTTTTTTGAATATATTTTTTAATTTGAAAAGTGTCAAAAAAAGAATGTGATATGAGATAAATTTACATATAAGTTCAGTCTTTTTTATAATATAAAAATTTTATAAATATTATTTTATATTTTTCTTCAGCTCTTTAATCGATAAAAAAGTGTAGAAAGCAATCTACAATCAAGTTTCATTGGTAAAAGAATGAATATTACTTACTTGGAACTGACTTTTTTATACTACTCAATTTCCAAATATATGATTCTTTATTATTTTGATGTTATGCAGATTTGATATCGGAGAAATAGTAGCACAGGAAAAATTAAATATTCATGCAGATGAAACTTTACCAGAATTATATGTCAAGTTAGCAAAAATGGGTGCAAATATTTTAGTCGATGTAATAGGAAAATTGCCACAAATATTATCATCCTCGAGACCCCAGGAAAAAATAGGCATAACGTATGGTAACATTACTGTCTTTTACTTATCCTTTTACTGCTGTGCTAAGTAATAAAATACAATCAGTACTTCAACTAATTAAATTTTTTGCTATTAATATTTCTCAATGATTACACATTGTAGCACCTAAAATTACATCAAAGATTTCTTTGGTGAAGTGGGATGAGATGACAGCGAAAAATGTGTATGATCTGCATCGCGGTCTCCTAGGATTGTACCCATTAACCACAAAGTTTGGTGATAAGACAATAAAATTATTCGATGTTCAGCAGACGTTGAAATCGATTAGCGTAACGAATGTGGAGAATGATGTACCAGGTAATCAATCAATCGTCATTCCTGTATGATTCAGTACGGCACTAAATCAATTCCAAGAATTGTGAAACGTTAAACCTTCAGTTTATTCCTAGGAAAAAAAAATTATTTATCTGAAAATTAATTATATATATATATATACACGCGCACACACACACACATTGTGTTGCATACTATTTTTGAATAAAAGGCATATGATTAATGTGAACCTTTTCAGGTTTGGTGAGATTTGATCAGAAAAGCAGTGCATTAATTGTGGCGTGTAAAGGACCAAGTTGGATCTCGATAAAGAAAGTAATAATGACAGGTCATTCACCTATGAGTGCGATGGACTTTAGAAATGGATTTATGCAGGGCAAAATGAAAGAAAAGATATTTTTTCAGAGTAATGTAATATAATTTACAGCGCCACTTTTGTCTCAGACACTGTAAGATTCTTTTGTAACTACGATAATTTCATTCAGAAACAGATAATGATATTAAAATTTTATTTACTACAATAGCAAGATTTATATAACTTAGAATGTACAAAATGTAATATTGACGCAGTGATTTTATCATGAGAATAAAAAGTTGTTTGTTTATACATCAATGTTTTCTTAAACATGGAATATTAATAAACTGCTACTTTTGTTCATTTTAGATTTTATAATTTTAAATTTAAAACAATATAATGCTTTCGATGCGAAAATATTCTTTTGTATATTCCTTTTATATTTTGCTATACAAATTTATTTAATATCTCTTCTCGCAGAATCGCTACAATATAAAACTACAAAGCATTACGAAAAAATCGGTGAAAGAAATAATAGGAGAAATAAGTAGAACTACACTAAGATTCAAATAAATCATTTTCAAGTGAAAGTTTGTAATAATAATCTTTTCGTAAATCTATGTTTTCTTTAAATTATAGCAAAATTTCTCTTTTTTGTTCTCGTATGTATCTTACAAAAAAAAAAAGGAAAAAGAAAAAAAAGAAAAAAAACATTGAAAGCCTTATTTATTTAAACGTAGAATTGTAGTTGCAGATAGAAAATTGTTGATATTAAGTCTCAGTTTCAGAGGCCTGAAATAAAAGAAATATTTTTACTACAAAAATCTCTTTCTTTTATTACATTTAATGTGCCAGAGTGATATATATCCCCATTGACAATATTTTAAGCGGAAGACACAAAATAGAGTTCAGAATACTTCAATATATCATTTTTTAGTCTGCTGCAAGATAACATGAAAAATAAAGACAAATATAATTTAGTTTGCATCAGACAAAAAAAATTTTTATTCCCACTTCCCTGTAATATTAATTTTTGCATTGTCACGAGATGATGCCTATAATTTCTATTTGATTCACACTTTATGAAGCCAAATCAATCAATTATTCGCATACATTTCAGATTAAAGTACTTTGTATTTTGTCATATATCTAATATTTATTGTCTCTTTAAATTGCATGTATAAGAAAAAAGAATACATTATATGCCAAAAAGACAAAGAGAAAAATTATCTAAAAAATATTTTTTACATTATATAACTATTTATTAAGGACTTCTATATTATATGATTAATATGTGCACATATATATATATATATATAGACAAAATAAAAAGTACATCAATCTAATATTTTCAAAAATATTGTTTACGAACAGTAAAAATTTATGAACTTACACTAGGGTCGCAGTCGGCACAGTGCCAAGAATAGCCTCTCCTCTTCGGAGACTTTTTTACAGGAGGATCTAAGCATGTAAAGTGATAGCACTTCTTACACTCGTCACACCTAGAACAAAAAGGAACGTGTAGCAAAGAATCATTACAATAATATCTTGCAATTCTAGAGTACAACTCTAAGTATTTAAAGATTTAAACTATCATAGTTATTAGTTTAAAGTACAAAACTTACATAACGAGATTTTGATTGGTGCCGGGAGTATCACAGACGTTACATTGCGTCATAAGATCCGTATCTTTCCCTCTCTTCGTTCCCGTCGACAGCCGACCACTGCTATTCACAGACACGTTTACGAGAGGGACGTTTACAGCCGGTGGTGGCACAGGTGATGGTGGTGGCAATGTGATTTCGGTACTCGTAGAAGTGGCTACGAACATTTGTGGGCTCGATTCTGAAGCTGCGTCTCCCTCCGGTCGTGGAATTGATTTTATCTGCGTTCGATTCAATTTATTGTTCAACGTTTAAATCGATAAAGTTAATATATTGTAGTAAAGCAAAAAAAACAAATGAATACTTTTATCGTAATCCTTCTGTGAAATTCTGGTTGACTTTGAACTTCTGGATTTTCTATATCTAAACTTTTCCTTTTATGCTTCCTCTTTCTCTGTTTGACTCCAGTTATTGGATCTGGAGAATATCTCTTATGCTTTTCTCTAATAAATATTTATATAAATTAGATATCATATTTTTGAAATGTAAGTAATAAATTATTTATTCAGGCTGTTTTATACACACCTCCTTCTCTTCTTTCCACTTCTTTGAGAGACAGATTCTGTCCCATCTGCTGAAGCTACCATGTATTCTGGTGAACCTTCTCTTATAGGGATATTATTAATGGATTGTTGATTGTACATTGATTCAGCTGTCTGTGCAAGTTCTATAGTTGATGGTTGTGGCCCCATTGGTTTAATAGTTAGCTGTAAAGATAAATTTGTTTGTGTTATTATATACTAACAGCATCGAGCCAAATCTTTCTATTTATAGAATAAGTACTTTTGGTGTGGCATGTGTATCAGGAGCAATAATGTTTGTTATATTGCTAGTGGAATTCTTAAGCGTAATAGGTGCGCCTGGTGTCGCGGTTGTCTGCATTTCCTGCGGCGGTGTAGGTGTCGAATTGGCGTCATCTTTACAGTGCCTTAATTTGCGCGGTGCTGACGTGTCTACGCGTTCCACTTCCGATCCTGATGACTCTTTATCGCATTCTGAGCATTGCCTGCAAGTTGCAATATTGAATGAAAAATTTGAGTGTAATAATTGAGATATTGAACTTCTGTACTTAATCATACTTTCATGCTTACCATCCCATCTGTCTTGTTTTCTTAGGCATTCGTGCTAAAGGCGGGCTCAAACAGGACAAATGATAGTGCAAATGACACGTGTCACACTTAGCGAGAAGGTGCTGATTAGTCGATCGTCTACAGATACCGCATTGATGCCGTAAAGTTGTAAGCTCGCTTTTGTGATTTTGTTCTTGCGCCGCCTGGCTGCTCAACACTCTACCCTCGCGTATACCTTCGATACCTTTACCCACGGGCAGCGGAAATCCGACGCCCATTTTCAAAGCAGCTGCCGTAGGTACGCCTAATCCTGTACCTGTAGAACAGGAAACACATATCATATATTCATTGCGTTTAGAAATTCAAACGATGCAACTTACCAAGCGTAGGTGCTATCCTTGGCTTCGCTAAGTCGGCGATTGACGGTAAGGATTTTGCGTAACCAGCGCTCTTAAGTACTTGATGATACAGCTCGATCTTTCCTTTCAACGTCAAGTTCACTTTGATCTGCTCCTCATTATCCTTCATTACTTCGTCGTATTTTCTGTCCAGTCTCTGTTGTTCGTTCAATAATTGCGAGTTAATGTCGAGAAGTTCCTGTAACCGCCTCTTCATGGACGTCACGCGCAAGTTGCGATCCAAATAATAGCCGATAAATTCTACGCTGAAGGCGGGAGCGATATGCCACTTCTTTCTAACGTCGACTAATGCCACCAGTTGAGATTCTTGTGCTTCTAATGCGGCCGTATCTACGCCCATCAGTTCGGCTTTCTTTGCCAATTGGCGGCAAGCGGAAGCTGACGTAGTTAATAAGCGTGGCATCTTTTGTGTCGGTACTGTAATTAATATGTTATTAGAAATATATATATGTATATATTTAGTGGTTTGTATATAAAAAAAAAAAATTAATCTACCCCATGGTGGTGGACGCGACGCTTTGTGAGCTAGATATTTATGTCTGTGTTTGGCCAATTTTCTTTGAATTCTACGCTGTTCGTCCGTGTCCAAATGATTGGGCTGCCTCAACACCTGTTGTCGATATTGCGCGCGCAATTGCAAAGCTAACCAATTACGTCTACGTCTACGAACGAGAGATTTATCAGAATGCAATTTGCAATGCGCATAGAATGGATCAGCTTGATCGACTTCTTCACTGTGTGCCTCGGATAGTAAGCCTTCTCTTTGCGCGCTGCGAATATAACATTTTGCATTTGAAATCTATAGCACAAACTCTGAAAATGTAAATTGAGATATGCATTCTCTCGATAAAAGTATTACCATGTCACATGAAAATATGTATGACACATTCCAGCGTCACATTCAATGCATACGCCCGTGCGTGCATAACGTGAATCCTCGCACAAAGAGCATGTCTTTGCACCCCATTTACTGTATGCCATCTCAAATAGCGTTACACTCGACAAACGATCAACCTAAGATACATAATTCATGAAATTATATGAGACACTTTACATGATATGAGATTAACTTACTTCGCCGAAAGCAACACCAGGTACATAAAGAGCGCATACTAAATGAACCCATTTTCCGACATCTGTCTCTTTAAAAATTCCGCCTCTGTTAGGACAGAGTTCGCATGACGGATCTTCGATGCCCGCACTGCAGGCTTCACAAAACCATGGTGCTGATTGGCATAAGGAATCAGTACTCGAGAAACTTTCCACATCGGATACACCATAACAACCTAAAATTTAATGTTTGTTCATAAATATATATAGTGTAGAAAGTTTTAAATATAATTTTTGAATATATTTTAAATAGATACCTTCATGAACACTAACTCCACAACCATCACATTCAACAATTTCGTTTATGTCATCACTTCTGTCTCCTAAACAACCACAACAAATTAGCATTTTATTTAGTTTCTCATCGAGAGGAGCACCCTTTAAAGCTTGCTGGCGAGCTTGTTCGATAACATCTCCTACAGTTAAACCAGCATTGTCTTTTCCTCCCAACAATGGATCGTCTAATGAATCGTCTGATTCCTCAGATGCATCTTCCTCTTCTTCTATAAAAAACATGTCTTGTTAAAATTATTACTTACAAGACTATATGCAAGACTTCTAAGAATATGCAAATAAATTTCTTTAATCTCTTTATCCTCACAAAACTTATTCTTACAATATATGCAATTATATGCAATTATATATGCAATTATATTATATATGCAATAATTTGGAAATTTTGCAATGCATGATATATATAATGTAATCCTCTTTAATGTTATTTTCATTCTTCTCTTGATATTTTAGTATATAAGACAATTTCAACTACGCAACATGAATGCTAATACAACTCACCTTTGCCAACGTCGTTAGAATCTACCGAATCATCATCCGACTCTTCACAATGATCCTCAATCCTAAAATCGCTATCATCTGAGCTCTCACCTAAATCAAAGTCAAGCAAAGACTGCTGTGCTGATTCCACCGGTTTTACTCTCCTCTTTTTGGGATCTCTCTCGACTGTAAAGAACAATTTGATTTTTCCTAGACACAGTATCCAAATGTATTTTCGATATAGAGAAAAGTACGTTTGTCACTGCTATATATTTGTATGAAAACAACAATGTTTGCGAAAGCAACAGTATTTATTGCTGACAAAGTATTAGATTAAAATTTTTGTGGAAAAAATGTACAAGCAATGATAGGTTATGTTTGTACTTAATTCTGAACATACATGTGCTAGTCATAATGCTTTCAATATATTTCGCGACTCTGATTAAAGTCCGAATATTTTTCTGTAGCGCGAATATCACAATTACTGTTCTCGTACAAAATCTGTAATACGTTGGGACATTACAAACAATTTTAAAAACCTCCCATTGTACACATCAAGCACGTCACTTGCAAACACACATACGTGCTACGTACATATGTATATGTGCGCGGGCGGTTGCGTTACCGGTAATATGTTAGGTTAATTTTATGTGTCAGTAAACGAAGCTGCAATAATAATAAAGTAGTTGGTTGTAATTATTATCGTGTATTCACAAAAGGAACAAACTAGGTTATTGTTATCATATGCAATTGCTGATATACATAGAATTAATAATAGATTTGATTGTTACAATAATAATGACAGACCCTAAAATTACAGGCACAATAAACACAATAAAGTACAGAAATACGACACATATTAATATAATTACAGAATAAGTAATTGACAATGCATTAATACATGCATTTAATCAAATAATAATTAAATGTGTTTATATCTGATGCATTAACTTCTGTAGTAATTTCATGATAGTATGATAGTTATAACAATAGAGAGCAGTGAATGACAGCACAATAATGGTATAAAAAAGTAAAAAAAGATATGTATACTAAAGAAATAATTATATTACATTAAATCTAAAATGTTCACACACAATTTTTTTTACAGATAAATATATTTCACATTTTTAAATGTAATTTTACAAAAAATTGTATGTGAAAATTTTGCATTCAATGTAATATAATTATCTAATGTATATATGTATATATTTTTTTACTTTTTTAATACCATTATTGTACTATTATTCAATGTTATTATCACACCTATCATACTATCATGAAATTACTGTAGAAGTATATGCATCATATATTATAAACAATATTAATTATTATTTAATGCATGTATTAATGCATTATGAATTACTTGCTATGTATAATTATATTAATATCTATTATATTCCTATTTTTTGGTTATTAGAGGCTTATATAGAGAAAATTATATAAATATTATATTTTTACATATATTCAATATTCGATGTAAATGCTCAAATTTCGTATGTATAAAATGATTTTTCTGTTATTAAATTATATCACTTGTTACTTGACAAATAACAATTTGCGATCGGCACTTTCGGCACTTTAAATGTCGCTAAAAAGAGGAAAGAAATAAATACTGCTCTTTCTCTCTCGTAGTTGCTCGCTATCTATAATCGACAAACGTCTTTTGTATTCACAAAATAAATTAGTATAGTCTCAAGTCCTTCATGAACGAGCAAACGCCTCGTATCTCATCACTAATTAATTAATAGACTGAATCGTTTATAGATTATGTCAAAACTCACTCATTGTTTTGTACAAAAATCCGACATCGTCTTCCTGGGACATTCTTCACCGCCGCGAATCCTATTCGCGAAATAGGACGGGAAATAAAATCCCGTCGGCTTCCCTTGGGACGAATATTACGCCCGAGCGCGTCCCGATCGCTATTTACAGGCTTTTGCTGCGTCGAGTGGATCAAAATTCGCAAGGATATCGAATGATTCTGACGAAGAGGCGAATTATTTTACCGTCCGGTGTTGTCCTGCCTACACGGCGTCCGTACATCTGCGATGCGGCGCTGATGTACCATGATGTATTTACGATGTCCTTCCGCGGGAAGTTCAAGTTCTAACCTGCTGGTGCACAGTAAAAAAGTTAATAATGTTTGTCCCGCGAATATATACATGTAAATTTCATCAAATAATATGCGTCTTATTAATCATTGCAGTTTCCATTGTCGCGAACTGAAATACAGATCGTTTTCACGCGTTCTTCGACGCAAACATCTGAATTTTGATTTTATCCTTGATTTTTAAACTAAATCATTAAAGATTATTTTTGCTACAAATTTACAATTTTTTTTTTTTGGTTTTGTAATTTTTATTTTTTGCAAAAATAATTTCGCAAATTTATCAGTTAATTCGTTAGGGATTGCACGCACTTCGTATCTGAATCGTATATAATGACAGAAATATTGTTTCATTTTCCAGTCCTTTTGCTATCAAATATATATGAAATAAAGAAATATAAACACCTAGAAAAACTTTCGGAACAACTCGATAATAGTATAATACATAATTATGTGTCTAAACGTGATAATTAAGAGATTCCTCTTTTTCATAAATATTCAAGAGTAACTTTCGAATTATTAATATATAACAACAGTCAAAATGACGTTTTTAAATCGCGCGGGCAAGGTCTTTTTCTCGTTAGCCGAAGGGTGGCGAAGGTAACCGAGCGTCGTGAAACCGCCACTTCAATTCGATCGCGAAGAGTGCAAGGCGCGAAATTTTTCGGTGAGGTAAGATTAAACGTGAAAGCATGATCAATTCTCGTATTTTTTTTACTGAGCTAAGAATAACAGAAGAAATAACTTGTTTGAGTTTGCAGGTGATTGCGGCTTGGCTTGAAAATGCTGATGTATACCTGTACGATTCGCAAGAGCGAAAGGTAAGCAGGTTGGTATTTTTTTTCACTGGTGTGCATCATATATACATATTCATATATATTACATTCAAACATGTAATCCGGTCGAAATTTATATTAAGAGCAGCGTACTCGCTTACTCGAGAACAATAAAGATCACATTTCGCTCTCGAGATGTATTTGCATCCGATTTAATATCCTGAATTAAAATACAAAAATTTATTCGAAAGAGAGAGTAATACAAAATATTTTGCAATCTCTTTGTATGTATGTGTTATTAAATACATTTCTCATTATCAATATATGTGAGCTCACACATGGGCATAATAAAAAACATTTTCATTATCGTAAATTTTACATCGAGCAACAATATGATATGGGCCGATATTAGCTGACATACGGATTTCAATCCGGAAGTAAGTCGAGATGAGTAACCGAACGGCACCGCGAAGTTGCCGCCACTCAAGCCTCAACGGTCGTGAAGGAAGGACGCGCGGAAGGTATCGCGATTAAAATCATATAAAAGTAAAAGCGCAAGCGCACTTCCCGCGTCTTATTCTCCGTTAAATTAAAGACGAACAGGAAGGCGATCGCGATTTGACTTGCGAAATGCGATTCACGTAGCGAGAGATTGCATTTCTCGGCTAAATATACGCGGGTACGTATCTTGTCCTACATACATAAAGTACATACATTCAAGTACACAGTCGATTCGATATACATATATTCGATAGAAATCCATATGCGTATAAATATTTCTAGTCCTTTATAATATTTTATATAAAGAAATAGATTTCTCTTATTCTAAATACATATAGGTTCAAAAGAACAATAAAAGAGCATTTTCATGATCAATACATCGCGATCAATACATGTCTGCCTTATCGATACATCGCGAGCAGCGATACGACGCAAAGCGAAGTTAATTAGCGTTCTGAACTTCGTCACTGAAGCGCCGCCATTCGAATCCGAACGGTCGCGAGGCGTTCAGGACGCGCGGAAAGTATCGCGATGAAAATTGCGCAAATGCGTAGGTATACTTCCTACTACCGCGTTTTATTCGTCGTTAAATTAAAGATGAACGGAGAAAGGGAAAACGGATCTCCGCGAGATCGCGAATGTTGATTTACGTCGCGTAGCGCGAGATTGCATTCCTCGGTTAAACGGGCAGGTATGTATTATATTTTTCCCTACGCGCGTACGTTCAAGTGCATAGTCTCTCGATTCGTATTCAAGATAGAGAGAAACATCTCTATATCCTTCATGCTATTTTAAGCGCGATAAACAAAGGTATATCATTGCTATACTAATTGTCATCTCTAATTTTTAACAGGCGGCTGTGTAACACTCGGGAGAAACCGAAAGTTGCCGAGGCGCCATTTGGATTCGCGCGATTACGAAAGATGGAACGAGTGTAAAGTTTCGCGACGAGAATTGTGTGAAAGAAC
Organism: Lasius fuliginosus; assembly: GCA_949152495.1. NCBI lineage: Eukaryota > Metazoa > Arthropoda > Insecta > Hymenoptera > Formicidae > Lasius > Lasius fuliginosus. The sequence goes on along the minus strand of OX424445.1, from coordinate 3,409,875 downwards.
GTGTGCTGGCGACGATGTCTTATTTCCCGTAGCTGAGGACGGCCCAAATGGAGACAACATGGCCCTGGGACACCCATTTACGTCGAGCTACAACGACTTACATTTCCCAGGTAGGTGAGCATGCATGGCTCTTTTATATTTATACGCGTGCATAATGCAAAGTTGAATTGGGCTGGAAAAATGTAAAAATATCTTCGTACAAAAGATATGTCTATTTATATGATAAAAATATCGAAGGGCAACAGAAATAATTTTTATTATTGCATTTATTATTGTAATATCCATTAATCATCGGGTGTCTACATATGTGTAATGTTGCAGCAAAAAAAGATACAACTCTTTACATTATGAATTTAATCGACCGTATTGCATATTATATTCGCAATATCATGATTTTTCATATGTAAGATGTACGAATTATTAAATAATCGTATAAAACGTATGTATGGGAGATATGAATATTGGAAATTTTTATATATATCTCTCTCTTTCTCTTTCTCTCTCTCGCTTTTTTTCCCTCAGGCGGCGTTATTTTTCCAGCTCAATTCCGCTTCGATGAATAATCTCGGAGGTTTTAACTATAATCAATGTAAATAATTTAATCTTTTGCACTGAAGTGCCAATTATGTGGCAACATTAATGAGATGATTCTTATTATTATGACAAATAATTTGTTTAAATGATATATTTGAATTGATAATTCTCTCTTTTCTTTTTCTATCATATTTTTTTATAAAAAATTTTACTATCTCTACTATTATAAAAGAACTAATATTACTTTTATATTTAAAAAAAAAAAAAAAAACAGTTTTTGCGAATACTTCATGTAAAATATAGCTACTTTTTAAAAGCATTTTCTTATGTTACATATTGTAATATATTCTTACAATTACGGGAAAAGAGAAATGAAACATCTGAAATATTAAATTAAGATAATTATACATTATGCTTTTTGGAATATATTTTATTATTACTGATTTTTATATATCAATATTTGATGCATTGAAGAGTTTCTCTGTAGATATTGCAACTAATTACAAATTTTAATGTATATATATAAAGAAAAATATCTTTGATAATAGCATTATACTCGTACAATTAAAATTATTTCACGTACACGTGCAAAAGGTTAAATAAACATAATAAAATACAAATAAATAAATAAAAATACTATCACCTACGATTATATATATCATTGTTGCACACATATTATGGATACATTATCGGATCCTTGTATGCTTGACACTTAAATTCTTTCTCTTTAAATTATGGAATATTTTCACAATCAAGTCACATTGTCGGAATAGTCAAATCTGAAATTGTTAATAATTAATTATTTTAAGATTTAAACAATTTCAAAACAATTTATTTTCATTTTTAATAATTTCCAGGAAAACTGCTTGTAACATTTCATATACCTATATATATTTCGGTATACTTTCGTATCCTCGAGTCACTCAAGAGCCCCAAATTAATTGAATCTTTGAAACTTTCGGTATTTAAAATTTTTAAATATTTAAGAGTAAATATTAAATATCCTCGTATTTCTCTCTTTCATTAGGTCTTTAAATACTAAGATCCTTAGGTCTCCCAAGCTTCGCCCTCGTACTCGATCGTTCGTATAGGGCGTTCCCCGTAATTTCCGCAGTCGGATAAAACATTCATGCGCGGTTGAATGCGCGGAGAGTATAGATACGTATGTACGTGGGTGCACGTTAACTCGGCATGAACCATTCATAAGCAAACCGGGAATCCTGAACCGGTACAGATCGAGGCCAACGCCGTGGCGACGACAAAGCATCTAATCCGCATGCCGATTTCCGGGCCGGTAGTTCTGAGTCCCCGAGATGCCAGGCTCCGTCGAATACATCCGTCTTAACACGCGATCGTGGATTATTGAATGCAAATTGATTATCGAGTTTCTCGGACTCGCCGGTATCTCGTTGGTATCTCGCTGGTTTGCGAACTACTATGTCGATATTCGCAACCGCTGACGGATCGTTTGGAAATAATCGCACCTTCGTTGAGTTTCCCCGCTTTTGCGAGAAAGCGAAGTGTAATTTTATTATCACGGAACGCATACGAAGGGAAGGATATATTCAGGTTTAGGATCAGCCTAGAACTGTGATCGCTCCCTCATCAGATTTCCAAGAAGGCGAAATGTAATTTTATCGCTACACCATCTGTCAGAAGTACGCGTGTTGGGGCAGCGAATCGTTCGGAAATAATCGACCCTTCATTAAGTTACCGAGAAGGCAAAAGGGAGTTTCGTTGCAACGGGGGATTTTAAGCGAGATATAACCGGGTATAGCAGAAATCAATTGTCGAAATGATCTGAAAGTAGTATTTCGCGATAAATCGCAGAATTAAGCGTTTGAACTGAAAATTTAATTTCAGAATAAATTATGTGATTTTCCCTGATAAAATCCTCATATTAGAACTAATCTGAATACTCGGGTATCTCATTATTTGATCTCATCAATCCTATTATAGCCTTGCACTTTCACATATAAATCTATCAATTTTCGAATTGCAAATTATTTTAATCTCTTCGTATTTCGTTTAAAAATTATTTAATTTTGCAAATTATTTTCGTTTAAATTATTTAATTTTTTATAATGAAAATTGCTCTCAGATTCTTGAACCTCGATTTCTCAGACATCATTTTTATATCATGTCTTCGAGTTCATTAATAGTTTACGATTACATACTCGGATATATCATTTACGTGATAAAATATGTACGCACGTGGGATGTATATATGGATATATTACATCAACGTATCTTTGAAGACAACTTGGCCTTACGACCTCGACGTATCCGAATGATCTCGTAAAACCGGTGCATTCGATTTCATTGCGAGGGAGTCGAGTGAAGCGACTCTAGATTGAAATTGATGTTAGCCCGGAACCGGTGACAGTCTCTCTCGTACAACGTTCACCGACACGATCAAACATATCACGCATACACTCGCGCGTCTTGCCGCAGGATGGTGACCACAACCAGCGCCGGAAGTTATGAATGTTTCATGGAGCACCTTCCGCGCGTTGGCCGCAGTTTTGCCGGTTTTCACGTACAATTTCGACGCTCGATTAGAAGCATCGAACGTTGCAGGAACCATAGAGTCGCCTCGCGTTTGTGTACCCATGATGTAATTTCCGCGAAAGCAGACAGCGATCGTACAACATATGACGCGAGCTTAATGGTCTGCTAATGGAACCCTTTGCGAGATCAATGCTTGCTCGGAATATAGTCATATGTGCATATAAATGTTCAAGAGAAAAATTGATACCGATTTTAAACAGCGTTCTATTATTTAGCTCTAAAATGCTAAAAATGTATTCGGTTTGCATATATAATATAATTAAATCTTAGGATACGAAAATATACATTTTTAAAATTTTCGTAGGATTATAAATTTGCTGATTTAAATAAGATTATTAAAATGCAAAGATTCGAGATAATATCAAAATAGAAAGTTTCAAAGATTTAAAAAGATTGAGTAGAAATCGAAAAATTAAGATTTCGAAAATTTACGAAAAGGCATAAAAGATCTAAGCATAAATCTAAGCATAGATCTAAGAATAAAAAAATTTGTTTACGAATCTATTGATTATAAAAAATTAGAATTAGAGATTTAAGATTCAAAGATACAAAGATCCGAAAATATTCAAGCATAGAAAAAAGTAAGTAATCTTATTTATTAAAAATTATTAAAATAATTTGAATGCGAGGCTTTGATAATATTATGCAATCGCTTACTATCTCGAAACTTGAAAATTGTCTAAACACTTATTTTGCTCTGTATCTTCATAAAATCTTGAATTAAAATGGGCAATCAATTATGTTGACGTAAATTGCATAAATCACATAACATGAATCATCACGTAACATGAATAAAACCATAATAAACGCATTATCTGCGAAACGTCCTCGGTGTTTTGTCGCGCACAGCGACAGGCACGATAACTATACAATTTTGTCAGAATAATTACGCCTAATGGACAATCATATTTTCTCCGTTTGTTTGCTCTCCCGCGTTTTTGCCCGATGCCGTAACTTCGCTAGTAAATTATCCGTCATGAATTGTCACGAACGAGAAGGCCTAGAAACGTAGGAGAACACGGGTATCCTCGATGTTCTCCACGTTCGAGTCGCTCGCTCGCTCGCACGACAAAAGACGATATAATAAGATGCGCAGCCGTGCAACGTTGCCCGTTGCAGCTGCTGGATGCTAATTGCAAGAGACCTCCGGAAATTATAATTAGATTTCGTAATCAGCGACGGGATTCCTGCCGGCCGTCTTAACGAACGCACTGACTCCGCCGTCGTCGACGAAACGAGAAAGAATGGCCAAGCTGCGCCATCGTTCGAGATCGAAACGCGCGGCACCGCTGCAGCAAATGGACCTATCCGCTAGCTGAACTTCGGCAGCGAAATTATTTCGTAATTTGTTTCGACGGCGGCGGGTGTTTCTAGGAACTCGGCGAGGAAGTTTGTTGATACTTAGATTCTTAAATAATTGAAAAATTCTAGGATATTCTAGAATTGCAGATTCATTAACTGCGAAATCAATTAAAATATGACATCAGGTTCCGTTGATTTAAAAATATCTAAAAGAGAAATTAGCTATATATATATTTTTTTTATCTCAGTTTATACTTTTATACATTTTGATCTTTCTGAAGTCTCTTATATTATTGAATTTCAGGTATTTATGATGTTTTCATATGTCTGTATATTTGATGTTCAATTTAAGAAACAAACGGTCATGTATAAGAAATAGCGCGAGTGCGATAATCCTAAAACTATTTTATTTTCTAAAAATGTTGTCAAAAATTATTTCACACGGCAAATACGGAATATGTGTGTACAAACACAGTTGTTTCAATAATTCTAATCGATGTACGATTATGAGTCTAACTCATAAAGTGAAAAAAATGATTATTTTCGGCGTGCAGCGTTACGATAACGGTTACAAAATGTTATAGTCGTAACTGTGTAACAAAATATCGGACATGCCAGAAAAACGTATACTTGTAGTAGAATTTTATAGCTCGTACAAATTTTTGATATTTCTCGCGTTATATTTTCTTAACCGATATTTAATTGGACATTTATTCTCTCTTTAGATGCTTAATTTTTTAGCTCTTGGACATAAATTATTACTTTTAATTTTTTATTCCGAAGAAATTGCTTTCTATATTGCTATTGATGTTACATATTTTCTATAATTGTCAAACTTCCTCGACGAATCGCGTGTGATATTCCGCCTATTTTTATGCGGAACAAACGTCTTTTATCGGAATTACTATTTCGTGCATTAAAGAACACTTGGAAAAAAAATCCGCAAGTGAATCTCTCGAGAATTTTTTCGAGCATGTTCGATCTCAACATTTTCTGGAAAGTTCATTACCTAATTTACTGCAATCTGCACTCATGTCACTATTTACTGATTCTTTTGAAGGCGAAAAGAAAGACATAAGTCGTTAAGACTTAACAGCCCTTGAAATAACGCCGCGCTATTACGATATGGCTTCATGCACTTTGTTCAAAGTACGTTACTTATGGTTGTTAATTTTTTATATATATATTCTATTATATAATTTATTATGAGTATTATAAGATATATACATATATATGTGTGTGTGTGTGTTTCATCCATTATTTTTCGATTATTGAAAAATCTTCAGTCGCAAAAATTTTTATTTGAAGCTTTAAATGACACGTGTATCTCAACATATATAAAACAAATATGAAACGAAATGAAATAAGCTGAAACTCAATTTCAATTCTCTCTCTCTCTCTCTCTCTCTCTCTCTCTCTCTCTCTCTCTCTCTCTCTCTCTCTCTCTCTCTCTCTCTCTCTCTCTCTCTCTCTCTCTCTCTGTCCATTCATGTTTCATTTTAAACGAATAATTACTTTATTCCGTTTGATATTTCGAATATATAGCTCGTAATTCTTACATTGATATTTCATTTTACTAAATGATGCCAGTCGCCACAAAATATTGGTCATTCGATAAATATGAATCTCGCATCGCTTTCCGATTACAGCGTTTATTATATTTTAACAAAAGGACACGACACGCTTGACAAACGAAAAATACGCGTATCGATCCGTTCAGCTTTCGTTAATGCGACGATGAGAACTGGAAGCTTGACCAAGTACATGTTATATAAGCGTGCACGCGAGAGCACAATTATTATCTGACACTGCCAACAAAGTAACACGCTAACACGCGTTTGTCGCTGACAGGAAGGACCGTAATCCGAACTGAGGAAAGTTGTCAGCGTCGTGCGCTAATTATAAGTTCGTTAATTGCAAAGTGGACCCGCCGCGGGGTCATACGTGTCAGATCGTGGCCGGTGGAAGCGAAAATCAGACTTCGGTATTATCGACCGGTATGCGGATATCGCGATTGCATTTTTTGTGTTAGATTAAATGCGCGTATATATATTTTAAAAACTTTCTTAATATCCTTGCATTCTCGTATGCATTTATAATTCATATTCATGACGTTGCGTTATCGATTACGCAAAAAAATGTCTGACGAAATGTCGTACGGTCGTACCACTGATGTCGACAAATCACTATTATTGCGTGCTCTCACTTTCGGGAGGTAATTTATATTACTTGTGCATTCTTGTTGAAAACAACGTTGATAACTTTCGAAGATGGTTTATAGGCAGCGGCGCCTTGGATCTCTTGGCGGAGAATATTCATTAGTTTTACATGGAAACTATAAGTTTATTACGAGCTCAAGAATTTCGCCAGATTCCTTCCACCGATTCCGTTCTCCTCACATATTTTACCATATTAATAATCAATAATTCTAAAAATTCTTCGAATTACGAATTTTTTTTGCTAATGCATTCACTATGAATTTTTATTGAATAAACGATAAAAATTTCGCGATCGATAAAAAAAAGTATATGTGAGCAAAGAAATTAAAAATCTAAAAAGAGTCTAAAAATGTATTTATTCAGTATTCATAGATTCGAAAATACTGACCTTTGGTCATCATACTTTATAATGTGCTACATTAATATTTAGCCATTCTGTACGAATTTTTATTTCACATCTTGCAAAACGCACAGCAGGTCTTTACTCCTAAATATTAAAATTCTTTGATTATTGAACAATATTGTTACGAGAATTTGATAGCTTTTTCCCAGAATTTGTTCACGAATCAACGGTTTGTTCTAGATAGTTCACAAAAGCTGATACAATACCGCGAAAAAACGATGGTCGATATTTCTCGCAGCGACGATTGGACATTCGCTTTGAGATGAGCGAATTGAAAAATGATTTTTTGACGCGTAGGCCCTTTGTCTTCGCTACCGTCCGATTAAAATATTTCAAATAGAGGCAATGTGTTTTTGGCCGGTTAGAAGCGATGTTGCGCATGCAAACATGACGCTACGGGCGACATCGCTCGAATGCGCTACAGTTTCAATGGCCGCCCATCGAAACGGAATTTATAGTTTTTAGTGTTCGAGGTGATGGATAACTTTTCAAACCACAAAACACAGGCTTTTGAGCAATTTTCAACGTGCTCAATACAGGAGTAGCACTTTCAGCGGAAATCACGTTACATAGCGTTACATGTATATATATTCAATAAATACAATTGCTGTATTCTTAATATTTATGGAAACGAGTACAATAAAAATGAACAAGATGTGATTAATAGAAGAATATTCATGTACTTTAGTATACACTTTTACGTGTGCGTTTTACTACAATTAATAAATTAGTTATACATTGATAATAAAAGAAAAATGATATTGAAGAGAAATAATGTTGTAAGAGAAGATAAAAGATAATATTTGCAAATCTGATAAAAGAGAAAATTAATTATTATTGAGAATATATTGGTGTAGCATTATAACATTGATCTTTGTGAAATTAACATCTCGTTTTCAAGATTTCAATATAATTGGTAGAAGTCTGGCTTTTCTACAAAAATTCTTGATACGTTATATAAAGAATTCTGACAACTAATATTCGATAAAAATAAAAATAATAAAAACATTCTGGCGATTTTTCAGTTCTCAGGTGAAAATTTGTCGTCTCTGCGAATTAAAAATTTTTCTCAGAAATCTGGCATTTTTCAGGTGTTCTAGACATTATTATAACATCTCTAAAACTAGTATAACATCTCAAATATTTTATGGAAAAATATTATAGTTCATATCATTCCTGATTGAAATTTAAAAAAATGCCAATTTTCATATATCGGAAAAATGTGTATTACATTTTTATCACATTTTACATTACATTTTTAATATATAAATAAATATATCTTTAAACTTTTATTTTTTACATATAGTTATTAGAATTCTTTTTAAAACATATCAGGAATTCTAGAACTCGTTTCGATTCGTTATAGAAGAGCCAAAAACTCTATGAATTATATCGAAATCCTGAAAATAGAGTGTTAAATTCACATATGTAATACTGTGAATGAAATAATAATCTCTTTTAGAAGAGAGAAAACGTTTATAATATCCTGTTGCAAGGATATATTTTATCGACGATACTGAAAAAAAAAATTACCGTCGATATTTCGGAGCGTTATGTCGATGAGAAACTTTTTAGCCCGAAACGACTCAAAGCTATTCGATATTCCACACAAAGGCCTACGTCCGATACGAAACAACGCCATTAAAGTGATGGCGGCAGAACGAAATGAGAATAATCGAGCAGCTCTTTCCGCGCTTTCGTGTCCACTCGATCGGAATGTCGATGAAGAACTTTTGATTTAAAGGGCCGACGCGCTCTCAAATAGTCGCGCCATCGACTCCGTAAATCAGAAGAAAGAGAAGAAAAAAAACAGAGATTTCTAAGTTGAAATATATAAAAATAATTTATATATATAATAATTAAATTTATGGAAGTTTAAACTTTTTAGTGAAAGAATATTTCTAGATGACATTCTATTAAAGTAAGAATGACAAACATATCACGCGGATAAGTGAAACATAAGTGAACAGCACTTTAATGTTAGGAACTCGATAAATAAATTTTAAAAAGACGATCTTATTTTAAATTGTAATTTGCATTGATACTTACTTTCTCATAATATGAGCGTTTTAGATATTCAATGATATAATAAATTTTCTTTATATTAAAAATATTAATTAAAAGATGATACTCTACGTAAGATATATGGTGAATTAATTAACAGAAATTATTTTGTCAAAGGAATGGCACATAATTATCTTGTCGTTTTATTGATGATCGTCTGATTAGTTTTATATTTTCTTCTGATTCTTCTACAACGTTATATATCAGCAGTGTAGGGAACTATTTTTATCTGCTCAATCGTTCTTCTATCTGCTCGTCCACCCATGTTCGTTACTTCTTTTTTTCCGCAAAAGGTTGAGGAGTAAGGTAGAGGGAAGAAAGAAATCGCAAGTACTCTAGGGATATCTCCCCCTGCAGAGTTTCTTGCAATTTTTAAGATCTAAACCGAGATCAAAAAATCCGAAGTTTCCGTTCGGTCTCTGTCAAAGTTCGTGTTGAGATTTTCCTTGTGCTCTCGGGATGCATCTCTGTCGATATATTGACGCTAATTACTAGTAGTAGCGTAGTTAATCGAGGTTAAATTCTTTGACTGATGAAAGAAGCTTTCCGGACAAGGGAGACGGAAGTTTCCGAGAAATTCTTGATTGAAATTTATAACTTAATTTATTAAGGGGTTTAATATTGGTTAAGGAATTGCCGGCGAAAAGTTGTTGCCGGCGGTGCGAACGCGAATTTCTCCTTCAGTTTTATATGAACAATTAGTTTGTTAGAGAGGTGGAATAAAGTAGTCTCAGTGTCTTTGACACTGCGTACAATTTCGCACAAGCGCAAATCCAAATATTGGATCACAATTACGTCGCGCGACATCCGTCTCGATAATCATGCCTGATTTTCTCGACAGCTGTGCTTACTAATTTAATTCTCTTTCATCTTCCGGAAAGTAAAGAGTAAATAAGTCACTTCTTCTGCTCGATTTGAAATTTTTTAAATCTACACGGTGACTATAAATTTTGTCTCAATTGGAAAACTTTTATCGAAAGCTCTCGATATTGTCCGGTATCTATTTTTATTTTTCTACGCGCCGATATAAATTTCTTTATACGAGATCTGAAAAAATGTTTTTTTTTATTTCTCAAAATATATCTGGAAAAAGAATATATCGATTATAAAATGCGAGGATTGCATTGTACGAGAGATGCAAAATCTAAATAATTTACATTTTGCGCAAAAATTCTACAGTCAAAACATTTAAAGCTTTAAAAATTTCAGGATTGAAAAAATTGAATTTCCAATATTGAAATAATCTAAAAAATAAAAAAAAATGCGGAATCTATTATAATATAAAGTGCGTATCGTGAATTTCGGAAGAAACGTCAGTTTTCACGGTTGCGCTTCTCGGCTTCCTCATCAGATGCGAATCTCACCGCTTCGAGAATTCCTTATTCTCGGGGGATTGCGATCTCTAATTTCTCTCCAAGGATATCCCGCGCGCGATGAAAAGTAGTCAAGGGAGAGAGAGGCGGAACTTTTGTGTCGGCGCGCGCGTCAAGATGGGCGATCACGAAATTCTGAGGGATTTCGGGAAGCGTAAATTTTCGGTGCACCACCGGTATGCGAGGCGGAACTATGCGAAGGGCGAAAACTATCGCTCGCTCGCGGTTGCAGCCATTTGTTTAGGGCGGCAGTTAAACGCCAGAAAGCTGTTAAGCGTATATTGGCGCGATCGCTCGTCGGCAGTCGATTAAAGACCCGGGTTACAGCAGGATCACGCTGTAACCTGGATTCTTGTAATCGTGTAGAGAGTTATTTAGAGTTTTTCGCGTCGCGATTGCTGATAAATTTTCGCGCAGAAGAGGAAGCAAAAGTGCTGAGAGTAAAAATAAAAAGCGCTGGGTTAAAAATAAAAAAAAAACAACTCGTCTCGCCGACCATCCCGAGCTCTTACTTCCGAATGATCGCCTTTAAAATCCACAAAGCCGAAGCCTCTATGTTTCGCTAGGAGAATGGGGTACAAATTGGATGTAACGTCATCACTTTAAGGGATTCCGTGCTTATTATTAGCTGCGTTATTGATTTTGCCTCCCTCTCACATTCTCGTAACCTTCAGGCTACCGCTATACTAACACGAGTCAAAGGTTATCGCTTGGCGGCCTTCCTAGCATCCTATCTCGTTTATCGTCAGCATTTTTATCTTAATGATAATGTTCGGTAAAGTATAGTCCGTTATTGACGGTAAGCTATCCGTTGGGACGATACTCTCTATTTTCGCAAATTATCCTCGAGTTGAGATTGAATCGAGATGCCGTTCGACCTCGCTGATTTTTTTTACGAAACATTTGTTTGGCATAAAGAACGCAAATAAGTCACTGGATGTATATGTACATATTCGGGAGAAAGGGCAAGCGCGCAAAAGAGAACAGTGAAAGCAAGGAAAACAATGCAATACTGCGGGAGCAACTTTATGTTGCATTATGTCCTCGAGGACACTGCAGATTTATCTACCATATCCCAAGTGTTTGTTTTTCCCAGCTTTGCCGGCGTTATAAGTGCTCGATATAATTTCTAGAGAAGAGAATCAGTCTGTTGACAAAATGTCGCACGCTCCCTTGTCCACAGTTTTATTCGCATCACTGATATTATATTCCCGCCACTGATATTATATACACTGATATTTAGTTAATAGATATTATTCCAATTAATAGATACATTTTCCTAGAGAAAATAATCACAGTACGAATAGCATTTTCTAAAGATAACAATATATTTTTAGGAATTTAAAAGAGCGTAATTTTTTTTTCCTCAAGATTTTCTAAACTTTGCCATTCTATAAAATGTCAATAGCCGAACGTGACGAAAAGACAATATAGACGAGAGAATCCTCTCGCGATTGCTTAAGCATTCAAAAAAACCGGTTGCGAAAAAACTTTCAGATTCAATTAACAGCTTGTGCCTCGAGGGAATTAAAGCTGATCGTCGTAATGTTAAGAAGTCGGCACGAGTAGCGTGCTGTACTAACTTCGCGCTGACATAATCGGGTTAACATCATTAACTCGAATCGCTTTTACTTTAATTGCCTCAGATATCGCGCGAATAACGAATTTGCATCGCTGGATCTTCTCCTCTCGAAGGAAGAAAAATTATTCCAACAGCCCCGCGTGCTAACGAGAGAGATAAGCTCGTCGGAGGTTAGTACTGGATTTTCCGATAGCATGCCGGATTATGGCGAGACTACCGTCGTTTTTGTCATCCACCACCCGCACTCGAGGCTGCATTAAATATTTCGCAGATCCCCGTTATCTTTATTATCGCCCTGTGAAGGAACGTCGCGTTCTCGATACGTATATTGTATCGCAAAGAAGAGAAGAAAGAAATAACCGAATCAATGAATTTTCGTAACTTTTGACAATGTCAACGTTCGCGAGTCCCAGAAAAGACGCGAGCAAAATAGACACGTATTCGTATTTTGCACGAGCACACAAGGACGAAATTCGTAGGTGGATCCGCAACGTATCCTTCGCGTCCCCGCGCGGATCCCTTCGTTAAACATCGCGGTGTTATATTTGCTCAATTAAGAGCGCGCGTATACACGAATTCGAAATTACTTCGTACGCTCCGACATCGTGTAGTTTCGAGCGGTGCAGTATAATCATAACTATGCGGGGGATTAGTACAAACACGTGTTAACTCGCGCGAGCGCAACGCGGGTTGCCGTGCCGTTTCATCCTCGTTATATACGACGTAATACTCTCTCGACCGGGAAAAGGGTGATTTTTCACCTCTTCGCGGATCTGGAATGCGCCTGATATTACGGCTCCTATGCCCGAGAGATCGTCGCTCCCTCTTTCCTCACCCGTTCCACGGGGGGTTCTTGCGGTATTAAAAGATATCGACTCGCTGACAAACGCGAACAAGCGACGCAACGCGGTCGTACGGCTTTCGCGCAATTACGACAAAGCCACTTACTAATTTCGCCGACTGATAATCCATTATCTCCCGACCATGTGGGCTGCGCCCGTGTGTACGTACTAATCCCCGGCTCTGACTTTTGGTGGCGGTGGCACGTCGACCCTCGTTCTACTATTTCCGCGGTGAAATCCTCTCTCGTGTCTGACCAGTGCCGTGCTATCTCTACTGCGTGCCTCTCGACAGTGCGCATCGGACTCGGGTATCTTATATTCATGTAATTCTCGTTCGCCTTGTAGATTGGCTGTAGCGTTCCCCTCGTGCTCTCGTTTCGACGTCGTACGAATCTAATAGCCTAATAAATCCTTTAATCTGTCCTCCCCTCCCACCCTTGAGATTGGTTTCCTTTCTTTTCGTATATTTCGATACTCGTATTCTCTTAGTTTCTGTTAGTCTTGTATCTTGATACAGGACCTTAATAGAATCTTGCTATAAATTCTTTGATCCTTCTTTAAGCATGTTTTAATTAGATGCTTTTTTTTAGCTTTAAATACTTTAATTAACGAAACCAATGATTTAATTATATAGATCGTTTTGAATAATTTAATAGATAGATCGTGTAATATTCTTTATTGTAACTATTAAATCTTTTTCTTAGTACGGTTAACAAAATTATATAAATAGTTTATCGCAAATATAATCAAAGCTGTAAAAAAAAAAAAAAAAAATGTAAAAACATCGCGCAATTTTTCTCTCGTGCAATTTTGCTTATTATTGCTCCGACTTTAAAAAAGTTTTAGGATCGCTTGCAACAAGACTTCCACGAGACTTTTGGCTGCTATATCAGAACATCGAGAAAGTCATTTTAAATGAATAAATCAATATGCAAATGTATGTTTGTTAAGGTGCGTTCTGAAATTCCTTTTTATCCTTTGTTGCCGTATATCTCCAAGCACTCTTTCCGCTCGTTCTCGGCGATATCATGAAAGATTCATAGTCGCAGCTTCCACCAAATAATACATGATGCGTTTTATTGTTCGGCGCTGTAATATCGTACAGTAACGGAATGCCGAAGTTTTCTTGCTGTACCGTTTACTGCCGCGGATAAAAATAACCGATCAGAATCGATAATCACCGATATGACGTTATAACTCATAGTATTTGCTTTATCGCATCCGGTTTGAATGCCCGTTTCAAAGCCATTTTAATTGCGAAATTCGATTATTCCGCGATACGATAATTTAAGAATACATCCGGTGATTTATGATTCAATTAAGGAATATCGATTGCATCGCGGATTAAGTTTTCAATCTTAAATACAAAATGTGCATTTTTCTTAAAGAATCTGAAAATATTTCGAGTCTTGTATATATGTCCATTGAGTTAATTGCGTACAAAATAACGTGTCGAAAAATTCTGATGCATTAATATATTTGACAGTTTGAAAACAACTGTAAATAACTTGTGTCAGGTACTTTTGTCATTTCTCTGTCTCTTGTTGATTTGCACGAAGAAATGCTCGAGCCGTGCTATTCGCTGTCGCGGGATTAACTTTCCACCCGGTTTTCTTGCGGCTGTATTTTAGCTCGATTGTTCCTCAGTCCGTCTCGCTTTCAGGAAATTTAATCTCGGTACGCAATGGACCGGTATATATTTATATACTCGTGCATGTACGCATTTGATATTCGCAGAGAAGAACGCACGCAATGAGAAAAGTCGCGGTAGAAGACAACGAGGAAAATTGTAAGAAATAAAATTGTTTCGTATACGCGCGCGTCTATTGCGTTTTGGGAGATATTAAATGAATCCGTTGTGAACGAGCTATAATTTAAAATTAGAAGACATTATTCTTTGAGATTCTGGGAACATGTTCGAGAACTTGTACGATTAATGTTGAAGAACTTGTATGTGTTATCAATGTAATTAAATTGCGGAAGAATCAATCTCTTTTCAAGATAATTATCTCAAGGTGTTGCAATATTTTAATCATTTGAATCATTTAAGGTCACGTTATATCGAGTTCATCACGTATTTTGATTATAAATGTTTATAGAATTATTAAAATATTAAAGATTGAAGAGGTTTAGGTTTTTGCAAAGCAATCTTGGAAAATCTAAGCAAAAATCAGAAAGAAAATTTTGCGGCACTTTCGATATCCGCAAACCTCACTTTCCATTTTCAATACTTTGCTTGCATGCGACATAGAACTTTGCAGTAACACTGATGTAACTGCATCGGCATACAGTATCCATTTTGTATGCTTGTGAAACATTAAATGCACCATGAAAGGCCGCCAGATTATATTTGCATCTATTATCCCGTTGAGACTTCCAGGCGCATTTCCTGATATATTCGTTGCATCTCTTGCCCTTTGACCAATAAAATTCCAATTTACGAGCGTATCCAAATTCTAAAGTAATCGAAACATCGACACCGACTGTAATTCAAAACTCCCGATGCACCGAATGTGTTTGTGCACGGTGGATAAAAAATGTGCTCATAAAAATACAAAAAAGCCATTCTTTAAGAAATGCTCAATGAAAATTTCAACTTTATTTTATCTGTAGATCTATGTATACTTGAAAATCTTTAAGCCCAAAATTTTCCAGATATTTAAAAACTTCATTTTACGATTATTGGATATTTTTACTACTGAGATAAATCTTTATTACTGAGACAAATACAATCTTTCAGAGGATAAAGCCTGAAAAAGACGAATCATCAACAGAGATATGCAGAAATTGAATTGCAAATTGACTGAAATTTCAGCGAATAAAAATTTCTGATTTACAGGATTTTACTTTGCCTCGAGGCAGACTGACGCCCGAAATGTGAGGCGTTTATCCTATTTTTCCTATGGTGAACTTTTCGCGAAAAAGAGCGAGGAAGAGGGAGAGGGAGGGAGAGGGAGGGAGAGGGAGGGAGAGGGGGAGAGAGAGAGAGAGAATGTGTGTTTTTGTTCTTTTTATTTTATTTTTGATTCGTTGGAGCGATCGCGCGTCGAGAGTTGCATTTTTTGCACTATTCTAGCCGCTGGCATTCAGGCATTTTTTTTCGAGGTTACCTTAATTAGCGCTGTCTGATCGATGCTCGTGTGATGAAAGGTTGCTCATATTGTTTTTTTACGATGCGCCACGGCGATCGTAGTCTTTGAATTTCCGCGACCAAATTCTCGAAAACTAAAGAGGCAATTCGTTCGTAAATTAGTACACAAATTATGTTAGCATAATAGAATAATTATTTCATCCAAATGCAATTTTTCTATTAGTAAAAACTCCAATAGTTTGTTAATGGAAGAAAATTCATTATTAAATACTATTTAATTAGAGTCATACTTCGCGGAAGAGATTTCTTTCGTTAAACTTTTTAATTCTCAATATTAAATTTATCGTCGAATTTTAGTCAAATTTTAATTGAAAAAAGTATGTTTATTCGTTTCAAAAGATATTGCCATTTTCTTCCACTTCTCTCGCATACTGCCACGTGCTGGAGGATAGTGATATATTCTAGAATTTATGCTCGGATTCGTAATGGAACGAAAACATTGGTAAGGTGATGAAAATATAAAAGTACTGCCAAATCGCTATCTGCTAGAATGCTGTCTGCTAATATATTTTTATCGCCTTTCAAATTCAGAATCATAAATTTGAATTTTAGTCTTTAAATTTTGAGGAAACGCGCGTGTTTTTATCGCATGATATGATGAACATTCTATTGATATAATATACCGATGATATTTAAACAATTGTTATTAATACATTCTTGATTGATAACACAGGCCGACAAAAACAATTTTGTCAAGTAACTTTAATCAGAGTAGGTATAATAACTTTAAAACCTGACGTGATGGAGCAATTTGGACAGTGGCATTGTTTTTTGTGGCCGAAATCTATAAGAAACACCTACTCTAATTAGAGTTACTTGACAAAAATTTTTTTGTTGGCCTGTGTAATCGATCGAGTGATTAATAATTAATTTCTGTTGCTTTAAACAAAACACATTTATGTAATATTATATATTTTTTCATACTTTATAATTTATTCTATAAATAAGGGAAAGTATTTTGCAGCGCCAAGGTGAATTGATTAACGCTCGGTATTCGTTTTTTTTTTTTTGGAGCATCCCCAAAATATTATATAATTTATAATTTATATAATAAAAAATATTATATAATTTATAAATTATATAATTTTGTAATATAATTTATAATTTAATTTATAATTAAGAAATTGTAGCTATATTGCATTTACATCCTTGTCCAGGTAAAGGTAAATGCAATATAGCTACAATTTCTTAATTATAAATTAAATTATAAATTATATATTACAAAATTATATAATATAACCCTCCCACTGGGTACACCTTGACGTGGTGGGGGGGCTTAGTATCTGGAAGGAGAAACTAAGCTTTGTCCCGAAGGAGAAGCTAAGTACCCAAACGGGTTTTTAACGCGCGTTTAATGTTTTTTAACGTTTTTTTACGCTATCGATCGATATCACGTTTCGCGTCTTAATTAGTTCGGGAATGCCGCGCAAAATGTCGTGCATCCTAGTTCGGGAGTGCCGTGCAAAGTATCGCGCGTCCAAGTTTGTTGCATCTTCGCAATGATATCCCGATTTCATAATTAGCATCGAGAATCGTACTTTTGATGCCGACTAAATGGGACATCTCATTGAGACGTTGCGAATGCAACGTTTTCATGTCTCGTGTTTCGCGACACGAGGTGATGCCGGCCGCGTAGGACGTATGTTCATGTACATGTACGTACATTTTCGCGCGGTTTTGAGCTCATGCTCAAGATCCGGCTGATTGAGGACCACGCTCTGCTTCGACAAACGGCTCGGCTCGAATCGGATTAGAGTTCGGTCGATTGTCGGGATCGTCGTTAATGGGTCCCTTCTCTTGTCTCGTCTACCAGTCATATTATGTTGCACCGTTGGTTGGTGGCATATTATGTATCGCGTTGATGAGTTGATTTAATTACTTAGGCCGGTTTTAGCTCGTTCCGAGAGGTTGAACTCCCATTTCTTAGATTGTTCAATACATGGTTTACATGATTAGCATCAGAAATGGGTATCTTCTCTCTCGGCGCGTCTACCTGCCCTGTGATATCGCCTGTGATACAGCATCCTGGCGTCTCATCTGAAATCGCGCCTAAGTTAGTTCGAGTCACTCTGAGATGCGAATATGCGCACGAGACAAGAGTCGAGCGAATCCCATTCGCGTCCATCCCGTCGATCGAATCCGTCTTCTTCTGCTTCGGGCTTAACTCTTGCTCGAAGTTATCGTTGCAGTTCCGACTTGTCGGCTCAAAGTATGATTCTCGCGCGAAATGGGATATTCGCGCGAGATAGTTCGCGATCGCGGAATTCGGGAGTGTCGTTTAAAGTCTAAAGTATTGCATGTTAAAGTGCGGGAGTGTCGTTCAAAGTATCGCGCGTGTAAATCAATGGACTCTGGAAATCCTGAAACCTGAGGGGAGGAGCAGGCCTAGGAGGCATCGGGCGCTGACGGAGCAACCCTGGAGTAAGTATTGCATTTATTAATTGTATATTAATTGTTTATTAATTGTATATTAATTATTATAAATCGCGTACGCGCATTAATTCGGTTCGTTTGTTTGATTTAAATAAGAGAGAATTAGAGAGAAAAACTCTTATAGAAATTCTGTAAAAGTTTCTATTAAAAAAAAATTTTTTTTTAGAATTTATAAAAATTATTCCATTAGATATCTGCTTATTATTGTACGCATTGAATATGAAATTCGGTGCATACAATAATAATTTTTTGAAATATTAATTATTTTGGGTGCTGCTATAATTTGGATGTTTTATTTGTATGTTACAGCTTCAATGCCGTCAACACTGCTGTTGGGCATCGATTGGTGAGTGACAAACTTTTATTTTATTTGAAAGTAACGGATTTATAGAGATCGTAGCTGTAGATTCTAGATAAATCCGTTATCTTAAAATGGATGGGTTAAAACAAATTAGGCTGAATATTTCATCCTGGATATAAATACGATAATTTATCGATTTATGATGCACTCGCACGCACGCATAGAGTTCACGAAAGAGAACTCGTTATTTTAATATGATTTATTGGTTCCAGTGTTCTGTCTTATACAGAATACTAGTTACCAAATATACCAGTTGCCTGAAAGTTATTAATCAATTTTGTAAAGATTAAAGATTAATAAAAAATGAAATATATTACAGGTAGAACAAGCTTGATAAACAATCATAAAACATATATATAAGAAATATTGTATTTAAGATTTGATAAAGATATTATAATTTCTTACGTTTTTTACTAAGTACTCTATACAAAGAGAGAAACAAAGGCAATTGGTAAGAATATTATGAATATTACTAATATATTAACAATATTTTTATTTGGACAATATTAGTCAAATATAAATTATATATGATTAAATTTTTTAATTTGTTATTTGAATAAAATAATAAAGAAAATAAAGAAAAGTATAAAAATGTAAAGAAGATTATAAGAAATTTCATTGACTTTTTTATATATTTAAATCTTTTATTTCAGTTTCTTCATAATGTTTATATCTCATAAACAAAATTAGAAAAAGATATTCTATGCACTTTGAGAAATAAAAATAAATAAATAAAATATATATATTTAAATAAAAAAAGATATATATAACAAGATAAATAAAATAAATGCATTAAATAAATAAAACTAATATCTAATTAATAAAATTGTGTTTTATTCCTTCCTCCTTATATCCGTCCAGGATTAAATATTATATAAATCAGGTGCGAGAGAGCAATATACTTACAGATTTTTCCAATATGTATCACAAGCATAAATTAAATAAAGATAGGAAACGTTACAGTTACATAGCAAATTTTATCTACTAATTAATTTTATAAAAAACGCGCTAATGATTATTAATTGTATATTGTAACTTATTTTTATAATGCACCAATTTTATCCTAATTTTTTATAGCTCATCCATCCATATATTGATTAATAACTTGACTTTACATCAGTTAAAGCAAAGTTATAATAAAATGATGTGAGATCAAAAGATATTTCGCGGATGTTTCATCGCGGAGAAGAATTTTTTATATAGATTGTCTTAAAGCTGATTAGTTTTACATTAATTGTATTTACATTAATTGCAAATATTTTATTTTAATATATATATTATATATAAAATATAATTTTGATACGAACAATGTGCACGAGATGTATATAATGTAATAACAAGATATTAATATCGATATAAAATTTTTTATAAAGACGTATACACAATATGAGAACATGAAACATTTATAATTTACAGCATTCTTATATTGATTGTGCAAGAAATTCATTATGTCCTTCGAATCTCACATCATTCATTTAATAAACTTTTGAGGTGTAACAACAACTACGGGTAACGGGCAAAAATACGGGTTTTGCGCGGATAAATACAAATATAAATACGTATTTTAGATTTGCGCTTGCAAAATTTGTTCGTTTTCTAAATGTTTATAATTTCATATTTATATCATATAATTCGATTCCGGACATTCGCGAGACAAGATCGAAAATTTTCTGATTCAGAACAATTAATTTATCATATAATATCTATTTTTTATAAATTCCCGTGGATAATTTTAAATAAAAAAATTATAAGAAAGAAATTTTTTAATTAATATTTTAATGAACACTCGTGTATCTTTCAAGACTTGAAGGACGCGCGCGTCTAATAAGCAATTTAACTTATCGTAAATGAACAAAGTAAAATCTTTACGTTTATTTACCGATAATAATAATCAGCCGGCAATAGAAAGAGTGTCCTTCTGGTTAAAGATCGAATACCAGAATAGATATGGCCAGAAGCGAAAGGTAAGTCCAAACTGGCCAGAAGAATAAACGTAAGCTGCCCAAGATTTCTGGCGTTCTACAGAAGCGGCAAAAGGTAAGTTCATACGGGCCAGAATGTGTAAAAACGTAAGGTAATATGAGATATAAATTTCCTCGCATTTTTTATTTTACCTGCGATAGCACGTAGTCATACAATACAAGCTCTCGTTCGGACAGAAGCAATTATTCCGCGTAAACAACATTAGGCGGTATTCATTGATGTGTCACACAAGATGTTAAATTAATTATGACATTTATTTAGTAAGGCACGATTTAAATTTTCAGACACATGTAGTACCTATATCTCCCCAAGTCGAAATTTTTCTCCTACTTTCTACTTCAATGTTCAATCTAATATCTACTTTGATTCTTTAAGCAGTCAGATCATCTTATATTAAAACTATTTAAACTCTAGTTTTACCGAAAAAACTTATATTAAAACTATTTAATCTCTAGTTTTACCGAAAACTCCTCTTTTAAATCTTTACGTGGGAAATTGTTCGTTATTTGAGGTACAAAGTAAGAGAGCTCAATACAATACAATTGTTATATAAATAAAATTTATTAAAATTCCTCAAAATCCATAAACGTGAAAAATAGAGGTTAAAAATAGGAGCCAAATTTCAATTTGGGCGTCATATCAACGTAACATCGAATATTTTTATATAATATTTAAATATTTCAAATGTTAGCGCGACAGTCCGGTTCTGTGGCAATCACTGCGTATTGCTTTATTAAAAACCGTATAAGAATATTTGACATTACATATATCGTGTGTAATACGCTTTAAGCGATTATAAATCTGTAATCGTATATTATCTATATACGTATATATGTTTAAGTACTGATGCTCTGTACGCTTAATTGACGTTTCCTGCCTAATAATCTACGTGTCTAATTATTTACATCGCTAACTATTCGCATTGATTATCTATATATGTCTATGTATTCTCTCAATTATCCGGTTATATCTATTCTCGCGCGTCAAACTAGATGTCCGTATATATCCCATATATCCATATTTCATGTCTCAAAATAACTACGTGTCCGTGATCGCAGACATCGGTTATTGAAAATAAAAATTTCAAGATACCTGATCCGCGTTAATGGACAGCCTGACAATGTGTCAATGGAGTCCAGGACAGTCTGACATCAATCATCGCAGACTTAGATATCTGAATTTCTATATGTTGGTAGGATTTCCCACCGTGTGATAGGGACGAGTTTAAACTTCGTCCGTGTTGGCGAACACGAATGCCTAACCCGTTATAATAGTTCGGGTGATTTAGCCTCGAGCATAAATAAGCATAAGTGCGCATTAGAGGGTCTGCATGCATACATCGGTGATGCTTAATGCGCAAACTTTTCATTGCAAAAGTTCGTGCAAATAGTCGCGAATATCAGATAATTTGCGAAGCTATTCAAAGAAGTATGAGTTCTTGTCAAGAGATCCGCGAGAGGACTATTTGTTCTCCACAAGCAGCTTTCTTCTCGAATAAATTGACGACCGATCATCGTAAATTCCTAATGCATCTGCAAAGAATTTCGCAATCGACAGCATTATGGTTATGAACAGAACAGTTTAAGCGCGAAGAAGATCGACGGTTTAGTTCTGTCCTTCGACTGTCTCTCGTTGAAATTAACGAGGTGTCAAAAATGATGGCGCGAGTGAAGCGCGATAAATTCTTTCCGCGTGGTAATCGGGAGTTATCATTCCATGTAAAATCGAGAGAGGGAAATTTCGTCGCGCGTGCGATCGTGCGAATTGAGTCAATTTATGAAACGTAATTTAACACGTCTTTGATAATTCAATCGTGATGTATGCATCTCGAAGGGAAGTTCGATCGTATCTTCGCTCATTCGTGATATTTTAATATGTTTGCTCTTTTCTTTTTATGTTCGCCATGCTTCATTTGCCAGGTGTGCGAATTTATAAATGCCCTTAATTTTTCGTGTTTAAGCATAATAAAAAAATCTCAAATGAACAAAAATTATAACCTTGTATATATATATTATATGTATATATATATATATATATATATATGTATATATATATATATATATATATATATATTCATAGATCTCCATATAAATCTCCACATAAATTCGCAAGTTTATTAGTACATAAAAAAAAATACGTTTAATAAAATATATTATATTTACCGTGCGCGTTAGATACAATATCGAGCGAGCGATACTATACTATATCAGGGGATCTCATAAAAATGATTTTCGGAAAAAAAGCTCTTTTTCGCTTAAAGCGCAATGTCAATTCCGACTCGCGTGCGCGTATCGAAAACTGCCGCGTGCGTGCAGCGTAAAAAATCGACAAAGAGCCGTAAATCATCCGTTGTTGCGTTTGATGTAGCATGCCCGCTATACGCCCGCCACGTTTTATATCCCGGTATAATCCTGCAGCGGAATATAGCAGGGCGCTTTTATCACCGTGGCACTTCTACTCGCGCGGTTTAACGCCCGTCTGCCTTGAGTTACATTTACAGAGTCAGCGCAGCTTTATCGCCGACCTTTCCAGCGGCTTTGCTAAACGATGACACTCTTTATTACCTCCGTCCTGGCGTTACGGTATAAGGCAGGTGTGTCTCGCTTTCCGCAGGCCGGAGCTCCCTGTCCGACTCGTGCCTGGTCGACATCACTGGCGACGTAGTGCCAGTCGGCCAGAAGTCGGACCCGGATAAATCTGTACCATTCGCTTGCGCGCCGTCACGAAGGGGAACGGCCGGGCCGGGCGGAAATAATTCACAGTCGGAATACACGAACGTATATACGTAACATTACCTAACGCATGACTACGAGCTGCGGCCTCCCCTAACTCACCATCGCGTTGGAGGATATAGCGAGATTCGTATTACAGCCGCGTGTGTGCGCTATAATAATAATTATTTATCTCCCGGTAGTCAGGCGCCGAGAGTGTTTTGTGATTCCAAGCACGCCCGTTTTACGTGTAGACTGGTATAACAAGGAGAGATATAATTGGGGATTCGGTAACACAGTAGATAGAGATTTAGATTATAATTCGGATGTCTAAGCAGGTAGAGGATCTAACCTTGCGAATTATTCCGGAGCGAGGTCGCTTCAGATTTTTAGAGACATCTTCGGAGAGTCTTCGTGCTTTTGCATACGCTGCGAACGCGGCAATTTGCGCCCCACACAATTTCATTTGCGGCGTTCTAGGACCTATTGAGCGGTTGCCTTTGCATCCTACTTGATCCTACGCTTCCTTTCACCGTAGTGCCATTCATCCTATTGTCTCTCCTCGGCCTTGCTCTCAGGCCCGGTCGCGCCGTCCAAGCACCTCTCCTCGAGGAATAATCTCGGCCACGGTAACCTCGTTAGCAAACAGCCGACGAGAATTATTATTTCAGGACCTATGCTAACAGTCGGTCTGCCTATCGTCGCGGTTCCATTGTGAACGAATTAATTCAACGTCGGCGCCAGCACTCCTTTCCGGTATTTCATTATTATGTTAAGTCAGTCGCGCGGTCGAGTATTTTGTTCATTACCGATATTTACTAATCGCCTGTCGATCGTTAACCCGAAATTGACCGCGGAAAAGAAAACGTTGACCTGTTATATTATCGCTTTCGTGAAATTTGCTGATAAATTGGATATTCTTTCGTCTTTTCTGAACATTAAAATATTAAATCAGATCTTCAATTTTAGCGATGGCTAGTCAGTTTGTTAAAATAGACAAAATTTATATTAACATTTGTTGGACAGCATTTGACCGGAATTTCGCGCGTGTATGCGCAAAATTTCAGAAATACATTCGTTACATTTGCAACATTCAGATTTGTAAAGTGGAATTTTATGGTGTAATGCTATTCTGATTAGACTCGCTCGCTCGCTGTTAACGTTACCTCGTTGGTAGACATAAACATACACGAACATTCCGACTTAATCCGTTTTTAAACGAGTTTACTAGGAAAAGTTACGCGCATAACGTTACTTAGTACGATCTACGAGCAATTAAAACTGTTTCGTTCCGTCTCGCCCGTTATTGTTATCTCTCTTTGATTAATGTTTGTTTTACAAAACAATGTTTTAATCGCATTACGTCGTATAATTAATCCGCTGCTGCCAGTGCTCCGAGATTCAATATTGTTGAGAGAGCAACTAGCTTAAGGATTTGTCGCCAGTAACAGTACCGATATTTTATGGCGATTTCGCGCGCTCAAATTGGATCAGATCGTTACGCGTGTTCTCGTAAAGCGTCCGATAAATTCTTCGTCTCGAGGACGTGAATAAAATCAATTATCCCGACAGCGAACACCATCATTGTAATGCACTCTGTCCGATAAAGCACCTCTCTCATTCGCTTAATATTAATGCTTAAAGCACAAAAGCACGGGATCAATTGTCCGGGATATTTTAATCATTCGCGATATCGTGCCGCTGCAGTCGAAGTTTTGTGGCGTCGTGAAAGTACATGACGCGACGCGGGCAGGCGAATTGTTACCGTCTGAGATTTTATCGAGTAAAAGCGTCGAATTATGCGCTGAAAATGACTCTTGAAAGCTCCCGTAGTATTCCGCTTTTAAACTTAAAGTAGTCGCCGTTCAAGCTTCTCGTTTTATTATGCGCTGCCTTTGTCTTCCCTCCGAACACTTATTATTTAGACACAACGTTATAGGATCCACCTTGCTTACCTTACTCGAATCGATAAACATAGTCGCAACTTTCGTTATATATTTTTATGCATTACATTTTTCGATTCTTTTAATATTCGATATATCGAATATCTTCATTGGACACAAACGAAAACAAATTGATAATATAATTTTTGAAAAATAAGAATCCAAAATAAATAGCAGAAACACTAAAAATTACACAAGTAACAGTTTTAAATAATAAAAGTTATAAATCTTTTTTAATTAATTTAATTTAGTTGCGATTAGAAGAAAAGTATTTTTCAATATCTCTGGAAAGAGAATATAATACCTTAGTAATGATTAATTTATATTAATATTTTTATATTAATATCATACGCGAAGGCATATTTCACGCGATTAATAAATTTTATCGTGAAGTCTAGACATATTTCCAATATAAATTGTTAATTCGCGCTTGCCAATAATTTGTTTCGCTCTCGTACGCGCCGTACTTGCACATGCAAGGCAGACAGTGTATGAATTCGCGGATGGATGTGAGTGGAGAATTCTGGGTCAAGCCAAATGGATTGGATTTGCCCCGTCGAGCCGGATTGTACGTGCGTTACTGCTATTGGAAGGTGGCCAATATGATACGACCCCGAAATGGGATTTCATCTGATTTCGGCTTTATTTATAACCACTGTCTCGACGAGTCGATCGCTCTCGATCGCAATCGCGAAAGTCGCTCATAAGATCCGATATTAATCGGCTCACTTTCACCCGACGCTTTTCCTTTCAAGGGTTACGAACTTACTTCGCGAAGTAGATACAGCTGTTTAACGCCAGACACGTAGATCCGTCTCGATTGCTACATCATCGTGTGTATCTGCATCGTTATCCGCATTCGTGGATCTCGCAATCCCTGATTACTTGATATTTTCAGCCCGAGATTTCTAATCCGATATTCGAGATGTGTTAAGGATTCGGTTAAGGTCGATTAGTAAATTTACTCGAAAGTGATCTTTCTCTGTTTCATCAAACAATAAATAGCTGATTTTCGATTAATAGGAAAAAGACCGAAAATTTTTTAACTTTTTTAAAATTTTTTTATATCAAGTCTTCTTAAGAGTAAATTTTGCGAAATGAAATTTATGAGATGAAAAATACTACCGTAAAATATGGATGTCATCCTTTAATGTCGGTCTTAAAAATTTATGTTAGTCTAATCTCTCTAGAGATACTTCGGCGTTCGTTTCAAACCGTGTGGATTTATTGACCCTCGCAACATAGAATCCGAGTACATTCAGCGTATATCTATAGAAATGCTCGCAATGAATTAGATAATTTCCTTAATTCGTGACACCCTTCTTCATCGTAACTTTCGTCGGCCGTAGTTAGAGAGATGTTTGATCAACACGGTAACTTGGACGTCACGCGAAAGCTTCTCCGCTACGAAGTTTGTCTTTTCTTCGTTAATCGAGTATTTTTCGCGCATGCTTTTTGCAAATAAATTTACACTTAGTATATATAGATTTTTAATTCGTCGATTTGACGCGATTTTTGAATTTTTATTTCTCTTGAATTTTAGGTCTTTTGGAACTTTTTATAATTTACAATTTTTTAAAATTAAAAATGTTAATTAGTTGGTAGTATTTCGAGTTGCTATACAAATTTAAAAGTATCGGCTGAGATTCTATTTTGCGGAGCTTTGGAATTTTAATCTTGACATTTCTAAATTTTAAATTATACTTTACAATTTCAAATTTCTGTACATAAACATCCATGAGTATTTAAGTAATTTCGCAATTTTTAAGTACTCTGTGCATTCTTTAATATGCTTACATTTTTAAGTATCTCGAGCATATACTTGTGATATGTCGACATACCTCTCCCTCCGCGAGGCGCTATTCGATATTCTGGCAACCAAGACAATAGGTTCTTCTCTCCTTTGATCATCGGTACGAGAAATCGCGAGACCTTATTGAGAGGTCGGATGTGAGATTATTAATAGTCATTTTATCGGTTTCTCTTATTCGGAATCAGTCACGTAATATAGCATGGCGGTATCGCGATGTAACAGAATGTCGGTGGTAAAGCGGATAAATTTTTGATTGAAATTCCCGGCCACACACCTACAATTTTAATTTCGTTGCCGTTAATTATCTGCACACATGTTTCGCATTACGCGAAATTGTTTGTTAACTTTATCTAAAATTGCAAATCTTTCGTATCTCTAAAAATATTTTATCGCGCGCGCGTGTCTATAAATTCTCCTTTTCTCCCTCGGTATAATATGCCCGTGATATACATACATTTCATTTCAATTCGTAACAATGTTACTCCCGCGTACATACACATTGGGAGCAAATATCTGGGGATAGAAATTACATTGCGGGAGAAGAGTTATTCTCTCGCGGAAAAATAGATCGGGTGCAATTTCGTTACCGAATGCAGTTGAACTCCGTGCGCGCAATGCCGCAGGGGAAGGGTTAACTCTAAACCTGATTTCGATTCCGCCTCGACTTCGCCCCAAATTCGCCCCGGTTCGTCCCTGCCGCCTGCTGAAAGTTCGCGGTCTTTAAATATTCGCATCTGCGAATTCTTATCGGCGGAATGCCGAGCGTGACCTGAAATCCATTCCACGGCGTTCGTTCGAACACACGGCGGTTTTGCCGATCCAGTTTGCTGCTGAAAGCGGACTGCACAAATGGAGCTACGATTTCCCTTTACTGGAAAACGTCGCGCCAACCAAGGTAACGCCGACAGCCGGACTAAGCTACCAATGGCGTAAATGCACGATAACATATATGTACAAACGTGTGTGTACATGTATATAAATATATAGGTTGCAAGGCGTAGCTTGGAGCTGCATCATCGATTTCCATTCGTCGCGGTCATCAACTGAGCGCCATCGTTTCGCGCTGAACGCTCTTCTTACACCGAAAATAAAATCAGACGAATAAGCTATCGCGAGTTAATTTGAAGAAAATAAGATATCCGCTCCTTCCTCCGAGATTTTTAATTTAAAAATCTTTTTAGATTTTTGTATCATTATTAATTTGTATCAAGCTTCTTCGAATTCGAGAATTCAGATTCCTTGAATTTTTGATTAATCTTCAGATCCAGGAAATCGTTACGCGTAAATAATAAAAACGTGCCTATACCTGTGTATACGCTGATACTTTTTGGGATCTTCGTTTTCTCGAATTACATTTCTAGAAGATATGATTAAATTGTCAGTACACCGAGAGAATATTCTCAAAGAGATACTCTTAAGCGTGAATAAATCGAATGCCGGAGACTTGTAGACTCAGAGAAAGGTTGAACCTTTCCGGGACGGATCGTGCTTTTTCGAAGCTCTCGCGTCGTTCGCTCGCTCTCGTTCGCCACTCACTTGCATTTCCATTTAAAACGTCGCCCCATAAAGGCGATGTCACGCGCGTATTGCCGTAGTGTTGGTTTTGGCGCCGAATTGGCGAGCGAGGGGGACGAGCCACCGGAAATGAAGATGCGCGGCATCACTTTCCGCTGATCTGCATTCGAAACGAGCACGGCGAACGCATTGCGTGTTTTGCAGTTTTATTGTTATTGCATGTGTACGGCTTGTTGCGCATCCCGCACCCGCTTCTCGCCCGACGAACGAATCCTAACATTATTACGCGCCACAAAACGTCCCTGGAGAAATGTTGTTGTTCACCTTCGAAGCACGCTACGTCGCTTTCCCCAAAATTTTATCGACTCCGTTACTCGAATATCACAGATGTGGCACGAAACCGTATATACGTATGTCAGACATAATAACATAGTAGCAGAGTCACATGTAAACGGTTTAAACGATCTGTCGTACAATAAAAAGTTCTCGACGCGTTTTTCACTTCCTTCAAGATAGCTCTAAATCATTTTTAATAAACCCTGAAGAACGCTGAAAGCTTTTTATTACAGCGCATATTTAAATCCACACACACTTTGTCACATTATTTGAAATAATATAAAGATAATATCAGGACGCTGCGAGCATTTTAATTTCCTTCGAGTAAAGGAAATTTCAGAGCTTAATGTCTCAAAAGAGAAAAATTTGCAACGGAACTGGAAAAGCAGAGTGCAAACATAATCGGAAGTTATTATAATCTCCGTTTCGAGCCGGGCGCTGCTTAAACACAAAAGTTCAAAACGAAATTTTCTGTCTCCCCGACGGAAGCGATTGTCGCTCGATTTTATTTCGGCGGTCAAACTCTATGGAAAATCCCGAAAAGTTAGCCGAGTTACGCGCTTCCTGTAATTTTCTACCACGTTCGCCCGCTTCCTCTCGCGCCACGACGCGCCACGAGATATAAAATTTCTTGCGCATCCTCGTTTTATTCGGTATTCCCTATTCCGTATGCTCTCGCCGCAGCGTATTCAATAATTTTGCACAGGAAAACTGCAGTTATCGGCATCCCGAATATGGTTTGCTTTCGCCGCACGCGAAGGTTTTGCAATGCCCTTCCGCCTCTCTCTCTCTCTCTCTCTCTCTCTCTCTCTCTCTCTCTCTGTATGTGTGTGTGTGTGTGACTTGGATAATATATGTATATATGTATATTATATATATAACTTGGATTCTCGTAAATGTTTATGCACGTAAATCCTTGAATATTTCGCTTTTGCCGTCGTTCGATTCTATGCGCACGTAGACTTTTGAATATTTAATTTTTCATAGCGGAATACGCGTAGATATTTTGTCTCGTAAACGTCCGAGTTATACGTATTGTTGACATTACGTGACAAGAAACGGTACAAAGAGTCGGCACGCACTGCTGCCGCAAGATAGCTAGAACAATGCTCGGGAATTATGGGTCACCCCGTACGTTCCGGAGAGTCAGTTCCTTCCACCGTCGGGGAACTTTGTTTCAACTTTAAGCGACGTCGTGTTCTCGGCCCGCCCGCATCCATTCCAGTTACAAAGTGCCTCAGGACGAGGAAGTATGTCCCGCGCTGCCGTAATCGCTCCCTTTTCCCCCTTAAACGTGCTCCATTATTGTCAACACGCTCACTTTTTTCGCCTACCCCCCCTCGTTACCGCGCGCATGAATTAACGCATAGTGATGCACACTTAAGTCCGCCGTTCCAATTTGCCTGCGCTATTACACAAACAAAAAAGAAAGGAAAGAAACAAAAACGAGATTTTATTTTATACACCGTCGCGTCGCGGATATCTCTCCGTTCTCCAAAAAGGAAAAAAAAAAAAAAAAAAAAATCGGAACGCATCTCTTGAGCGTGCGTGCAATGAGCAGCTGAATTACGACTGGATTTTGAAAGGAAGTCTGTTTGCTCGCGACAACTTCCTGCACCGTCTCTTGCGCTCGCCCTCTTCGTTACTTGCGCCCGCCTTGCGCTTCCTTAGTCATCCTTCCGTGACTACCGCGAACATAATGTGGGAAATAGTTTCGGGTACCGGCTGCTAGAACAGCATGCGCTCGCTTAAGCGTGTCTGCAACTTGTTTCTGAGGGACGAAGAATGTATGTATCTAGCGCGGGTGTGTATGTGTGTCAAAGCATTTTTCAGATATGTATTCTCCGCGTTATCCGAGAGAATGCCGTGAGAAAGAAGGAGATGGGCCACATTAAAATACCGTCACATCACGGCTAAGCTTGGTTTAGCAAATCGTTAAAAAGACTTTTGCTCGAAAAATGTCTAGAATTTGGCGACGAAAAGCGCTAAAGACTTAAGGTTCCAAAATTAAAGACTAAATAATTTCAAGTATCTAAAGTGCAATGCATAAATATTTAAAGATTTAAATGCTTTAAAATATTTAAAGATGTGACGATGATGTTTTTTTCCTCATTGCATTATCGCTTCATGCGTGAAATTATTATATGAAATTGCTATGTGAAAAAGAATAGATCATATGTATTAGAAATTCAGAGATTGAATAGATTTAAAGGTTCGAAAAGAGGTTAGAAAGTTTCAAGGATGTCAAATTCCAAGAATACACAGTATTAAGGATCCAACAGCCTTTGTATCCTTCAAATTCTAAAGATCCCGATATCGTATTTTGCCTTGATGTTACCTCATCAGGCGTTCAACGAAATTACGAGACTCATCATTGGAGTTTAATATTATCGTCCCGATATTAGCTATGATTTCCGTGGGTCTGATCGCGCGTGCATAACGCGTATATAAACTATTCATGTTTCTCAGATATGCGTAACACGCGAAGATCCCTCGTGAATATGCGCGATTCGCGTCGTTAAATGCGTGCATGCGTCTAATCAATCTACATACACATGAGTGCTATCGGGATTCCTAACGTCGCGAACTTGACGCAACTAATATTGCAATATGCCTTCGAAGGCAGATGCATTTTGGTTGTGCATTATGATGGATTCCAGCAGCCAGAAGACTGATATTAATTACGAGCTTGGTAAGTCACGACATTACAAGCTCAGATGCTATCGGATCAGTGGGCTTGAAGCTGGATCGATACAAGGTTAATCTTTGCCGGGAAGGAATTATTTGTCTAGTAAATTCAACATTCATAGTCGACATTCATATTCAACATTCGTTAAATTAAGCGCAAACGGGTTTTCAATATTTACATTTATATAAGTATTTATTTATAATATTTTATAATATTTTATAATATTTTAATCATAATATTTTTTAGTTATAATATTTTATATGTTTTACTTATACAATATTTTATGCTTATTTCTTTACAGAATTTACTTGGTTTGGAATATGTGTTTACGGATATTTTTTCTATTATTTCTTTTACTTTCGATTTTGTATAAAGGTATTCATTGTTATGCTAATACCTTTAATAATCATTATATAATTTCTTCACACAAAATCAATTGCTTTATCAAATCAAGCAATTTATAAGAATAAATGATATAAATATTTTGCTACATCTAATATTGTTACAAATCTCGAGAGCAAAATAAAAAATTATTTAGCATTACACAACGTTGATGTACAAAATATAAATATGTCCAGATTAAAAAGCAGTGTTTAAAATAATTAATATCTTAAAAAATTTTATTGAGCGTAATTCAACCTTTTTTTTCACTTATCTTTTAAACAGATATTTAATAGAAAAGTTATGGAATTTCCGCGAAGGAATTTTTTTTATATATTTATGAAATATGATAAAAATTTAATTCTTATATGAATAATCTAAATAGTTATAAATCGTAAACAATGTTAAAATATATACATATCAATATACATACATATGTATTCATATAAAAATATTAATTATTATATGTATAAACATGTGTAAATATTTTATTAAATATTTTAAAATCTAGAATAAAGTAAAATTTGGAATATTTTTAATATACGTAATATATTACATAATCATAAAATAGTTTACTACCACAGAGATAAATAAGCAATTAATTTCACAATTAATAATTACTAATTTCACAATTAATAAATTATAAATCACTCACCAAATGGTTGCTCCGTTGTCGCCTGATGTCCCCGGGTTTCTTTCTCATCCTTCTCTTTCTTTATCTTTCGCTGCTCCTTCATGATACTCACTCGCGAAAGTACAATTAATTACGATCACGCACACGCGAATTAAAAGGATACAACGATTGCGCTCTCAATGTTAGTCACACAAACTGAGCATTTTATTATATTGCAACATATTAACGTCCGTACAAAGTTACAATTCAGTCCATTAAAAAATCGTATCAAATTGTTAATAAATTTAGCTACCAGAGAGAGATCCGACGTTACTCGCCGCAACAATATTACTTCTGTGCTAACAAATAATACGCTTTTGTTTTAGAACAATTACTATCTTGTATTATAGTCGCCGAGTGTTTATTACGCACTTGATAATTATTAAAGTATTATAATAATTAAGTGTGACTATATTTAGTGCGTCCTTAATTAATTATTAATTTAATTAAATACTTCCTAATAGTATTTGACTTGGAATCAATTCATTCTTCACTCGCGATGTTCTGTTAATGACGGAAAAACAATTTCTAAATAATTCTCTCGTGATACACATATCACGCGAATCGAGTTAATACGCGATAATAGTTGGAATTAATTATTCGTACGGATTGATAATCTCTAATCGGAAGAATAATCACGCATTTAGTACCTCATGATACTTATTGCGATCACGTTTCACTCAACAATAACACACGGAGCGGCTCGCGCTTGCTGCCTGCTCACTCGACTCTCACCGCGCGAATGACAACAAACCGACCGCGTGTCAACAATAGCGTTGTACGCAAAAGACAAGCGCCGAACGTTGTAGTTAACTCGTTGTCGTTACGAAATATTTAACACACTACAAAATAAATTTACACGCGGAATATTTTATGTTCCTTTCAAATTAATTATTAATAAATGATTGATACGTTAATCGGTCTTTCGTTATCCGAATCATTTATTTCATTTTGAATCGATTCTGCGATTTGTGTACGACTGCGCGCTATACATACATCCGATGGATGGGCAAATTATATTTAAATCGGCCAAAAAATTAAAATGCAAAGCGAAATAAATTTAAATCCAAAGCAAATTTAAGAAAATAATTATCAGACAAATATCGTAATAAAACAATAATTTATAATCAGCAATATTTATCATTTTAATTCCTATTTTAAATAAATATATCGCGAAAAATATCTGCTAATCATCAACCTGCTTACAAGGTTACAAGTTGATCGCGCGAGCTACAGAGAGGGAATAGTAAGAGATAGCGATGATTCTTACTTACATACTTGACGATATGTCAATGCGACGTAGTGAGGATGCCCTACTACAACGAGAGAGAGAAGAGGAAATTGAGAAAAGGACCGATACAGTTACGAAATATTTAACACACTACAAAATAAATTTACATGCGAAATATTTTGTCCCTTTCAAATTAATTATTAATAAACGATTGATACGTTAATCGGCCTTTCATTATTCGAATCACTTCTATCATTTTGAATCGGTTCTGCGATTCGTGTACAACTGCGCGCTATCAATCCGAAAATGATGGGCAAATTACGTTTAAATCGACAAAAAGTTTAAAGCACGAAACAAAATAGATTTAAATCCCAACATATTTGAAGAAGTAATTATCCTTCCCATATATATAAATATCGCAATAAAAAAGTAATTTATTATTTCCATCTTCTATCGCTTCGATTTTTATTTTAAAAATTAATATGTCGCGTAAAATACTTGCTTCGATGAATAATTGTCGTCGCGATACTTTCATGCTTCGTTTATCGTGGAAGCTAATTGCGCGGGTTGATAATCGCTAATTGTAATAATCGTAGAGAATGATCACGTTTATGTATTTTAGTGCTTGTTACGATCGTATTTTTCGAGAGATACATGTAATACGATTGCGACAAATACTAGAAGATATCAAACGCGATCATTTGCTACGAATAATTACAGGTTATCAACCTGCGTGATTAATTATGTAAGAAAAATTAGTTTTACGAGAGGACTCGATGGAATCGCTATCGAAGGGGCTGCCAAGATAGAAGAACTTTAATGATAGATAATATGAGATATACCTTTCTTAATATACGAACTCTCGTCGACGTCGACAGAATAATAATCTTTTCGACTCTGTGTGCGTCATCCTTTTCCTCTTCTCAATTTCCCCTTTTCTCTCTCTCCCTCCCTCTCTCTCTCTCTCTCTCTCACCCTCTCTCTCTC
Source organism: Lasius fuliginosus (assembly GCA_949152495.1). Lineage (NCBI taxonomy): Eukaryota > Metazoa > Arthropoda > Insecta > Hymenoptera > Formicidae > Lasius > Lasius fuliginosus. The sequence continues at coordinate 3,374,778 of OX424445.1, read as the reverse complement.
TCTCTCTCTCTCTCTCTCTCTCTCTCTCTCTCTCTCTCTCTCTCTCTCTCTCTCTTTCATTATAATGGGGCGCCACTACGTCGCATTTACATATCGCCAAGTATGTAAGTAAGAATCATCGCTCTATCTCTTACCATTATCTCTCTGTACCTCGCGCGATCAACTTGTAAGCAGGTTGACGATTATTTATCTCAAAGCAGATATTTCTCGCAATATGTTCATTTGAAGTAGGAATTAAAATGATAAATATTGCTGATTATAAATTATTGTTTCATTGTGATATTTGTCTGATAATTATTATCTTAAATTTGCTTGGATTTAAATTTGCTTGGATTTAAATTTATCTCGCTTTGCATTTTAACTTTTTGGCCGATTTAAATATAATTTGACAATTATTTTCGGATTCAGAACGCGAAATAATCGCACACATCGCAGGATCGAGATATTAAAGTCACAAAAAGTCATTATCGTTTAATAATGGCAACGAATTAAATGTCATACGATATTCGGGAGAAAACGAACGCCGTATACTAATTCATTGCCGTCTCGAAATAGATATTTCAATATAATCACTAATTGTAATAATCATAGAGAATGATCACGTTTAAGTATTTTAGTACTTGTCGCGATCGTATTTTTCAAGAGATACATATTTAATACGATTGCGACAAATACTAGAATATTTGAATAGAAATACTTGAATCGCAAGAAAACGAGCATCTTAAATTTTATTGCGTATACCGTATCGTTCATACGCAGTGACGCCTCGGCGCCGGGTCACTTTGTAGTCATTCGCACAGCGAGATTGGAATGTTGCGATATAAAACATCGTAGTACTCTTCGAAATGCAATCACGAGAAGTACCGGAAAACACCAAACGTGTTATAATATATATAATAAAGTATGCGTGTCGTATCGATGTACGTCGGAAGTATAATAAAGTGTCGTGTAATCGTTGTATCCTGTTGATTAGTGCGTGTGATCGTAATTAACTTTATTTTTGCGAGTGTCGTGTGAGTGCCATGAAGGATCGGCAAAAGACAAACAAGAGGGGAGGAGGAGGTCCGGGGAGGCATCGGGCGCTGGTGGAGCAACCCTGGGGTAAAAGCAATTTATTTAATTTATTACTTATTATTTGTGAAAATTAATTGCTCATTTATACTCTGCGCCAAAAATCCATTTTACATTATTATATAATACAATACATATATACAATATTTTAAACGTTAAATGTCGAAATACTTAAAATATTTGATAAAGTATTTCAATATTTTTTTATATAAAATTTATAATTATTTAGACTATTTATATAAAAATTATCGGACTAAATTTATCGGAGTATTTATTGCCCTTTGCATTGTAAATATCATTAATGCCATTCGTGCATTTTTCTATTTATTATGAAAAATACTATTAGTTAGTTTGAGAAATTTATAGAATAAAGTCCGAGAATTATTGAGTCGCGAAATATTCATTACTCTCTCTCTCTCTCTTCTCTCAGTTTGAGTACACTTTTATTAACCTCTGACGATCTTCAAAAAAAAATAATTTACATTTTCGTTATAAGCTTATAAAACTCATAACCTGTTAGGTGTTTTAGACATTTCAATAACATATTGGTATAACTCGGTATCATAATTATGTTCAAGAATATAACAGATAATCATGAGAGAAACTTTGGTATTTTCGAATAAAGATATAAATGGTCTTACGAACCCACAATCAATTAAAATAAAATATAACAATTAAAATATTGTATATATGTATTATATTATATAATAATGTAAAATGGATTTTTGGCGCAGAGTATAAATCGAATAATTGCGGAAAGCGTTTTCGATTCAAGAGCACTATTAATTTTCCTTGTTAGTAGAACGCGCTTTTATCCCCGCCGTACGCATGAAATCGTTATTTCACGAGATCCTCTCAAAAAGTCAAAAGTATCGATAGCTATGGTTACATCTGTTGATCTGTTGATTGTAATCATGGCTATCAATACCTTTGACTTTTTGAGAGGACCTCGTGAAATAACAATTTCATGCGTCATGCATTCCCAGTAACGTGCGGCAGGGATAAAAGCACGTTTTATTAACAAGGAAGATTAATAGTATCCTGTCGGAGGGGATCCGATAACCTGCCGCGATTCCACAGAATCAAGTGACGGCGAAATTGAAACCAATTACGGTTTACAAACCGCCAATCTCCGACATGGCTATTAAAAATATTAATCGGTTGCGCTCTTGAAGCAGAATCGACACGATGCCGGAAAGCCACGCTTTCCGCAATTACTCGACTGTTGCGAGTTCGTAAGACCATTTATACCCTTACTCGAAAATAGGAGAACGTATTCTCTGACCGATTTAATTGATTAATTAAAATTTATTCCCATCTAGAATAGCCAGCTTACGGTGATATAATTAATATATACGTTGCGCCATTATTGTTTTATTGAATTTATTCTCAATTTCTTAAAAAAAAAAAAATTAAATTCTAATGCGAATGTTTCGATATGTGAGAAATGATTAGATATTCGTAGATCTTCTCTTTTATTATTTACTTGAATATAATATATTTAAATGCATACTTTGATTTTTTTCACTCGCGAATGTTTAGCGTTACGTTAATCTTACATCAATAACTTCGTGAATTTAAATAAAAATTTCAAATCATTTTCAATCAAATTCAAATCATTTTCAACGTTTGCATATGCGATTGTTGAAAACATCCCAATCGAGTGTCCCGCGAGATAGACGCTGCAAGCGCTCGAGATGAACTACAAAGGTTTATATCTAAAAAGGAGGACATCGCGCTACCGTCGAGCGAAAGGACACGTTTGTCCTGAACAAACACGGGAAATTACGCGACGAGAATTTCGGCGAACAATACTCGGCGACATCAGGGGTATTTTGCGTCTGACTCGCGGAATAGAAACTACTACCACCACGATATCGAACGCGTCGAACTATCGTTATACGATGTGGATGAAAGCCACTCGTTTCCTCTCGGCTTACCGTGGCGGGATGCAAGCGCTCTTACGAACTTGTGGCTGCCGATTAATTGCGGAAAACGTTGCCTCTCGACAACGCGACTCCATTCGCGTGAGTCGAGAGAATTCGTGCCGAATAACTTGAGGATCGTAGAGCTCGGCAGTTGAAGGATTTAAAACCTCAGTCGAGCGTCGAGATCTAAGGACTCGAGATTTTAACACTCGATTATCAAAATGCGAACCTGAAAAAATGTATAGTTCCAAAGAATTTCTTTCTCTCTTTCTCTTTCTTTCTCTCGGAGAAACAATATAACTTTCTTGAAATATCAAATGCGGAAGAGTAAAATTCTAGGTATGCAAAGTTTGCAAGAATTCGAAACCGATTGTAATCTTGTTACTGCACACGAGCAATCGTCGAACCGAACCAAAGACTCCGGAACTTTGCGGTGCAACGCGTAGGGGTGGCTTTGTGAGCGCGACCGGTATATACTTTCAGCACACTCTCGTGCATATCACACGATCCTGTCCACGTATGTCGCCGCTCGCGGTAACGAAGTTACAGGGCTTTACTTTGAATGCAATGCCGGCTGATGTTTCCCTGCCCCCTTTGATCCGGTTGTCCATGGCCGCGGAACGTGTTGCGGGTAATGCGAAATCTTCTCTCTCAAATGCGGAATCGCGCAGATGTCGGTCGAATGGATCAAACGAACTCGCCGTCGCTCAAAAAGAAATTCGAGGAATATTTGCCGCCGAGTATCATACCGCCGTTTGTGCTTCGGGCTCGCAGAAATTAATGAGTTGCTATAATGTTCTATGTAATATTGTCGACTCGTTTTAAGCGTTCCATAACTCGCGATAAAATTGGAGACAGAATTCCATTTATTATTTCTTGTATCGTGCAATATAAAAAACACTTAAAAAGATAAAAATACACACAGTAAAAAATGGATATTCAAATATATATGTACATTCAGATATGCGGCGCACAAAATTATAAACAAAATTCTGTCTTGAATTTATCGCGAATTGTAGATCGTCTAAAGCGGATTTTAATAAGGACTGAGTATAGGAATAATATATCTCTCGTCGCGTTTTTAAATGTTGAGCTATTTCGAGATACAAATTCGTATATTCCCGTGTAACATGTTTTGCGAAATGTCATATTTAACGAATCTCATTTGAATGATTAGCAAATCAACGAATCTCATTTAGATCGTAGCTGTCGTGTTTTGATTTTAGGCAACGTGTGTAGCTGTACAATTACGACAGCACAGTCGACGCTTAAAATACGATAGCGCGCGAATTCCTTTTTTATTTATTCATACAAATGCGGACGTTGTTCCAGTAAATCCTCTCTTTTTAAATCTCACTACGCTACGCACGGATGATCAATACGGTATCCAGAAGCGAAAGCCTCGAGAGCGTTTTGCGATGATCTCCACGGGGCGCGATATATCCGCACAGATCCCTTCAATTCTGTTCCTTTTTTGCTAAATCACCCTTCCGCCTGCATAAGCCATTGTTCTTTTACGGCGTGTCGCCAAACGGTTATTTTCCAATCTGGCATCCGCCAAGCCGATATTGGCTTTATTAGGTTCTCGCGACTCGTCGATGTCGCGGTGTGCTCTTTCTATCGGCTCTCCTACAATCGTTTTCCCCGACTCATTCTACAATCGGTGTCTTATTGCTCTCCGCGTAGTAACGCAGACGTCACTTGTCGACTCTTGTCGGATAATGGTCCGCAGGACTTAAACTAGTCGATTGAAACCCGATGAACATCGATCCATTAAAGATAAAATAGAGTCCGCGCGCGCGTGTGCTTTAATTAATATGTTATTTTAGCTTAATTAAGATCTAAGCGTAATTTAGTTATTGAATAATCGTGTATCTTTTATCACAACACACGGTTAAAAAAATCTATACTCTATACTATCAACTGTGTTTCAAGAAAATTACATTTTTGCGAATTTTTAGATTACTTCAAATTTCTTTAGATTTTAAAGTTTTGGGTAGGTACATGAAAATCTTTGTTTGCATTCCCTCGTCGGACTCTTCGAAATCACACATAAATTTTTCTTTCTCCTATCTTTATATTCAAACAATGTGTTTACGCGATATTTTATCTTATTTTATTCTTCTTTTTTTCTTCCTGCATTGTCTTTCGTCCGCGTTTAATTCGACGCCGATCGCTCGCGAGATATAATCGCTATCCCGTTTCACGGAAATCCCGGCTATTCGGATGTCGGTTGGACGGGGTTGGATATCAAGGGATATCGGTTATTAATTATCGAAGTAATAGCCGCGTAATTGGAGCTCCCAAGAGGAAGCGGTGGGTTTCGATGCGAATGCCTGGAGTCCGTTGTACCGTATTTGTTGTTGCACAGCGGTGCAGAATGCGCCACGAGACGCATAATGCGTAAACCGTTGCCTGGCCGCCCCCGTTGAGGATTTGTTTTACAACCGACGTTACCGTACAACAGTGCGTATAACAGTGCTTTGTCGGCCGATGTGCAACGTTGATGAGCGTGCTTGACATATAAGTGGCGAACTGTGCACGTCATGATACTCTACAAGTTCAGTCGTACGTTGATTCAAATCCCTCATCACGCCGGACCAGGAAGATTATTTTCAACCAAAGCGCTTTTATCATATTATAAAATAATAACCGCTCTCGATAATGAATATTAAATATTGAATCCATATTGCAATAGCGAGATAATTCCAATGAAAATTAAATAGGGATTTATAAATGATGTATATTCCATGATATCTCGTTATTATTTCGAAAACATATTCGCGAATGCAAATAAAAATAAATAGAAAATAAATAATGAATAATGCGTAGACTGATTATTTGAGAAATGATAAGAGAGGACCGCATTTCGAAATGATAATGACGATAATGTCGGCGAACGAATTATGTCGATGTATTTGGAAATAATGCATATAATTCTCTTTGAAAATTCTCGTAACGTGATGGCAGGAAATAATACGAGATAAACGAGCTCATCTGCCCTGTTGTCTCTCTCGAAAATTCGTTTCGTTCGCGAGTAATCGTTCTTTGTGACGACGACGCCTCTCACACGACATTAATTCTGACACTTCAGTTTCCAAGTATCGTTCCTACAAAATGGCCAACACTATGTTTCATTACGCGAGCGATCGTAACTCTGTCGCAATTGCAGGGCAACCTTCATCTCTTCGAGTATATTTGCTCGTAATTAACCGTATGAAAAAAAAGCGCCTTTATACTGTGTTATCTCCGTTTTATTACCCCTATGAAAAGTACATAATCAGTTCGCTGCCGTTCACCTCGTCGAAAGACGGGAATTCGCTCGAGAATTCTGCCGGAACTCCCGGAATTCAAAAAGAACGAACGAGAAGAAGTGTGATAGCGTTTCCGGGCGTCGTTTTGACCGCCGCTTTTTTTCCGAACGTGGTATAAAGTCGCTCGCTTCGAATTTGCAGAGATCTAAAAGATATGAAAAAAAAGAAAGATCCCGAACGCTAGAATTTAATATCGCGAAAACTGTCTAGCGGTGTATTAAAAAAAAAAAAAAAAAAAAACCCGCAAAGACGAATAATGCTTTAACCTGAGGTTCTCGCAAAAATTGATCCGACGCGGACAATTGGCTATAACAGCTGCCAACGTGTTTAAGCATTTTCCGGCTCATGTACCAAAATTCTGCCCGTCCACTCGTACCAATATCCAAATAGCTTTGTAATTAAACTAGATGCTTACGGTGGCGAGAGCAACCGGGTATCGGCGTGGGGTCGAAATTCGAGCGTTCCAGAGGATCGACCGTGCTCGCTCGAATTTATTCCGCGGCGTGTCGGCCGGTCGTTGAAACGCGTTTCTCATTCCTGCTGACTACGGCGGCTGTTACTCTATCGAAGAGAATGCAATTTCATCTGTCTGGAGAGGGGAAGGAGGAGCGGAGAGAGGGAAGGGGAGGAACAACTTTTCGCTTACCAGAGAAAAATACGCAGCGCTGTCGCGTGCGTTCTCGACGACACGACGACGATGGTGCTAAAAAAGTGCAAGCTGATGAGGGTGACTGTCTTATCTACGTGACGCACGTTTTACGCGCATGTACACGCGTTTGCTGGGTTTATCTCGGAACGTCAACTCGTCTCAAAGATCTCTTTTCCTTTTTTCGATCCGCAACACGGGTTGGGAAGGACAAGTACGACAGGGTCAGTTTAAAATTGGAAAAAAGATTGAACGTGTATCTTTTTGGCCCTTATACGTTTGCGAAAACATCAATTGCGGAGAATAGAGAAGGATATTCTCTATAAGATGCGTATAATATATGTAACAATTTGACTTTTAATTTAACCGCGTAAGAGTTTCGACGTAAAGTTCGAGAAACTTTACGATGTTAAGGGTTCGAGATTCTAAAGGTTCAAAAGTTGAATGTAGGAAATATAATATATGTGAGAACATGGTGCCCCACAATGCTGCGGACAGCATATAAATTCTGATTACATCAGCGCGTAACTTCTTCCATTCAAATTGAACTAGCTGCGCGGCAATCTCAAACAATCCCGACGGAACACCTGACGTTCTCGTAGCCGCGCCCACGCTAAACTAAACTTTTCGCGCGTGCGATAATATCGTGGCGTAAATAAACGGTGAACGTTACACGCGCGCGCGCGTCATTATGATATACCTTTATTAGAGCAATAAATATCTTTCTCGTAACGTAGTCGGTCGCGAAATTCCGTTCATTCACACGCAGTAGGCGGAAGTGGAGTGTGGCAACTATCGGCCGAACAGAGTTCACTCGCGGGGTGAGATCCGCACTCGAGATGCGAGAGTTGGCGCGAAATTTGTTTCAACGTGTGCGGGATATTTTCTTCGCCTCCGTACGCGATCGCATCCCGCATCGCATCGGTGCAATCAGATAAGAGTATCGATCGAGAACGCGGTTTCGACGAAAGGAAAGGGAACTCGCGCGCGACCGACCCAATTTTTTTCCCGGAGAAAACTTCATTATTCCGTCGAAAGCTTCTCGTTACGGGGTGACACGTCGACGATATATATTCCGAGCAGGAATCGATTTCCGAGTTCGTAGACGGTATTTCGACTTTCGAGACGACGCGGTTGACCGGAACTTTCTCAATTCCAATCACGTCGGACGGCTATCGTTAGCGCCCTTCTCTCGGAACCGGGACTTTTACTCTGATACTGGGCCGATCGAGATCTTCTTTGGCGCGCCGATGTGTCGATAATGAAACTGCATTTGCCGCGCGCGACCGTCGCGTCGTTCCGCTTGAATGTGCAATCACATACCAGGAAATTTTGAAATCATTTTATTGAGTAAACGATGATTAGGTGAAACAAGATCGCGAAGGTAGCGTATGAACAAAGTATAGGACTGGAAAATTCAAAGGGACGAGGAGGTTTTGATAACGTAAGGGCTGTAAAATATTTCATATATATAATTAAATTTTGAAATCCACGAATTCTTAAACGCACATGCTTTCCAGCTTCTTTTACATACTTATAGACTCTTTTGTGTATAATTAATAACTGTAAATAATTATAATTTAGTTAATATATGATGTATTATTTTAATATATACATAGGTATATATGAAATCTTTGTATCATCAAGTTTACGAATTTTTACGAATTATCTTCCGGGATCTTTTACCTCTTAGATTTTAAAAATATAATATTTTATATTTTTGGATCTTCGGGGCTTTTTATATCCCTTGAGAGATGACTGACAGCTGTGAAAAACACACAGTAGTAGATAGTATGCCGCGGGCGACAAACCGCCACGACACAACGAAATGTCTCGCGAAACACGGATACCCTCTTCAAATTTCAGTGCCGGTTTGATCATATTGCTGCGAGCGCGATGCATCGCGCATAGACGGACGCCGGGGAGATGGAGTGCATTATATCAGGCGAATTACCATATTTCACGTGCCGCGGTCCATCTTCGTTCTGGATATCGTGACGGCGAGAGAAATGTTACGGTATTGCGAGAGGGAAATACAGACGATCGCCCATCCCTTGATGTGCGATCGAACTGTAGGAGGTTTCCTCATGACGCCCGAAACGCACGATCGTGCTTTTTATTCGAAATCTCGCGATAGAAAGTAATTCCTTTTGTGATAATCATATCGGTACCTTCGATTTTTGCCTTTTTTAAAGAATAAAAATTTAGAAAATAATGTGGTAAAAGAATTTCTATATAAACACTTTTATAATCATTTAAGAATTTAAACCGCTACTTGTAACTTTTTAATTGTCGTAAAGATTGTGAAAGAGGATTAAATCTGAATACAAAAGATGGACTTTGTCATAGGGCTATTCTAAGGCACGCGAAAATCGATATCTGCGAATCGCCATCGATATTCCGCGTCGTCACGAACGAGTCGTCCATCAAAAAGAGAGGCGCCCATTCGTTTCTGCCCGTTAAATTTTACCCCGACACGATGTCCCATGAATAAACATTACGTCAGCGCGGCACGCTAATTATTCGCCAATTATTAACGACAATAAATTATTAAACTGGCGGACACGTCAGTGTCGGCCGTCGGCGTTGTAGCACGGGCAATGTCGTTCTTGCAATTACCATCAATCAATTATTCAAATGAAGCGTCTCAATTATTTAAGAGTAGGCTCATTTAGCATTGCATCAATCACTCGCGGATCGCCCGATGCATCGAAGCATCGTTCAGGGATTATTTACAGAGCGTTAGGTTATCGATGAATAACATAACTATACACATGCGGAAACGTTGCATAAATAAGGATTTATTTACGGATGTAATCCTCGGATTTAATCTGAGAAACGAAGGATTACGAAACGATATTCGTTGATCTGAAAATATAAAGCGTCAAAGAACTCTTAACGTAGAAACTTAGTGACTTAGCAGTAAATTTGAAATTTTAATCGGATTTGCGATTTAAATTAAATCGCGGTTGAGTTTAGTGACAATTTTCGTGAAATTTTAGATCTTCAAGATTCAAGAGATCATATATATTTAAATCGTTGAAGAATTTTATAAGATGGAAGAATGCATGTAATTTATAAATGTATGATATATTCTGACTGTACAGCGCGCCCATTTATCGTCGTGCGCAAATTTTACGGCTAGTTCAATTTTCATATGCCGCTTACGATAAAAGCGCCAGTAAAAGCTCTCCATAAACTGATTTGCCGCGACAACCAACCCCTTTTAATTTTTCGAACGTGATAGTAATTTTCCAATGATTTGAAATATTGTGAAGATTCGGGGCGCGAACATGGATTTTTGTAACGTCTATCGCATTTAAACTAGAGCTGAATCAAATCGCGTAGAGTAACACGGAAAATTTCTATTATTCGTTTATCGACACACACGCGCGCGCGCGCGCGAACGCGTTTATTTATTTATAAAAAAATTAAAAGATTCGGAGTGAAATGTCAAATTCTTCCTGTCTGCGTAAAAACACAGAGATTCTCGTACAATTTAGTTCCTAACAACACACAGAGAGTGAATTTGCAGCGCATTTGCCGGGCATCGCGATGATCACGTCAAGGGATTAATGAAGCAATACAACGTATCGAGAAAAAAATCAAAATTCACGAAGAGCCGAGCGCGCTCGAATAAAGCGGAGCGTTTGGCCGTGACACGCGATTTCCGCTCGCTTATACCTCTCCTGCACCGAGAATGCGATTTACGCAGGCGCCGCACGCGATTTGCACATCCGTCAACCGAAAGAGTTCTAGCCCGTTTCCAATCCTGACGTCATCTTAATAAGAGGGACAATATTTCCGGCCGGTGATACTGGGAACGGGAAAAACGCTCGAACAAGATATCTAAATGACGAGTCACTAAATGCCGAGGATCGAATTACGCGTCGAAGTAATCAAGTCTTTATAACATATGCATTTCAATAAAATTATCTTTGGCAGGCATTTAATTTTGTAATTAAAATTTTAACTTTTTTAATTTCCTAAAAAATTAAATTTTCAAAGATTTATCGATCGCCTGATATGGAATCTCCAAAGCCGAATGCATAATTAAGCAATAAATTCCTTTCATTTTTTTTAGTAATCACGGCGATCATCCACTCATCTCGCGGAATTATGCGATTATTGAAATAAAGTGACGCTGATGAAATTGTTCGTTAATGCCGCGCGTAATTTCGCGACGACAGGGACGACGCGTTATTTCGCGTCGGAACGATCCTCGCGCGTTTCAAAGCGCATACAAGCGCGGGCCACAGGCCGCATTGTATACGCATCGCTGTCTACTTTGTATTAATAATAGCGCCGCGAATGCACGCACCATCAATGGCGGGAAAGTGGAGCGTACATGCTGACATTATCTCGGTACAAATTAGCGAGACCCCCGAGACGCGCGGGTGTGCATATTCGCGTACGAGATGCGCAAAATTACGCCACAACTGGAATAAATTTAATTGGAAGACACGCGCGAAAGAGCACAGGTGTATCTTGACATTACGCTAAATTGAGTTATCTCGCGCAATAAGTAGATTTAGTAATAATAGGATTCTTCTTTAATTTCTCTCCATAACTGGTTATGTATATAACATTACTTACACAAGAATTCAAAAACATGCAAAAAATCCATTCCGACTGTGGAAATATTTTTCATCTGAAGTATGTGTGTGCGTGTTACATTTTATCTCGTAAAATGAAAATGGAAGTACGATACTTTTTAGTCACGACGCTAGAAGTTATTTCGTAAAGTGGCTAACAATTTGTTAAATTTATCATGTATTTGCATACTAATTAATGAAGATAAGACGTTTATGTATATGCGTTTCTCTACTAAAATATACGCGGTGTTACAAGTGCGCTCAAGGCATATAGAAATCTAGAGGCATGAAAATGTCGTAGAATGAATATATTGTAGTTCCCCAGAATATATACGTTGCAAAGCGAGACGTAATATATTCGAAATGCGCGGAATATTCATGCACACGCATTGTTTTTGATATCGCGCAATGAATAAAGTTTCAATTTTGCCGGGGTTCCGCGGGCGCAGCTAATAATTTTCCACTTGAAACGGATCGCGCAAATATCTTGTTTAAAGATACCCGTTTCGGCGAATGATATTAGTATAATCAAAAGCACTTTCCACGGGCAATTTATTCGGTTGAAATGTGTTACCGGCGCTCGAGGATACTCGATCCTCTTGCTTTGAAACAAACACGAAACCATCAAATTCAAATTGCGCGAGAGCTGCTATTAATCGTCTTTCTCTCTCTTTCTCTCTCTCTCTCTATCTCTGTATCTCTGTTATGTCTCTCTCTCTCCCTCTCACACGCGCGCGCATCTCCTTCTTTCACCCGTAGCATAACGGCAGTGCGCGAAACAAACACGAGATAAAATTCAGAAACACGGATGTGATGCTGCGATACAAATGCCCGTTAATTCGCCGCATCGCGTTCGGTAATCTTATTTCGCGCTCTGATTGCAGAAATTTGCTTTAGTTACAGAATCATTTTGTGTGTGTATTCCGCTTTTAGAAATTTAACCCTTAATCCCGTCCGAACATTAAAACAGTCATTGAGATCGGAGAACTATGAATCCGTCGAGAAAGGAGTAATATGAAAAGACTTTTATGATTTTTTTTTTTTCGTTGGATAAATAAGATAGAGGGATACACATATGAAAATTCAGCGGAATCTCAACTCTATACCCGAGTAAAAAATTCGCAAAAAATTCTTCGTTACAAAAATCAGGAGCGGAAACCGCGACGCCAACCGCGACCAAATTCAATAAACAGCACCGTTGAATATCGGGTATCCCGCATAAGAGGCACGTTATCGGGACTATTTACGAGCATGCAGGATCCGGAACAGAATCCTCCACTACCATGCTCCCTTTCCTCTCTCTTCCACGTCCCTTCTACCTCTTCACAAAAACCTTCCCCGATATCCAGCTTGCATTCAGTGCTCCTTTCAGCAACTGCAAGAAGGTTAAATATACTACGCAAAGGAGTTATGTACTGCCTTCTGAAATGTTCGTAGCCTATCCCTCTCAACGCGTTTAATACTTTACGAATCCTATGTTTCAAGTATAGCGTAAGATTAGATAATTCACGGATTTAAAAAATTAGATATTTTAGCGGATTAGCCTTTAAAGCTCTGACGTTAAAATTTGAAACAATAATTCTTTAAAAGCTTAAAATTTTAAGAAAATTGAAATTTTTAAAAATTTATAGGCTCTTCGGATCCATAAAAATTTATTGATAATATCCAAGCTACAATTTTCAAATTTGAGTATGTTGAAGAATTTTAAACATCCAAATATGCAAAGATTGCAGAATGATTGTAAAACATATCCAAATCTTTGAATGTCATCGCGCGACAAAGTTTTATAAGACAATGTCAAATATATAGAAAGAAAGAGAGATAGAGATAGAGAGGAGAGAGAGAGAGAGAGAGAGGCTTCCATCGTTTTACTAACCCACGCTACTAACTAACGACCTTTCACAGTCCACTGCACACTACCAAAGTAATTAGCTGCGCTAACGAGAGATCGTTATGGCCAACCGCAGAGCCGTGGAAAAGGCGGTGATCTATCTCTTGCGATGATCAATCGGCGGTCATTTCACGCTGCGATCGTATACCATATAATAAGAATGTAATATTAATTATTTAACTTAATATACCGATCGTGTCATGTATCATATTAATTATTGAAAAATCGTCATATCGAAAGACTGAAGTACTTTTCATGGTCACATTTAAAAATCCACGTATCACGAGAGAAGATGCTAGGATTCAAAGATCTCACAAATGTAGACCTCTATTAAAATATTCATCCGCGTTATGCAGCGCGCAGTCGGAGCACGGTACCGAAGATCAGAGGATTCAGAGAGCCTGAAATTCTGTAAAATGCACGCATATCTACTCTCACAGTACATGTATCCTGTCCGCTAATTTAGGAAAAGCGAAAGAAGAAGAGAAGGAAAGACGAGAAACGAGAAAGACAGAGAGGGAAACGGGCGAGTGAGAGGGTGCCTGGGATATTGTAAAGAGCTCTAGCTTCTGTATGCACTTCACGTTGTAAACTCCGCCAAACTCCCTGCGCTTTCTACGACGTGGAGGACCGACGTCGAAGGGTAGGAGGGGTGGAGGGAGAAGGGAGGGGGGAGGGAGGGGCAGCAGCGGCCCAGTACATGCCGAAGACGCATTAATATTAATGTACCGGGATTTACTGCGACACGGCTGCTCGAGCTCCCGTAGGATAGGATGTATGTTTACAAATACGTTTCTCAACGTATGTGTCGCACCACCCTTCCCCCCCCCCTTCCCCCCCCCCCGGCCGCATCTGCTCGCATTCTCCGCTAACGCGCGCGTTCGCCCTTCGCGGCTCTCGTCGGCGGAAGTGGCGAACGGGCAAACTTGGACTAGTCGCGTCTTGCGGATCCGAGACTCGGATCTTCCGGTGCGCGTTCGCTCCAGAAGCGGTTACACTTAATGTGTCGCGGGGAGGGAGACGAGCGTGTCAGGGATAGTTTTGTGCCGCATCGGCCATGTCGAGCTTCTCCTGAATGCGACGGTGGTTTAGCTACGTCAGTGCTGAGACTCCCGTTATGCATCATCGGGCGGGTAGATAGATAGGTTAACCCCGTAATTGAAAGGGGCGAGAGATAACCGTGAGCGAAAAGCTCTGCGGGATATCCGAGGATATTAAAATTCAAAGACCGGGAGAGGGAGAATATCTAAATCCGAGAATCCGCAAATCTATCGCACGATCATCGGCAAAGTCGCAAATTCCAGAAAGCTGAGGATTTGGAAATCTAATCAGGAAGGAACGTAAAAAATCACACGTTTAAGTGTTTGCAATTATTTCCAACCGGAGAAAGAAAAAAAGAGAGAAAGAGAGGTAGAAGTAGAGATAGAGAAAGCATTATTCTTGATACATTCTGTATCATCATTATCCATGGAAATTGTAATGAGTGGAAAGCACTCATTATGTGTGCGCGCATCTATTTTCCCCGAAAGTCGTAAAATCGCATCTCGCGGTACTCAGGAGCGTCGTGTTAAAATATTCGTCGCAATTTCCCGCTATATCATCGTTCGAATGGCGTTTTACGCGCTGCGGTTACGCGCCTCCGTAAATTCGCTCGCGTCCAGAGAGGGAGAGAGGAGAGAGAGAGAGAGAGAGGCAGAAAGAGGGGAAAACGCGAGATCCCGTCCATTTTTTTTCGTCCAACGAGACCGGGATCGTTGAACGACGGTCAGTTAATCGCGCGGGTCGCTCCAGTTGGCGAAAACAAAAGCGGCGGGGTCCATCCCCGCGGAGGACCAACTCTGAAAAAGAATTACAGCCGGTTGCAGCGCGGCGATAAAACGCTTGACGCGTCCTATTCGCGAATGCAGCCGCGAATATAGCACATGGCCGAGATCGGAAGTGGGAATGACACGAGGATGGCTATTAGGCGATTTGGTGCGATTTGGTGCGATTTGGCGCCGAATTATTCGCGCACGCATCAACGATTTTATTACCGCGGATAATGAAGTGTTGGAGGAAGATGAATTGGACGCACAGCTCTTGAAGCATAACAATTTACTATTGCAATGTATTCTCTCTATACATATAAATGGACTTTTAAATATCGTGTCTTTTTAAATATTGCGAGTTTTCGATTTTTAAATCCTCAAATTTTATGATTGTACGGTCTTCAATATCCTACTTTAAAAAAAAGTTTCTTCAAACTTAAATTCTCGAATCTTGGAATTTTTTCTAAGTAAATTAAATTTTTAACAAAATTTATTTTTGCATTTACATAAATCGGTTGACGCTACGAGATGCAAAATAATGGTCTAGAAATAAACTCAGTTTATCAATCAACTAATTCCATCATCATGAAGGATAAAAAGAGATGGAGAGGAAAATCGGCGCGCAAGAAAATGTGTGCAAGAGGGAGTCGCTGGGAAGTAATTAAAAATTACGCCGCTCGTGGAGGATTATGGTCCGCCGAGAAAAATGGTGGACGTGAGGTGCCGCGCTGTGGAGAATGTCACGAGCACTTAACTTTTCTTTTCATGGTCGAGTTTGTTTCGTCTTTAAGGGACGAGCGAGCTTTCCCGGCGATAGCCGGCTACGAGAAACCCGAGGATGTGAGATTCGTAATTGAGGGTCGACGCCCTTGGGGCTCTCGAGATCTCGTATACTACGAGCTTTCTCGTGCTTTGGCGCTTGAAATCGCGCGCGATCCTTCGATTACGGAATCCGTAAATCGCGACATTATAATCCCTGTTTGCGCTCAGGAATTCGAAAATCTGCCGCGCATTTGTACTTGGAAAATTTTTATGCCCCGCGAATTTTTAAGATAAATTTGTCGGCAAACTGATATATCGGGTTTGGTTGAAAGTGTAATACGATTTGTTTTCCGCGACACTTTCGTTACGTATATTGTTGTCGCGCGGCAGAGTGCGCGGAGGCGTGCGTTTGCGTATTAATAACTAAATATTCCTCCCCCTCGCGTGCACACAAACTGTTATTCGTTGTCAAACATTTGCCAAACTCCGGACAGGAAAACATATTTCCAACCGATTAATTCTGCAGCGTCGATGAAATTTGTTGAACTCTATCAGCGAATGACATCGTCTCTCGAAAATGTGTTATTTCGCGACGAGAGCAACACACCGTGTCACGCCGCGTGTGTTCCTAAGCGAGCCTAAGTTAGTCTAACTGTCGGGGGTGAGAGGGAAAACGGAGAAGTGAAAGAGACATATCTAGAGTACTCTAATTACCGAGGTGGATTGGGACGAACTTAACGTTTGTACAAGCAGAGAACGGGACACAATACGGAAGTTCCGCGCGGACCTATGCGTTTATATTCGTGATCAGGATCTTTCCTTAATCCGCGCTGTGCCTCAAGTGGTTTCGAGAATTGGTCCAAGTCCACTCCACTTAGTAAATACCCCATGAACTTCTGTTGGAGTTGGCAATTATATCGCTCCCAATTCGATCGTGCTGCATATCTCTCTCTCTCCCCCCCCCCCCCTCTCTCTCTCTCTTGCTCTTCCGCGATATAGAACGATATAATGAATAGTATATAGCTCTAACATTGTTAAATTGTAAATTAATAACCCGCCCCCGCGGTAGTCTATCTTCAAAAAGGAGAGCACAAGTATATCTTAAAATTTAATCCCGAGTTCTTAACAATCTAATTCTTTTTTTTACATTAAGCAGATTTTTTATTTCTAGCACAAAATTTATTTATATCATTTATGCATAAAATTTGCCTAAAAGTGTGAAAAGTGGGAATTTTACACTGAGAACGTAAAGTACAATCCAGCTAGCTATCCTATCTTGTATCCGTTTAAATGGTAAGTTATAAGGCTTACAACTCAGGTTACTCTGAAAAAGATAATTTAATTCACCTACTTAACTCGTTTAGATTGAAGAATGTAGCCACATTATCTTTGTCTCGAAGAGAAGCATTCCCATCAACGATTGTATGAAACTTTATTCGACCATTATCGCGGTTCAAGCAATGAATTACATTAAATCATTAAAATTATCTATATAATCGAGAATTTTATCTTTTGCACAATCTCCTCTTTCTTTATTTAGCATTGATTTAAAAATAACATTTCCTATACACATAAAATTAAAATATATTCGATAATCAGTATACAGACGATAGTTTATGTTGAAAACTGAAATGATATTTCTTGTATTGAAATTTAATTAGATGCTATAATATTCTATTTGCAGTTAAAAGATTTTAACATTAAATATCTTTAACACTGAATTGTTTATATCTCAAATCAAGATCTTCGTAAAATAAACTCAATTTATAATTGACTGAAAGAATATAGCGCTGTTATATTTGTTTACATTCTTGAAAAACGATTTGCCTGTTTCGTTTTTTAATCGCGGTTCATAAACTATTCACTGTTTGTATATCTCGTTAAGGAAAGACCCATATCGGTTTTCGACACGTAACATCGTCACGCACAACAAACGCATCCATTATACTAAGCACCGCTTGTTTGATATTCAATTTCCGTTTAGAATTTTATCTCCGCACGAAAATCGGAACAGATGTATCGATACGAGAATTAAAGTCTCGTGATCCTCACGACGCGCGATCGCTGCGTAGGGAAAAGGTGGGTGACGTCACGTGTTCTCGGCGGTCGCACGCGTAGGTGGGGTACGATTCTGGAGGGGGAAACTCGGCTGCCACGCCGAAGACTCGTTCCGACGCGGCTGGTGGGGGGTAAGAGGGGTTGAGGCATGGAGAGGGCGCAGTACCGCGCTATCCTTCGTATCGTTGACACGTCGAGCGGAAAGAGTGTAGCGACAAATAGAGAAATCGAGGAGAGAAAGAGAGAGAGAGAGAGAAAGAAACAATCGCGCGGTCTCGCGCTCGCTCGTCAATCGGGCAACTCGCGTTAATTGCCGCAGCGCAAATAATTATCCTTTTGTCCGATTACGGTGTCCGTCCGTGGAGAACTTCCGGCTCCGTGACGTCTCGCGAACGCGGTGTCAGTGTCGCGTTGACTCTCGTCGATGATCCATCGGTGATCGATACGCGTGATAGATCGTTCGCGTGGTGAACGTTATCCGCGAGTGAATTGGTGAATTGTCTCTCGTGTGCCTGATAATCGCCGCAAGGACGATGCTGACATTCCTGTTCGCCGCGGCGCTCGTCGTCGCGACGCCGAGAATCTACGCCAACCAGATGACCATGGACGCTAAGATACGCGACGACTCCGACCTGTCTCAGGTAAGCGTCTCGTCGCATAGAATACTCCGGTTGTGTCCGGGTGTGTTTCTCACTGGATTCGCGATTCGATGAGATGACGTCACGCGAATGTGCGCCGCATGTCCTTGGACTTTCACGTAGGTACGGTCTCGCGCGCGCGAGAATTGTGTTTAAATGAACGAACGTACAACGCGTACTACTATCGTACGAGCGCCGACGGGAAATTTCAATGCAGCGAACGCTCGTTGCTGATGATTGCGCAACGTGCTCCGTGGCGGATATCATGAAAGGGACTGAGATTTTCCTCGGCTATTGTTGAGCATTTTTGTGATTTTTTCATTTAGCTTTTCACGGAATTTTTTTTCATTTAACTTTTCACGGAATTTTTTTTGCCTTTTAACCGCATATTATTCCACTGTCGAATTTGTTAAAATTTTTGTATAAATGTTTAAAAAAATTACAACTAATTCTGACAAAAGAATGATGATGAAAGCGAGGAAAATGAGTAAGAGTTATTGAATTATGCTAACTATGCAACCAGCAGTTAGTACACTCACGTCGATAATTTCTAGCGAGATCAAAGGCGTGGTATTCATGAATTATGTCACTGTCAAAGTCGTCGAAAATGTCGAAATTTCAGATGGTGATCTAATTTTTCAACGTTCTACGTATATTAAATTCTAATTTAACAATGAGTAAAATAAAAAAAAAATGAATAACTAGTTGGCGAAAAGTTTAAAGAGACACATAATGTGTCCCTCTTATAAGTTATTTTACTTTTAAAGCGACGGTACAGAGAAATGTCAAACAGAAATCAATTATTATTAATATCTGATTACTTCATTATTTTTCCTTCTGTTTCGTTTAAACACAACTTTCTCGAATATTTTCGACCAATTTTGTTATTAGAGAACTGTCGCTTGCACAGTTTTTTAAAGAGCCACAGGAAATCGATTATGTTTCGGAGTGACACTTCTTGTCATACGTCATGTCGTCCAATTTTTTTCCACATGAAATTCACGATTCGGCATGATCGGTGGATCCATCCGTTCATACGATACTTGTTCATTTCAACGTTGTTTAATCCTTCCATATCCAGTATGAGATCAGCAATGACTATAAATCAAATTTTTTTCACATCAAAGTAGATAAATCTACTTGTATTATCTACGTCTATTATTTTATCGCGTTTGTCTTTTATTTATCTCGGATTTTCAAAGATTTGATCGTCGAGCGCTTACAATCGTGAATAAGTTGAAAAGATTCAAATGCGGATGATCTGGGAAATGGAAGATCATATCGAAGAAATTCGGAATGTTGAAAAGTCTAGTAAGATGAAGAAATATGAAGGATATAAGACGTCGAGTTTGATCTCATCTTGGATAGTTCCGTAAAACGGAATAACTCTCGGACAACCGAAAGTTTAAGAATGTCGAGAGGAGCTTTTGGTGTCTTCTTCCTAGGAACGATTCGGAAATTTCGGAGCGGTTTGCGTGTGCATAGACGGCGGTTTATGCATCTCACCCAGGTGGTAAACTGATCGCCCGACTCGATGATGTATGCAGTCGTGGGAACTTTTCCAGAATAGGGAAAAGGGGGCGGAGGAGGAGGGAGAGAGGGAGGGAAGGGGCAGAGAAAAGTTCGTAAATCGGGTGTGCGAGATGTTTCTAACTCGGTTGAATAATGTATGAAACCGGCGGTTATTTACTTCATTAACTTCTTCCACGTGGGGCCGTAATTAAATTGCGCGAACGGAAAGTTGCGCGAAACGGCGCCTAACTCTCATTAGTCTATATTTTTTTTTTTCTACGCTTATTCGGAATTCATGGCGATTTCGAAGTTACGTTGCCATTTCATCGCATCGATAACCTCTTCTTGATAAATTGATAAAATTTTGCGGGCCATAAGAACGCACGAGGGCTTCTCTCGCGACCGATATTTTGGATTTTAATTATCACAATATCGGTCGTTATTGTATATAAAGCCGCGTAAAAGTTGACGACGCGATACGCAGCGTTGTAAAAACAATCGATATAATTAATCTGTCAAGTAACGTTGGGATACTTAATAAAGATCTCAGATAATGGACCGGGTGTAAAAGGAGGAAGTTTTTAATTCTCCGGAGCGAGCAAATGTCAGCGCAGCGCTGTTGCATTACGTACTTTTTTTTTACAGGATCATTAATTAATACGATAATCCAATACTGTCGCGTAATTTTAGTCGTAAACGCCACGATGGTGCGAAAAGCTGTTAGAATTTAACACTCTGCGCAAAAATAAAAAGCGATTCATTATCCTCGTTACATTCGCTCGTAACTCGATAGTGGAACGTCCAACTACAATCAAACGACCTTCGTAGTAATGACGGATACATTCTTGTGAATTATCATGATAATAATCGTTAGGATGTTTTAACAAACTATTATTTTTCATATGGATGCTTGTTCCCGCGATACGTAGGATGAGTCATATACGCTATTTCGTCGAAATGACATTAATTCAATTTAAAAAATTGGGTTGGTAACACACTACTCTCATTTCATTAAGTGACTCATGTAATGAAGTATAGTCTCTTGAAAAAGTTTTACGATACGCGATATATAAACTCTTTCTTAAAACGAGAGTTAGCTTGCACGTGGTATATCGTGTCTTCCGTCCACATGTGTGGCGGCTCTTTCTCATTATTTCGCCCCCTTGCTTAAGCAAGGAAATCGTGCGGTCCATAGCGCGACGTTATGAAGACACTCTCACGCGTGAAACGCACAATGTACGCATACGCGTGTGCGCATCGTATACGTGCGCTCACAACAGAAACGGCAGCGCGCGACTTCTCTCTCTCTCCGGTCAATGATTTCAGTTAAACAGACCTCGAGTTGCTCCTTTGTCTACCAGCAGAGAGAAAGAGAGAGAGAGAGAGAGAGAGAGAGAGAGAGAGAGAGAGAGAGAGAGAGAGAGAGAGAGAGAGAGATCCAGCGGTTCTTAGCCTCTTTTTCCGAGTCGAGTCGCAGACAAAGTTCAGACATCAGCTACGTGACCATGATTCAATCCCATCGGCATATTCTAGTCGATTAAGTCACGCGACGAGACGCGCAGAGAGATAGACATTCTTATTTATTCCGAGAGATCGGGAAAAGAATCGCCATTCACAGATCAAATTAATACATGAAAATTTTAATACATTTAAACAAGTATTTTTTATATCCCAGGACTTTCTGATCGCTTGCATTTTAATATTATCGAGCAAATTTTTTATTGGCATCTATTTTCTTTTTATATCTCTTTAAACGCCTTCGATCGGCGATCCTTTCCGATTTGCAATAGATCAGTTCGAGAAGTGCGGACGATTAGCTTCACGAGGCGAGTCGGTCGAATCAGCATTTTTCATTACGTCAACCGGTTGACGCGACGTGCTGAATCACGACGCGGGTGTGTGTAGGAGGAAATTCCACTCTATTAAAAGATCGTGTCGACCCACACGGGGTTATAATCCATAGGTTAAGAGCCCCTGGGTGGTAATATCTATCTACCTACGAGAGAGCGAGCGATCCGTATTTATATCTGCCGCGCCAGCAACACCTGCTGCTGCCGCCATCGCGCCTCGCCGGCATGAATGGAGCTCAACGGGACTTAGCGTAAATATCGTACGAAAAAAAAGAGTGAAAGGCGCGCAAGGCGAGGCCGCGGTTTGCCACGCGGAAGAAACCGAGCGTGAGAGAGCCGGCGGCGCCGGATAACGATGTCGCTGCCGTTTGTCTTTGACATTGAATAACGTGGCCTCGAAAGGTCTACGAAGGCTCCGAGATTGCTATCGAAGCGGCGCGTAAGCGTTGTCAATAGTCCTGATCGCGGGGCTCGCATTCCGCTCGGTCAATGTACCTATCGCCGTTGTATTGTCTGCATTACCCGCATATTCTACGTCTATCAAAGGAATTTCCTCATTGAAAATGTCTCTCTGTCAAATACTATACAGACACTTATTTTGATATTCCCATCGAGACACTTTAATAATAAATAATTAAAAATTTGTAATCACTCTTCGGAGTTGTATCTTTGAGATTTTATCTTTGAAAAATTTAATTTTTTTAATTACTGAGTGTGTATCGCATATACATATGTATATCGTATATATTGATCAAGGAAATTTTTTTTTTATTAATATACTGTCTCTTTTTTATATAGAGAGAGACAAGGGGTATCAATAAAAGGAAAATTCCATAATCAATATATACTCAGTAATTTAAAAAATTATTTATAGATTTATCAGAGAGAAAATTTCGGATACTTGAAGCTTAAATAAAATTCTTTGCTAGGAGTAATATTAGTGATT
Source organism: Lasius fuliginosus (assembly GCA_949152495.1). Lineage (NCBI taxonomy): Eukaryota > Metazoa > Arthropoda > Insecta > Hymenoptera > Formicidae > Lasius > Lasius fuliginosus. The sequence goes on along the minus strand of OX424445.1, from coordinate 3,351,759 downwards.
TTTGCAGATTAACTGATGATATATTGTCTGGTTTTCTATGCATAGCACTACGAAAAAATTTTCACAGGGGACATTAGCTCGCGCGTATAGACTTTCCGATGTCAGTATCGAATGAAAAGCTGGCGCTCGTCCCGTCGATGACATTACAATAATGCGTTTCTTGCCTCTCTCTCTCTCTCCCCCCGACTCGGCGGGGCGAGCGATTCCGCCCGGCAACTTGTTGCTGCGACAAAAATCGCCCGGACGGTTCGCGCCGGGGGTTAGTTTTAGCCCCGATCGATTCGGCAAACTATTTCCAAACATGAAGGTATAGAAGCCCATTTTCGCGGACTTTATTTAGTGGGCCAATCGTCCCGCGGGCAAGTTTTTACGAGCGGAAATGTGTAGGTCGCCGCGCGTGCACGGATGTCGAAATAAAAATTTACGATTCGCAAGTCAATGTATAGCTTCGTAATACAAAGTATCTTGTGTCATGAAATCCAACACGTAACGTTCGTATGTAACGTGACGTATGCCAATAAATTTTATGGAAAACGGAAGTCATCTCTATGTCATAGCGAATGGTTGACGGTAAAATTCGAGAAGAATAATATGGAAAATCGACATCCGGTCTTGTCTTTTCACTGTGTTAAAGCGATAATATATATAGCAGCAATAATATAACTTCAGTTCTCTCTGTAATCTCGTTATTAGCATGCTGCGGTCGAAATATGTAAGGATTTACAAAGTCTTGCGATATGGAATTGCCTGGAAAGTAGCTCTCCAGTCAAAAGTTCGCAAATATATAGGAGAGAAATCTCCTGAGAGAGTTATGTAAGCTCAAAGAAAAATGGAAAAAGACGTATCGCGTGCGATGTTAAAAGAACGGAGGGAAGTAACGGGTGCCCCCTAATATTGCCCTCGTTCTTCCGTGAATACTTAGCCGTCGCGAATCACGTAATCAAGCCGCAAAGTCGTCCTGGAAATCATCGGAAATCGACAGGTCGCGCCGCGCCGACTACGTAACCTCGCTACGGTCGACTGAAGGTTACAAATAACCGGTTTCGTTTCTCCTCCTGGATGGGAAGACCCGGGAATTAAGAGAGCTGGTTGGTATACCACCGACCATTTCCAATTTCAACGAGCCGATGAACCGAGAAACCGGGAGCTAATAAAAACCGGGTAACAGCTGCGTTTCAGAGCTGCCTCTCGCTCGTGAAAATATTTACGGGTAATCTTCATTCGTGATGGTTGTTACTTGACAAATACTACGGCTGCTTGTTCTCGCGAGGAAGACCGCGAAGCTTTAGAATAATAGAGGCAAGAGCTCATTTTTCGCGTAATTTGCGTTCGATTCTTCTTTCAACGATAGACGAGTTCTCTGAATTTTCATCATTATCCAAGTTCTGTAGGCAGTTGCTGCCGGGCATTTCCGGACGATCAATGCTCCTCTAATTATCAATAATATTACTTAAAGATGAATAAATTTTCTTAAAATGAAAGATTTTTCCGAGTCTATATGTATATACATATATACATTGAACGGAATATTATCAAATCTTTTGGAGTTTAATATTTTTCCATTTTCCTCCACTAAGAGACAAGACCAAGTCTTTCTCACGAATATGGTTGTATCTAGGTCTCCGGGACGGTATAGACGGGACAGAGGGGGGCGGGGGGGGGGGGGAGACAGTAATACGTATTGATCTAAATGCGCCGAAGGTCGCGGTGATAGCTCGGTTGGATCGTGTTTGCGGATACCAACACTGGTAGATTGTTAGCCTTAGCAGACCGCGGTGTATAGGATCCAATTACGCTCGATGCAAATCTGTGCTCGCGACTAGCATGACTTCAGATAACCTCGAAAACAGAATTCGCATGACGCACAGATAGAACCGGTAGATTGCCGTGCAGCTGCACATATGGCAGTCGGCGAGTTGAATAAACATGCGCGGAACAGCGCTTAAAAGTATTACGTAAGTAAAGTATCGGAATTCTGAAATCTGAAATATTTAATTTGGATATCTATAGTTGACTGTGTTTCTCAAAAAGAAAAAAAAAATATATATATATATATACATACATGTATTCTGCTTTTTGTGGCTACGTGAATTACTTTCGTCATGTAATATAACAGTTCATTAATTATTAAAATATGTATGTAATTATTAATATGACTGATATGCAATGACATTTAATTACACGTGGCATATGACACATAAATAATGTATTATATTTCTCTACGTGCGCATATAAATCCATATATTTTTACGATACGGCATATACAAATTTCGGACCGTACGTGTCTCTTTGATATCGGAAAAATCGATGGGTAACCACCGCGCGCGGCGAATGTACGCGAGCGATCAATTCTCATTAACGGGCAAAATTAATCCGCGGTTGGTGTATGTCGCGAGAGGAAGACAGCCCCGGAGTTGGCCCGATGTGTGTAGTTGTAGGCCGCGTTGTATCGAATTCAATTACACGCGGTGCAGGTTTCTTGTCGCCTTCCATGCAACTAAGCGTGTCCCTAGATAATCGCGAAAACAGTTCGCATGACACGCTGATCTCAATGCGGGCGATAGATTATAACCAACTATATCCGCAGCGGTGTTTCGGCACCGCTGCCCCGCGGATCATGTCGGTCGTCCCGTGTGATGTATCGCATTCAATTATGCACGATGCAGGTTCCCGCTGCTGGCGCACGGATTATGTTGAAAGCTGCTCGTGCGATTAGATCGATGGCACTAGTAAGCCATTCGGCCCAGTCGCAGATGCGAGAGGACCGTCAGTCGCGATCGGTGATTACGCGACCTTACGTCGCGCATTTTCTTTGCGTTTGAAAATTTGTGACATTTCCAGCGATTATGAAATTAATTTCAAGCGTTGTGTATTTATTAGTTTATTTATTTTTTTTTAGTAAAATTTGTTTTGCGCGCAAATATCGCGATTGAATCCGCGTTAATAAATCGCAGATTGTCTCAGGCACGTCCGATTGTTCCTCTCAGAGGACTGTCGTTCCCATATACGTCTATATAGCCATTGGCGCGACGAGGAAATTCATCGTGGTCGCTAACTATCTCAAACTACCGCTACTTTCAACGTGGCAGCCTAACTATCTTAAACTGCCAATGTGTCTGACCGCTCTCTATGCTCAGCCGGGCGCGATTCTCCGTCGGCGTGTCCTTTAGCCCGCGGCGATCGTCGAAAATTGGCTAGATATCCCAGGAATTTCGGCGGCTTAAGTTCGATTCTCGCTGGAAATTGAGACGAAATGAGAGTCGATCGGTTTCGAGAATCGCGAAAGGATTTACACCGAAGAGAAATTCGGCCGATGCTTCGATTCTCGAATCGACGAAGCGTATTTCCGCATTTCGCGCGATCGAATGTCGCGCGTGCTTGTCGTGTCGGGTTGCCGCTCAAAGCACGATTGCAACTATATATGCTTAAAATGATTTGCGACAACGTTTGTCGCCTACGTTGCGTTTATATGCGCTTATCGATTGTGTGTATCATAAATAAATTCATAATTGTTGAAGAGCGTGCGCGTTAAACCCCCGGTTGCGCGATTAGATCGGATCTACACACAGGCCGAATAAAATATTTATCTCAAAGATCAAAGACCCCTTCGCGGAATGTAAGGACGACGAAGAGAGAGAGAGAGAGAGAGAGAGAGAGAGAGAGAGAGAGAGAGCGCAGCGAGACTGACAATGAGAGTCTCGCGCGCGAAATCCGCAGAAAAAAAGAGAGAAAGAAAAAAGCGCGGAGAAAGCGAAGGGAAATTCCGAGTCACGATCGTCGCCGGCGCCTTTTCGCCGACGCGGCACACGGCTCTCTGATCTTTATGGGGTTCCATATTTTACGAGTAACACACACCGCCCGTAGCTTTTTCTCCACGCCGGCCCTGGAGGCATCTACACGACGTATTGTTCCGGTTTTCGAGAAACGGCGCGGCCCGCCCGCTATCACTTCAATCCCGTCGCGCGGCGGATTCCTATTCGAAGCGCGGCCGCGTTTACGGCCCTTTTTCTCTCTTCTCCCTTTCTCTTCTCCTTCTTCTCACTCCCCCTTCCCCGCAACCCTGCGTCTCTCACGCGACTGCATCCAGATCCCGGATGCATCGGAATCCCGACTCAGCAGAGCGATAAATCGGCTCCGGGGTGCCTTTATGCCGGGACTCCCCGGACGATGCGACTTTCGGTAGTCGCGACTGTTTTATTTTCGCGCGCGGAAATACCGACGTAGGCGTCGCGTCGTCGTCGTCGTCGTCGTTTCCATATTCCCCGTGGATTCGGAATGGAAAAAATTTCTGGTGGCTCGGAAGGGAGAATGAGAAGAATCTTCGCGCGGTTATGAATCTTCTGAGCGCGCTAGGTTTCAACGCGTTATAAGATGATTCTACTAGAGCCGCGAAAAAAACATGTTTTCTCTCCCTGCGACGGTGGCTTTTCCGTGAGAAAGTGCCTTTTTCCCCGCAATGCGTTATAGGTGCCGCGTACACAGAGCGGAGTGCGCATTGTTTCGTCTCGGCACGAACCGCTGGTTAAAAATATCCGGTCGGGGTTTGAGAGAGAGAGAGAGAGAGAGAAAGAACGAATCGTCGAAAAGAACGAGAGGAGAAGATATAAGGGGGAGAGACCACACACTCTGCAACGAGTCATACAGTGTTCGTTCACCTTCGCGGGATGCACCGGAGTCATCGTATCCGATTCTTTTCTTTGCCCGGAAGGCACACAAGCGAGTAAGGAGCGAATCTAGCGAGCGCGAATCACGAAGCCTCTCTCGGAAAAATATTTGCCTTAGTTTTCGAGCTCTCGTTACCGGTTCCGAGAGCGAGAAAGAGAGAGAGAGAGAGAGAGAGAGAGAGAGAGAGACGCGAGCGATATATAAATTGCGTTTGGTATACAATGTACACACAAAAGAGATAGTATCACAGTTGAAGAAACGAAACGTGCGGTTTGAACGGAGCCGGATTTGACCTCAGGAAGTATCAAGAAAGTATCTGTCTCGTCTCTTTTTAAATTAAGGTCCCCCGGAGAATTCCTCTCGTTATATCATAAGAACACCGTTGCATCTGGCAAGAGTGTTGCAGACTGCTTGAAAGGCATAGAGAGAATCTTGAGAGCATAGAGAGTAATCTAAGATCAAGGAATGCAAAGGGTCAAAGACCAAAACTACAAGGATCCGTTTTACGATTGAAGCTCCGACAATTTAGATTCCAATGATTCTAAAGGCTCTAAGATTAAAAATACTCAAAGATTTAAAGGTCCCAGAAAATTTTAACGATCTCTATATATGTATATATGTATGTGTGTGTAAATATAAATTTAAATTTATTAACAGTTCAAATAATATTGCAAATCTTTAAATCCTATTAAAGTTCGAAGCTTTGAGATTTCAGCATCGTACTTAGAATTTCGGCCACACTTCTGAGAGTTAGATGATAATCGATAAATCGCGTGCACATTGGCAAGTCAACGTCCGTCGCTCTCTCTCTTTCTCTCTCTCTCTCTCTCTCTCTCTCTCTCTCTCTCTCTCTCTCTCTCAAATGCATTCGCGCCTTTGTACGCAGAAGTTAGGTACGTGCTAACTCTGCATCACGCGTCGAAGGTCTCGCCACGTAATTTTCATTGGAGATGCGGTCACGCTGATGTGATCATTCTAATTCTAGGGCTTTACACAATTACTCGCAAAGGAAAAGTCACCATTTAAACGCCAGCTGCGCGCAAACAGCTGCGTTCGGATCTTACACGTGGCGTTGAATTTTAATTATCCCTTTGAACACACTAATTTCCTTAGGACTTTATTTAAGAGCGAGCATAATTACGGCGATTTGCATATTTTTTTCTGAGATTATTCTAGATGCGTGTATGCGCGTAATTGATACGACCGATACGAAACAAGTAGTACAACGCCACTTCTGTTTGAATATTAATGCAAATATATCACGTTTGAAATAATATTCGTGAAAAAATAATATACGCGGAAACATAATATGTCAATTACGCGATATCTCTATTTATTGTCAAAGAGTATTATCCGAAATAATATTGCCTATTATGTCCATGTTTCGATAATTATTCGCCTTTATTACTTCGTTGTTATTTCGAATAAAAAGCGAACGGGGAATAATTCGTAGCAACCAAGAATTAAAGCGTCGAAGTCTTGTTCGGACTTTTATTCGAGGATGGCGCCATTAAAGGTGCGACGGTTTGCGAAAATCGCTGGTCGCGGTAGAAGATTTTATGGTCGACGACCGTTTCTGGCGGACTTTTCGCGCCACGCTGCTTAATGGTGCATTTCGTACGCTCGACTAATTATAGCACTTAAGCAATCCTCCGACGACAAATGTCGCGGGATGGAGTCATCGTGAGGGAACTTAAGGTCGCTCGTCGTATACTCGGCATGTGAATATGCGAAGAGAAAAACGTACATCTTTCGCGGTTACAGGTGGCTACAAATTAGCATCTATCGTTTGCTTATGTAAGAACTTGCAGTATGTACTTGACACAAATGTTTTAATGAGAGAACTTTTTTAAGAAATTACTTTCTTTAACGTTGTAAAATTTTGAGTTACAAAATTTGTAAGTCGTAGGGGATTGTTTTATTTCTTAATATTTGAGTTCTCGAATCTTAAAATTGCAGCAGCTTTGGAGCAAGTAATTGTTACTATTAGAATCATTAAAGTTTCTGAAATGTAGATGTTTCAGAATTTCTGAATAATTTAGATTTTTGAAAGATTTTAAATTTCAATTATTCTGCACCGAATAACCTGCGAAAAATAAGAGACGAATCGAATTAATTTTTTTTTTTTACGCGCGTACAGTGGAAGGGGAAACCCTGATGAAGCACGTAATAGAAATAATTTACGCGACGCGAACGGCTGTCCGCCGCTGATTTCCCTTCGCAGAATCGCATAAATTCTGAGTTCGACATTGGTGGAATTTCGACTCTGCGGTCGCCGAGAGTACCAGTACGAGTGAATTTCACCCATGGTATATGTAACGTTATGAATTATGTGGAGAGGACAGCATTGAGCGGTAATTGAGGAGGTAATCATGTCTCATCCTCACCCACACCTCGGCAATGCTCCGCACGACGTCGTGTACAACGATGCCCCTATGTATAGTTCACAGTTCGTTCCCGCCAATTAAACTTACGACGCGCAATTTTTCGTTCACGGCAAAAAATTTATGCGCCAACAAAAAATATCGACCTAATTTCGAGAAAGTAACGCGCGGGGAATTTATGCATTAAAACTTTATAATCTTTGAAGAAGTATAGGCAATGAAAAATTCATCTATACACGTTTTATAAAGGAAGTATATATATATATATATATATATATATATATATATATATATATACATACCGTCTACACACACACATAATTTGTATATAACTAATAACGCGTCACATCAATTTATTACTTGAAGGAATACGTAAAAAAGAATAGGGAGGATTATAACACAAACGAGAAATTGGATCAGAATTTATATGGTTATGGATTAATAATAAAACGATGTTTGATATGCGACTGAAATACGATAATCAAAAGCACGGTGCTTATAAGCTATTCAGCTATCAGGACATTCGTTGCGTCGCACGCGATGAAACGAGGATAGGATGGTACGTGCAATAGGAAGTAATAATTTCTAAATTATTTTAAACTACTTATTATTTTAAACTTAGTCTAGACTAAGTATGCCATGAACGAGCTATATCGTGTCTTGTTTGAAGTTCATTTGAACCGCATTGATAGAATCTACATATATAGAGCGTTGTAAAAATCGAGCACGCATTTAAGGCCGAGTCGCATGTCTCTTCTATATCATTACATTTCTGCATGCCGTAATCAATTTTCCGCAAAAATCTTTTCTAATAATCGTTTCTTGTGAAATATGAAACGGTGTATCCACTTCAAGCGCCATAAAATATCGATGCCAGATTCGAATAATCTATGAAGAATAGGCTGCAAACGAGCCGCGAAGTTGAATCTATTTCACGCGAGTTTCGCGTTAATTAAACGCATCGGCCGCCGCTACGGAACTCGTTACGAGACTTTCTCTCCTAAACTCCCCGCGGATAAGAAAAACGGATGACGGTCTTTGTAGTCGTCGCTATTAAAGCGTCTATAATTCTTTCGGCGTATTCGGGTGCTACGGGGTGACTGAAAAGTCACGCGATCCATTTGTAATTCGTTGCAACCAAATATTTTTTAAATTGCGCTCAACAATTAATCTGATAACATGGATTGCGAGTAAATATATTTTATATATTAAATCTTGTTTAAAACACTATTTAAAGTATAGTTTAAGTAGTATTTAGTAGTTTAATATAATTCTCAATTTTATTGATATTCGAATTGATGCAAAGCTTTACATGCGGTTATAATATTAATCAAGCAAATAAATTAACCAATAGAGAGATATGTGACTCTTTATGAAATTGATACAAAGATCAGAACGTAAATTATATTATAATATTATCATGTGTGTAACATAATGCACACGCAACTTATTATATTACAATATTATAACATAACCGCATAATATATAAAACAAGCTATTCAATGAATTTGCGCCCCCCTCCCTCTCTCTTTTCTTTTCGTCTTTTTTGCGCGATCGATAAATAATCGCATTGACAGCAATTAATATTAAATAATTTTATATCGTCCATTGTGTTGGAATCAAATATATGCACTCACAGAAGCATGTGCCATTTTCTTTCTTCTATGCGGAGGGCAATTGAGTCAGACAGAGCGGAGTTAATTAAAGACCTTGTTCGAAATGGTTATACGAGGAAGAGCACGAAGTCTTTCTCGCCTTACGTACATGTAACGTAGAGAAATGAAGAGAATAACCCGCGGCTTTATGGACCTTCTCTCTCCAACTATTTTACATTAATTGCCGAAGAATTACATTTACACCTCATTTGCCACCATTTTTTAATTTTTCCGTTTTTAAATTCTTGAGCCTTCATTCAATTAGTACAGAAAACGAAATAGACGAATGGACAAAATATGTAATATTTTGTTTATCTAAAGCCTATACATATGTATATGTATATTTATATAATTTTTTGCTTCTACATTTTTACGTATTAATAGAAAATTTTTATGACCGTAGCTCACATTTTTATTCTAAATTTTTATTGTAAGACAATATTAAAGTTACATATGAAATGAAATATATTCTAAATTCATACATATAAAATTGCGATGATACACAAAAAATAAGACGTTTTCGAAGTACATTCGAAGCATTGCAAGAAACTTGGCGCGTGTGAGAGAGAACGATGCGCGTTATTGTTTTAATTAAAACAGTGACGATTTCGATGGGCAATCGGGTACTCTAACTAGCAAAGGCGGCGAGTACGCACGCCCGTGCATCGACCGTTGTGCAATATCAAATTTTCGTAGCACAAAGCGTACGGCGGCGATTAAAAAAAAAAAGAGTTGGAATAAAAAAATGAGACCTCGGGGAAATTTTGCAACCTCGCTGATCGATACAGTAAAATTTCGATGGCACGGGGAACAGCTGTCGAGAAAAACCTGCTCGATGTCGGGATCTCGAATATCGGGAGGTCCCTATTTTTTTTCTTGCTGGAATACAAAAAAAAATACGCATTAAATCCAATCTCGCGCTGTGCGGTATCAGATATCACGAAAGTTACGCATACCTCTTTTTTTATGAGAAACGCCGCGCTTGATAGCGATAGTATGAGCAATAGTGCCGGTTTTACGTAAAACCACGAAGTATCGAATATTAAAGTGTATAAAAAAAGCTAGTTGCAATCGAAGCTGGAGGCAGTAAAAGTGCGGTGGCAGAGTAAACAGGCGCAGTTAGGGGGGTTTTTGATGAGCAAAGTTGATAGGAAATAGACGTAATTGCATTCATGTGCAGAGAGTAGTTGCGTTTTATGAGGAACACTTTCTGCTATAGAAGTTATATACACTGAAAAAGAAATTTGGTTGAAAAAGGCAAAATTTGTTTTGCCCAACTAAATTATTTAGTCCGATACGTTCAAATAAATATAATTAAAATATTACGAAATAATTTGTTATGTAAACAAAGCATTATTCAAACCATCAAAACAGAGAGGTCAGTACAACGATGTACAGTTACTACAACAGAATATTTTTTTGGTAAATTTTCAACCAAATTTTTTTTTCAGTGTACGATTATTACTGTTGCATAAGTTGTGCACTTCTTTTCTGGATTGTATGCTAGTTAGCGAAAATTTTATTTCCGAGCGTAATTTCTTTTTTTTTACACGCGCCGTTTTTTCTCAACATTAAATAATTTATTATAACTGAGATTTTCCAATTAAAACTGAAGTCCGCTTGAAATTAATTGCGCAAGGCATAAATTATTTAATTTTCAAGCTCAATATAACAAATTCGTTTAATTTCCACAGTGACTGTAACTGAAATTATATTCTTTTTATCTTTTTATTCTTAATGTGACTTGTGTTGTGCGTGCAGTTGGCATGATGTTTGCAGCTACCAAAATATGTATCTTCTTAATATAAATATGTACAAGAGGTAAAGTAACTGCAGGCGACTTCGCGGGCGGATGCACGTTTGATTAATGTTAAAGGCAAAAATAATTTCGTTTGCTTATCAAGTAGCCCGACTCTTGTAGAATTACTGGACAGATCTACTGTACAGCCGCGGAATACATTTCCATAGTAAATGATGGCACGCTTCTGCCCGTGATGCACGTTTCCGCGGTATTCTTTTTCTCCACCGAGTCGCGCCGCAACATTAATTTTCCGACGTATTACAACGGGATGTTGATTCACGGCGATGTGTATCGTCTCAACGATGCCAATATCGCGTACGACCGTCGTTAATCATTTTAGTGGATGCGCCCGATTACATTCGCCGCGCGCGATCGCGATCTTTTACTACTGAAATATAAATAATCGACTTGAAACTCTTCAATCTAATCGTGAGTAGGTAATTGCCATATGATTTTATATAATTTTCGATGTAAAATGCTTACGTCAAGTTTAGCCGTAGTTGAATCTCGAAGCTGAACGTGCAAGAGTGCATTCGTTCTCGATTATTTAAGAATTGAAAAATTTAACATAGAGAAAATTCTATATAGACGATTCTAAGATTTCGAGAAAGAATTTCGAGAATTTCCGATTTGCACATTCTAGTTACGTTATCTAGGATAGTTATTTAGTTATTTAGTCGTTACCATGAGAAATGCAAAGTTCTGTCGCAAATTTTTCTCATACAACAATTTCTCGATAATGCCGTTACTTGGCATCGATCACGCGTCCCGCGTTCGATGCGCACTCGAACAAAAGCAAAGCTCGAAAAAACCTCGTATAAGTTTGGCTCGCCATAAATAATGTTCTGAAAAGTAATTCGATATGGAGGATTGTAAATAATGGCCGACGCCGGAATGAGCCGCAATTTATGGGTCCGATATATTTGTTTTCCTCCGCCCGCGCACTCCTCCGTAACCCTTGATCACTGTCACGCGACATATTGTCATGTGAGACACCATGGAGACTATGGGGGGGGTGATCGATACGCAACATCCTGCGTCAAGAAAAACCCGTGCGTGCACACAATTCGCGTGCGTGTACGACATATACGTCGGTTTCGACGCTCGCGTTTTGCCCTCAAAAAAAGCCGCGATCTATAACTCACTTTCTTGGCATGATATTAACATACGCGACACTGACTTGCCGCGATCTACTGAATTAATTCGATTCGCGTTCCGTTTTCCCTGTCCCGAGAATCCACGAGACGATAACGAAGTTCGAAGCAGAGAAGTTACACGAGGAATCGGGGTACCAAGTGAAAGAAGTTAAAGAGAGAAATTTAAATTTGGGTCTCAATAGTTTTAAATTCGTGAAATAAAACAGTTTATGTATATTTGGATACTGATTTGGACGCATCAAAATTTAAATCGTTCCGCTTGTATAATCAATCGATATTCGATTAAAAGTGCAGAATGATACGAGGTGAGGAATTTATATTTTGGTAAAAATAGAAAAAGGAAATATTTTTCGATATTTGAATCAGCGAAATTAATGCTCGCGCTTAAAAATAACTGTGGAATTCAATGGAATATCAACAAGAACGAGCAATGATGGTTAGAATGCGTGGAGAACGCGAGATGTGAAAACACGCATCGTAGCAAATGAAGCATACGTGTGGTTCGCGCGCATCGCACTCATTAATGTAAACTCATTAACCCCTCCAGTCATTAACCTCGAGTCCAAAACTGAAGGGGCAACGACCGCTTAATGAAAAACGACGCGTGTGAGACGGCGCGGGTGGAATTTATCGTGCTCTCTTTGCAGAATGTGTGGTCATAAAGAGATCAAATAAAAATTAGCGCGGATCTCTCTACCGCAATATTATTTTTCGGTAACTGCGTGTGGGGGTAAACACACACACATTTATTTATATATATATAAGATTATACGGCCGATCGTGATGGAGTAATATTGATAACTCGAGCGAATTTCCGCATCGCGCGCGCGATGGAGTTATTAAGTGTACTTGCGCGGACACGATCGAGAGACTTTTTCATTTTTCCACCCCGTTAAGAGTGGCCTAAAGTGCTTTATTTGTCACGGCCAACATGCATGAAAATATCGTGCGCGGAGAGTGTCATATACCACAATGAAATATTTTATAGCTCGCGTTCTATTCTAAACAAAGAGGCACGACTATTCGGATTAATCGCGGATCGAGAGGGTGGGCGTGATCACTCTTCTATATACAATTAAACGCGCGTTCATGACGAGATACGGCGATAAGCTGTATTCGAAGGAAATTATCAGTGAGATGATACAAAGAGTCCACTGAGGGAGAAAAGCTAGCAATTAAGTAAGCCAGCTTCCGTAAGCAAAACCGAGCGAGCTTCGATATTCTGGGATTAAACTGGATTCCCGATTGTCCGTTACGCCGATCGTTTAACAAGCCAAACTGGCCAATCGCCGACATGGCTGATTCCGCTGAACGGACTTAAGTGAGTAGAGACAAAGTAGCTCTCTCGGTTGCACCAGCTCGAAAATTGCGAACACTTTGATTATGCATTCTTGCGAGTCTGTCATTGTATTTGTCTAACGGTTTGTGCGTCCGGATCAAGTATATTTGTATATATGCGATAATAATATATCTAATATAAATAATAAAAATTTATTTTTGTTAAATCACGTTCGCTAAATTAAAACCTTGCGCGTTTGGATAATCGTTGTGACAAAAATTGTAATTTCAGAGATATAGACATAAAGATTTCTTTATTAAAGCATCAATTTCTATGAAAAAAAATTCTCGATTTTGAAGATTCGTAGAGCTAAAAATAAATCTAAATACTCTCGTGGTCGATTTCCGTAATTTTGTCAAAAGATCTACCTAGGGAATAGGTAACCTCTCTGAATCGACCATCGCATCGTGGTGAACTGGCCGTCCTTGTGGTCGCATCGGTTTGAAAATTGCGGACAGCTGTGAACGATGCAAGGCAAAATTTACATTCATTCTAAAAGAAAACGCACGTTCGACGTGCTTACTTCCGGTCTCCCTCGGATTCCGCCGGGACTTTCCTCTCAGGTTTTCCTCACATCGTCGCTCTGTCGCAATCGTAATACGATGTAATGTGACGCTCGGTGAAGCAGAAATATGATTTTGTGTGCGTATCTCAAGTCCCTTTCTCGCGTGAAATATTTTATTGCATGTTTACGTAAAAATATAATATCGTAATTTTGATGTATCTTTGAACATTTTCGATGTTTTCGGACATTTAAAAAAATTTTTCAATCCTCCAAAGATTATTTAAAAATACCTCATTTTTCTAATATTTTACTCTTCTCTATGTTTCTCTCGTGTTCTTTACATAATTTACATACTACGCGTTTTATAAACGCGCTGCCTTTTCCGTATTGCTAACACACGCTTATGCACCTCAGACTTGAGCACCTTACGTGGATTATATTACGCCGTGACATTTGGTTTTGGGTGGCAAATACGGTGAAAGAAGAAGCGCGTTTGGGCGCGGGTCAATTCCCCGGCGGTTAGAGTCAAGTGCAGTTCGGGTTCGGGTGGTGTCGACCGAGACGCCCGACAAATATCTTTCCGTGGAATCATCGGGTACAAAAGAATCCCCGCTTGTTCTCGCCGTGGCCGTCTGCCAGCTGATAGAGCAGAAATTGAATACTCATGACTCCTTTCTTCGAGAGAGGCTAGCCTCGAGTAATATCATCTTGAGGAGATGCATTTCGCCGCATTTTCTTTTGTGTTTATTAAAAATATTCATAAAGATTAAATTTTCTCGTGATTGAGTGCGCGTCTATTGGACGCAAAATTGAAATTATCGAATGAATAAGTCAGCGTTAGTTTAGATTCTTGAATGCATGTAAAAAAAAACATTACGTTAATTATTCTCATATAATTATATAATTCGTTAAGTTTCAATTTTTTCAATGTTAATTAGCCCTCTGTAATAAGTTACAGATCAACGATTCGCCTGCGAAAAATTAAGTTATCCGAGTTAATCGAGAATTAAAATTTGGTTATTTGTTTGCGCGCGAGTAACGTAATATAATTTACAGGAAGAAAAAAAAAGAGATGTACAAATCTTCGCTACTGGTTTACTGTATAACAGTGTGCCCGGTTAAAGCGTTAATTGCCCGGAGGGTAAAAAAGTGCTCGGCAGTAGTAGAGACCGTATGGTTGAAATATAACAGCGCGCGGTATGATTATATCTCTTTTTATACATAAATAGCAGATCTCCTCGCCGCGTGTACATTCCGCCTGTCGCTCCAGAAGCAGACAGGGGTGGAGGCGGTTTATTATTCCGTCCTCGAGCTCGTACGTCTGCGTGTATACCGCGAAAATAAACCGCGCGCCTCTCTAAATTCACAGTTCGCTCCTCGGTGTAGCCGCCTCCGATAATATTTACCGTGGCTCTGTCATCGATGGAAATCAATGCAAATACCATAAAGCATCCGCAAACCGGCGATGTGTACTGCGCAAACACATATTCCTTATCGGCCATCGAATCGAATCGCGGCCGGTCGAAGTAGCGGCCAGAAAAAGCGTTAATCTCACCGGAGGTTTATGATACGTACGTACGTACGTACGTGTGTGTGTGTGTGTGTGTGTGTGTAACTACACGTTCAGAGTCGGATTTAAAATGTCCCACGTTCGAGATGTTTAGATTGAGAAACTATTTTGCTTTCCGTGGTGAGGATATCGACGCGCCGGAAACGATGCCTAAAAATATATTTACGGAGAATTTTTATGTCGCGTACAAAAGCATTTAAATATATATGTAAGAATCTATACAATTACTTCTTCAAAAAAACACGTCAAAATCCAGTTTCGAATACACCGTCGATATTACTCCATTTAACTTACTCGCAAAAATCATAATCCGTCTTCCTCTCTCTCTCTCTCACAAAATTTTCATTTAATTATTCTCATATCCACAAATCTCTCACATTTTCCCTACCGATCTATGGCGTGGCTATACTAGCCTTAACTGCGCAAACCGGAGGAAAGTGTAAATTGAATGACCGAAATGCACCGGGAGCGAGCGAGATAGAAGGATTGGAAACCCCTTTCAAGCCGCTAGCGAGATTTCCGGTCCAGGGCTTCCGGTAACGATGAGATCCTGTGTTCCACGAGGGAATTCAGTCCCCGTCAGGCGTTTCGGTTGGTTCCATTTTGGAGTTCTTTTCGCTCTTGCGCCTCTCATTTTTCTCTCTCGCCCATCGTCTCTTTTCTGTTTCCATGGCATTCCTATCGTCGCTGTTATTCCTATACATTCGTTCCACATGTCCCGGCCATTTCGAAACGTCAGCCGCATCAAACGCGCCGGATGAAGATAGAAACCGAGATCGTTTAAAGGATTTCGCGTCGTGCTCTCTTCCATTTCTCCTCATATGCGAGATTAAACGTTCCGCAATTTTGCGAGAAAAATGCGGCAATTGCGTGCGTACAATCTGCGTGCAACAAACTACTGGATAAAAAATGATTCATGATATTTTAAGATCAGTCGATGCTATCGTGGATCCAGAAATCCATAAATCTCTAATAATTTGTGAGAATGTTCCAGAAATCTTGTATATTAATTTTGAAAAATGTGAAAATGCATCTCTCTCTATAAATTCGTGCAGTGAAATTTTCGTAAAGACATTTTCGATGTAAACAGTCGATTGGTAATTTAAGATTTTCGAGACACGGGAAACGCGCGTTACGAGACGCGTTTGTCTACAAGAGAAAAGTAGTGGAGCGTCTAGAACGTAATTGTTTTTCTTGAAAACACTTTGAAAATATTTTACCGCGAATGCTTCGTGAATGAATATTCTCGAAGAATTCGCGGAACGAAGCGTGCAACGCTCGCTTCGGCAAAGAGCAGCGCATTCGTCATGTACTGTCAGCATGCCATGCGTTTTCCGCGTAAATTGCATTGCGCATCTAACCGGAGGAAACGGAAGAAATAATTTCATCGAAGTCTACGTATTGCATATCCTCGAGAAATTTAAAACGTTGTTTGTATCGAGAATACAACGGGAACTCTGCGCTTCCACCTTTAAGCGATCTCGTTGCAGCGAAGAAAACTTTTGCGCAATTACAGAAAAGCGCACTCGTACGAAAAAGGGTAAGTAAATTGTTTATATCTCGAATGCTACAACGAACGTTGATGAGTGACGTAAATGAAAGAATCGAAACGGACACGATGAACGAATGCGAATGACGCTTAACTGTCGAGTTTCAAGAAACGTGCGGAGGGAAAAAGACGCTCTGCCGTAACTTGCACGACAAAGGCACAAACGTGGTCCCGGAAGAGTTTAGACATCCCCGATGCGCCGTAATGACGGAAGGATTACGAGGTTACGAAGAGCATGCGAAGTCACGGCGGAAGGGTCTCTGAATGTTTTCACGAGCGGAGAAAAAGAGAGACTCCCGCTTTCTCCCTTCTCTACGACCGCGTCGAGGGTCCTTCTCCGGCGATGGTCCAGCCCTCGCGTGATCTGTTCGCTCGTACGGTCCTCGAAGTTGGGACCGGCGAAACGTTGGTTATATGTCGTACGTGTCTAGCTCTAGAAGATTTCCGTCCCCAGGAACGGGGAACGTGACTCGAGGGTTCCCACTGGATAAAACGGAGCGCGAAAGAGTAGAACGAACCGCGAGAGCGTGAATTCTTTTCTCGTAACGTCCCATCCTCTGTCTTGATCTTTCAGCGAATCAAATTCGCATTCCGACTTTCATTAATGGTTCTCGTTAATGCGTCCCTTTGTTAAGAAAAATATAAATTATTTTCGTAGAGAGAATGACTGAAAATTATACAGATACGTGGATCTGAAAATTCTTAGTTTTTTAACACGATAAAATTTTCTTTAAAAATTTACAATTTATATATAATTTTGTTCTATCGTATTTTCAAAGTCAGCATTATCAGGATTAATTGCGTCATAATAAGTACATCTTCGCGAAATCGACTTTTTGCGTAACGTGTGTTTTTGCGAAATTGTATGACTTCTTATCTGTCTTCTAAAAATATCAGCACCATGTTTCCGTGATAGTGCAAGAGATTAAGTAGATGATCCACTCTAACGGTATATCGCCTATATACGCCACTTACAGTCCCGTGCTGTTACTAAAGTTATAAAAGTCGCGTAGCTGCTCTTGGAAGCAATTGCGACGTTAAACGTAAAGCAGATGTAACTTCGCATAGACGATACGTCGCGTGTACCGGGTTATATTACGAAAAGAGAGAGAGAGAGAGAGAGAGAGAGAGAGAGAGAGAGAGAGAGAGCTATTTTATCAGACGATCATTAGTCACGGGATCCGTAGTTTCACAAAAATCATTATTTTTGCTCCAATATCTGTTAATTCAATAATAAATTTTTTTTCGATTGTACAACAATCGAAAGAAAATTTATTATTGTTATGATTACGGAAGGACGTGTTAGAGAAAACAAAATCGAGAAGGAGAATAATTCGGATAATTCTCTCGTCAGCTTCGGTCCTTTCTCCCCGATTGGGCGAGCAAGGAATTTCGCCTCGCCGGAGAATTTCGGGGCGATGTGTTATCCAGCTCAAGCAGGGGTATTTAATATCCAAAGATATATTAGAGGGCGAAACGAGCGAGCGATTGGCGATGGCGACACTATTGCGAAAATATGAGAAAAACTGAGAGAGATCCGAGAACGATCGATTAAGTGACCCATATAAAATAAATGAAATCGTCCCTATTGACGAGTCAATTTCTATCAATGACAAATTTATCATCTCGTAGGAGTTACTCATTACCGTGAGGAGTATTACGAGCACTTGTGTTGTTTCGCGAGAGAGCAGTATATTCGCGGAGTTATTCAAGCAATTATTCATGCTTTAAAAATGGAGGAGTACGATCCCTTAGCGTAGTGTTACATCTTAATCCCAAGTTTTACACATAATCGCGGCGTTTTGGGCTCGCTCGTTACTGCAGTATACTACTAGCGTGTGCAACGCCATGCCGCGCATTAATTTAATTCAAGCCGGTGAAGTTTGCTTTACTAACAGCTTTGCTTTCGGCCGCCTGTCTAGCTAGCTGGTCTCTAGATTTACTAGACTCGGTATGTAAACGCGCTTTTGCTACTAAAAGCTCTTTCAAATAAATCTCTGGATTAATTTGAAAATATCTATAATTGTACCTTTTCGGTGAAATAATTTTTAGATCAATCTCGGCGGATTTTTCTCGAAAGACGTAAAACTATTTTTAAGAGTTCTAGATGTTTTTCTCGCTCGATGAATAATACAGGATCTTTCTAAATTTAATTAAGCGTTTCCTTTAATCTTCAAATTTATAACATCTAATATAAGATATTTCTACATAGTATAACAGATATTTTTTAATCTTAGATTCATAAATTATCAAAGATATTTAGAATTGGACGAATAAATTTTTAAAAGCACAGATTTTTCATGATGCAAAGTGATGCACATTCGTAGATTTGTCACTCTGCGCGTTCGTGGATTTCAAAAGTATACGTACACACTACATCTACCGATTCCTATATTTATGATTTACGAACGGTCATACGTAACTACGCTATATAAGACTTGCCCTCGCAGGGTACGTGTATAGTATCTGCTAGGGCTAGCGGACACCCGTGTCATAAATAAAATCGCTAGCACCCGGCGCGGCGCCGCCGAAACCTGCACGAAGATCGCGCGTGTTGAAAAATATATCTTATTACCGCTTCGTTGGCGTTGGCTGTCGACATTATTCTTTCGCGTATAATAAAACTTCCGCGTGGACTAACTGTGCGTTCCTTGTACGAGGGTAAGATGTATCTCGGAGGTAACCAACATCCTCTCTCTCTCTCTCTCTCTCTCTCTCCTTTCCGCGCCCTTACTTCATTATTTATCTCGTAGACTTCCGAGAACGCGTTTCCCCGCGTTTCTCAACGTGTGATTGCCGGCGATCGTTGTCTCAATTAGCGTCGGACTCGCATCATCGCACAGACATTCGCTGATTAAGTTCGACCTGCTGTTCGATCGCGCCGCTGCGCGTACGGCATTAATTAGATCAATGACCGCGCCTGTCCGATATATATCATTGTCCGGTTCCATGAAATGGGCGTCGTCGATCAATCGTTCTGCTCCAATTATACCTCGCTCCGTTTAAATTTAGCCTCGAGACGTATCGTATTGTTTTCTGGAGAATGAAGAAAATATAGCGGGAATCTTAGAATCACATTGCACTTTTTTCTCTCTTTTTTTCTGTCTCTGTCTGTCTCTGTCTCTGTCTGTCTCTGTCTCTGTCTCTGTCTCTGTCTCTCTCTCTCTGTCTGTCTGTCTCTGTCTCTGTCTCTCTCTCTCTCTCTCTCTCTCTCTCTCTCTCTCTCTCTCTCTCTCTCTCTCTCTCTCTCTCTCTCTCTCTCTCGGCCTCGCGTGTCATTGCATTTCTAGCTATTGATTTATTTATGCAATAGAGAACACTTTGTATCTATTGTAATCGCAAAAAGGATGGAGCATTTCTGGCGCGACACGTTTCGTGTAAGGACTGGCTGCACAAACGAGGTAATTACATTGCGATTTATCTTGCCGTGTCGTATGAGAAATTTAAATACCAACTACACGAGATATATATATATATATATCTTTCTCTCAAAGAAAAATAATTTTCGCACGCGATACACTCTTATAGGTATACTCGTGCACAATTTTACGATCGAGTGAAAAAGCTGACAGTTAATTTTAATAAAAAATTGTACTTAAAAGTGTCTTAAAAAATTGTTTAGGACAGGAGATGAGCGCCTGTCTAATATTCGTAAATTCAAAGCCGACTTAATTGGCTGGAAATTACAAGCAAGCTCGATGTCTGTCTTGCGCTTCGCGAACAAGTAAATCAATTTGTCGCGTAAATAGCTGGCGCTGCCTCGAGAGAGAAGCGACCGGCACTGATACAGGTCGTCAAAGTTGGTTCGATACTCTAATGCCGGTGCCAATAACATTCCTAGCGCCAAAGACAATGCGGCCGAGGCTTATACGAGCAACGTGTCTCGGAGTTTCGGAGAAGAGGATCGTCCTTTCATCCTTTATGCGGTATACTGCGCCCGTATCGACTTCTCCGCTCCGTTCGAGTTCACTGTTTCTGGTTCTGGTTTAGTAGAGCATCGACCGGGCTGCGGCTATATGCTTATTACGTGATGAAGTAGTCATGCGGCCGACTTGCCGATAGATCGCGTTTTGATACGAGATATGGGACGTATACGTATAAATTATTGAGCTTCCGCGCCCGATTGGTGTCCACGTTGCACACCGCGTTGACATTCGCTTTTATGCTTGGACTACGCGAAGAAGATTTATAGCGCGCGGTTATTCCTCGAGTGAATTTGTCGACTCCGGGAATCTAAATTCTTATCTTTCGAAATCGCGAATATCTTTTAAGATCTTGAAACTATTTCTTAGTGAAAAAGTTTATCCCTCGAAAGAGCTGTCCGATAAATTTATGATATTATTTTCCAACACTTTAAGAAATAAATCGCGCTTTTAATCTCGAAAATTTCTCATAAATTCGAAAGAGTTGTGACTTTAAAGGTCTATTTTCCATGATCTCTAAATAGTCGTCTAAGACGCGAGAGTGCACAGGTTTTGAAAGGAAATTGCCAGATTTGAACCTACTTTGCCAAGCTCCTTGTAAGAGTCTTCCCTGAAACAAGACACCGCGGCCATTTCTTAATAACGTATCCCCTTTAATCCACTACTAACCCTGGACGGAAACGTAATACCCCTGGGCGCCTCACCATATGACACCGGAACGACGAAATATTGCAACCGACTTGGCCTTCGTCCGCCATCAAAATCCTCCGTATATCGCATTAATGCAATATCGAGTTACGCCCTACGGAAAGGACTTAAAGTGCTTCCCCTTTTCGGGATCGTGCGTATGGTCGTCGTACTCAAATTCGTTTTCCTTCTCTGGCGTGAAAAATGTTACGTCGCTTGTGTTACGTTCTACGGTGTTAACTATTATCTACAGAATTGTCTAAAATCGAAAAGATTGCGTGCGATATCTCAGAAGACCCGAAAATGCAAGGATTAAGAGGTCGAATGGCGAAGACGCCGTTGTTTAAATCAGATTTTAGTGTAACGATGTTATTTTATTATGTGCGATTATGAAAGGGGATTCTCGAAGTTAAAGTCTCTCACCGATTGCAGATCCTAAGATTTCGCGCATTCAAAGAAGCCGGGAGAATTTCAACTCGAATACAAATTTAACTTGTACGCGTGCGATATATAAACATAAAGCCGGAATATATTCAGAGAGCGAATCGGTGGCGCGATAGTTATGCGATTCCTATTCATACTACTCTCCATCCGTCGTCGACCAACAAACTCTCATCGTCATTAAACTCGGAACTCCGTCTAGCGTGAAGGGGACTCGTACACATTTTCCTTTAAGCGATACTACCTTCCCCTCCCCCTCCCCCTCCCCCCCCCCGCTCTCCAGCGGATAACAGAATAGAATTTACATGTGCACCGACGTGATTCGCTTCGAAAAGTGGGTCGTCTCGGTGGCACCTGCGCTTTGCATCGCCGGTCACGGGGGAGGGCGAAATGCAGTCGCATCCAGGCGCTACATCCTTTAAGGATTTCAGACGTTTTCGTGTCGAGGCCGAGTGCCTCTATAGGACGGTACTGACGCAAGCCGGTACCGACCGACCCTGTGAGGTCTTCGGAATCGATACCGACTGACCTTGAGCCCATTTTAAACTCACCCGTCATATCCTCTGCAGCGGAGCTCGCGGCAATTCCGTTGCAGTCCCTTTTCTCTCTCCCTGCGTCGCGACCTAAAAATTTCCGCCGCCGAGGATACTCTGCTGTCCTCGGTAACATTTGAATTGTGAAGATAATTGGCGCGTCTTGTGAAAAATTAAGAAAAACACTAAAATTTCAGACCCTAGTATAAATCTAAGAATTTTTAAATCTTAAAATTAAAAAAAAAAAAAAAATCTATCAAATCCGATGTGATAGATATAAGAAACTCAGAATTTGAAGAACGGAAGTTTCACAAAAATTTCCATGACTCGTAAATCTGTCTCGGAATTTGATTAATTACAATGCGGAGACTTACGATTTCTCTCCGTGAATATGTTATATGATGTCTCTCATATTTATTATTATGTCTTGAGCAACTCTACGTTACACGAAAAGACATTTTCGCGTGAAGTTTGTCCGCTGTCACACAGCTTTAAAATATAAGTTTCACCTGGCAAATAGTACTTCAAGTTCGCCCGCGCGATTCTTCCCCCAAGTTAACTTCATATTTCTCTTCCTCTGCGCGGCGCGCAGCACTGCTTCCTGGATTCAGGAAGCCCGGGGCGCTGTCTTCATCTCGAAATAATCCTGGCCCGGAGTGGCTCGAAGATGTCTTAGCATCCCGGCCATTTGTCTTGCCGGCCGTTCGGTCGGGATCATACGCAATATGTCGCGGAGGGTGGCACCACGTTTTGTCCGAGCACGAGGGAGGACGGTTAGACGATGGCCAAGGGAGGGCACAGGGAGAAAGGGTAAGCCGCGGATGAAGGACTGCAGCGTTGGCATAACCGATGGACCGCCTCGCCGCTCGATGAATCATGGACTCTGTGCCGCTGTCTTACCGCTACGATATATCGACGCGAGTATCTCACGGCGTACGACGTGCGAAGCATATTTAAGATGTGGAACTTCAAACAGAAGTAATCCGTGGACTTGAGGGATAAAGGCTCCGTGTACGTATATCTCGGATTTTCAGAATTTAATACACAAATACGAAAATGGACAATTTTAGGAATCGCGAATCCAACTCGGGAACATCCATTCAATGTACACTTTAGAGATAAGAGAATTTTCGGATTTTGTATCTTTACAAAATTTAATTTTTAGAATCCTTATAAATCTCACTCTCTTTTATAAAGATACAAATTCCGAAAATTTAATTATATCTAAAAAAAAACCAGTTTCCCTCATATTCATTGATTTTATATTTTACATTTTATTTACACTGATTGAATATTTTAAAGCTCTAAAAAGTTGGAGCAGCATTAATACTCGATGTAAATCATCTGCTTTATTGATTTGCTTGTTCAGATACATGTGTAATAGGGTTACTAGATGCTGAATGTTCCTCTCCATTGTTAGCCTGCAATAATGTGAGCGTAATATGCGAATCGCAAATAAAGTGGTTCGTATCGGTATTGCTTGACGCAAGCGATTAGTTTGTCATGATAATAATGATAAATCGTATTATTGACGTTATTACTGTTATTATCGTACTTAAAATCGATCGTATATAGCTACCTCTTCACTATTTATCGTTATTACTCAATGTTTTGAATTTCAAAATGTTGAGTTTACATGCTAAAATTAAAAAAAGAGCTACTATTGAATTTTTATTTCAATCTTGAAGAAGATTTTTACATGGTTCCGCGAATAAGTTTTCATATCATAATTATTAGATATAATTCCGCATCTTCTATCATAACCTTGGCTATGATTTATGCAATCACAGACAAATGATGCGTTATTTTTTTCCTCCCTCCGTTTTTAATCGATCCATTAAGGAAACAACGCACCGCAATGCGGTAATTAGTGAAGCTAGTCGAGACAATTATTTTTCTGTTGAAACGTGAACGCGCGGAGATGAACGAGGCGGATTATTATTTCGTAAACATTCCTTTTTCAAAACGCTTTCAGCCGTCATTTCCGTAAATCATCCGGTCCGAGCTGTTACTTCGTAACGGGCAAACTCGAGTAATTGCCCAATCAAATCAGCTGTCAGCGCTCTGTAACCCAGTTACACGTTCCGTGCGTTATACGCGCGGTCGCAAGTGATCATAGTTGATACAAGCAATTTAGAGGTAATGATCCCTCCAACAATGTCACCGACAAAAGTGGAGTTGGCACTTTTCGCAATGATCCGTATCGTGTTTTACGTCTCACGCTCCGCTTAAAACGATCGAGCGTTCTTCTTTATGGAAACTAAATATAACTTTTGCAATTCGGTATTAATATATGTGTGCATTTGGTTTAATGTAAAATATATTCTTAAAATATCTTTAAATTACTTAAAATTACTGCTATCCTGTTATATAAAATATACGTTCGAAAGATAAGATAATTTAAATAAAATCCGAGAATATCGGAGCACTTGATCAAAGATTTAAGAATCTGAAAATTTCATGATTCAAATAGTTATATCTAGAGATTAGAACGTCCGAAGCTCGTAATATTTTCATAGGTCTATTCAAGATCCCTTATAGATCCAAAGACCGTCGATTCTGGGAAAAGGGACGCAGATACTCGTGACGGGACGAAGACGAACGAGCTTTCTAAAATAGTGTTCCATTGCATATTTCTCTCTCTCTTCCCCCCCCCCCTCTCTCTTTCTCTTTTTCCCCCCGTTACGATATTTCTCACTCGGACGCGCGCGCTGAATTCGAAAAGTGGCGGGGCATAAATTATTTATGGCGGCGCGCCTCATTGCCCGCATAAATATTGGGATTCGCCGTGAGCAATCGGTTTCCCTCGTGCGGATGCTGCGGAGGGTAAGCTCTGGATAGACCCTAGGGAAATGCTTGTTACGGGGCACTGCCGCGGGCACGTGCGGTTTCACTCTGGAATATACCGGCAAGGACGCTTGTCGAGCTTCATTTACGGACGGACTATTCCGAGGATCTAAAGATCCCGGGGACGCGATGACGCAAATGTGCTCCGTTCAGGCACTGCAGTTAAATATTCTATCGTTGAAAAATTGAAGAAGCTGAACACTTAATTCTTATATATTCATAATACTAGAAAAATTTAGAGCCTCTTTTATATTTGATTTTAATCTCCATGACAGCGATGACATTTCTCTTTGAAATAACGCTTTTCGAAACCTATTTGTGAAAGATGGTAAGGAACACATATAGTTTTATTAAAATAATTTATTTTTAACTTCTTATCAGACTTATTGAGCTTACCTAATGTTATTATCTGTTATAAAAAATTTTCTGGATTTGTTTTACTAAGAAATTTGTTCTAAAAAAAGCTTGACAATTTTTGAGTCGCTTTGTGCCGCTGCATTCCTCGCGAAAAAGGATTTAAACGAAGCGTTTTCTCGACAGTAAACACGTCCGGGCTACAAACACTTATTCGCCGTCAGAAGCTTGCGTGACGACATGCAAAGCGTCGCTTCCATTCTCCAGAAAATAAAGCAGAAATTACATCCGCGCGGGTCACAGTCGCTGCTTAGCGGCGCGCAGCCTTGAATTAACCTCAAAAGTACCCAACCTAACCCCCGGTACATCGTTCTTGCCGTTGACCTTGTTGAGGAGAGAGTCCAGCTAATTAACTCCAACTCAAAGAGCGCAAGTTGCAAGTGCGGTGGTTCAATTTCATACCTTTTTGCTCGTGAGTCGCAGCAGCCCCCTGCCGTCAGCACCCCCCTCCCTTTTTTCCCTTCATCCCTTTCTATGAAATACACGTAAAAATCTTGGAAGTACGTGGAGACATAAAGGAGAGAAACAAGAGAGAATCAACGAGGTTCCGGGCGAAAAGAAACATTGTATCGTTGCAATTTTGCCAGACGCCTCGGCTTCTCCATTTGAATTATTAAGTCTGGCGGAACGCGTCGTGATGCTTCTTTTATATTTATCGCGCCGGAAAGATTTGCATTGCTCTTTGGAAAGAGAACGCGAGCGATTGACGAACGCGAGCGGTTGACGAGAAAAATAAGAAATTAGCGAGCCCTAATTGTTGTAATTATTAATTTACTATGGTGTTTCTTTAAAAAAAATACTGTAAATATATTTAATTATATTTAATTTAATTTTAATTTAATTATATTTAATTAAATAATCTTCTAAATAATTTAAATATAAGAGAGATAAAGCTTTTCAAGGATTTTTGCATCTTAAGATATTAGATTCATTATATATTGACGAGGGATATTTAGACATCTTTTTATTGTCATAGTTGCCTAAATTGAATTACCACAGATTCAAAACATGTCATGGTGTTGCTTGTTTTAAATTCAACGCACTATGAGCAAGTTTCGGTGGATCTTTATCGAGGGGAGGGGGAGAAGGGGGCGAGGGTATCGTCGACGCTTCCTCTTGAATAACAATGATTAACTCGCGACACCCTTTGTAAGAGATTACTCGACCGTGGAATCGCAAACGAATACGAGGGTGATTAATTATGCGTTTACGGTTTATTCGCGCGTGGCTCTCGCGGTTTAATCGAACACCCGCGACATGTAATTGCATGAGAGGATCGAATTAATTCAATCGAGGGTGTAACGGACCGACGGAAACTTGTAATAATCGCATATCAAACAACCGCGACTGTTTCGGGTTAGCGTCCGCGCGCGCATTGTGCTTTTTGCATCGGAAATTTCATTAGTTCGTGCGGAATAAACGCACACGGAAATTCGCTATTCGGCGACGCGAGAGAAATGTCGTCGCGTAAAAATAGAGGCGCGTCGCGATGCCTCTGTTCTATCTTCGGAGTTTTACAGCCCGGCGCGCCAGCGAGAATTCGAATGAATTTTGGAAGAATCGCGCGCACCAGCGCGACGCTGATTTACGACGCAGGGGGAGAGGGAGGGGGGGCGCGGCGAGAATGGGCGAAAAGTCAAAAATAACGCCGGAAGCTTTACCGTTTCCGTCGGCGTGTCAACGCACCTACTCTTCGATCCGTTGACGGATGAGCAACCGACGCGACGCGTCGGAAAATAGAACGGGATAAAAAAGAACGCGCGACTAGAGAGGATGCCGTGAACGACGATTCGGGGGAAAAAAGCAGGAAAAATCGCCCGATTCTCCGCTGCCGAGGTAGCGTCAATTTTATTTTTATTATCGGCGATTGTCTCTCCGCCACCCCAACTCCCTCCTCGGGATTTGTTATCGGACGTCGTCGATGCAACCGGTGATTATTATTACTGTTCTCCGTCTATACGCGCGCTCGGATGATTCGTCGGATGGAGCTTGATTGCTTTTCCGTTCCACTTCATCCTCTCGCGCTCCTTAAGCTCGCCTCATACTCTGTGCAGGCGAGAAAAAATGTCCGGAAATGGGATAAAAATAAATATTAGGAAAATACATATTTAAGACGTGTAATATAAATTAGATTTTGATACTTAATTCCGCGTACACGATCAAATTCTCATTCTCGAAGTTTTGAATAACTGAATAATTGAAAAAGAATTTCCAATCCGCCTAATCTTCGATTCTTCATTTTTCATAAATGACGCCTCAATAAATGCATTGTTCCCGCTGCGAGTTCAATGGAACGGACCGACTGTCTTTTTGGTCCTGGATATGGCATAAAATTCAGTAGAGTCGTTTCCGTTTACCGATCAATCTATCAATCAAGCTGGCGCGGTTCAAACGCAATAACAGCCGTCGCTGTCTCTCCTCGAGTCGACGGCTTGGCACGGGAAACTTTGATGGAAATTTAAAAAAAAAAGTGAGAGATGGGTGGATCGATATACAATGTTCTTTAGTATAGATTTTATCGAGAAAATACTTCTGGTAAAATTCATTAAAATATAGCAGAAAAAATATGAACGAGATACAATCAGAATCGTAAGGTTATATTGCGAAATTCTAATGTGATAAAGAACGCGACAAAGCGCGCACGCGCGCGTTTCACTTATCTTTAAGTTTGTAGATTTCATATTCTAGAATTATTCTAGAATTCACACAAATATGCCGCATTTTTGTCAATTTTATAGTTAAAAGATAAGAAGATTTAAGTAAGTACAAAAATCTAAAATTCTTAAAATTCAAACATTGTATTCTGCATTAAGAACGCTGGATCTCTAGTTGAAAGATTATCAACGCGCCGGTCAAAGCGCACGTTAATGGAGATAATTGCCTTAATCGAATGTTGCCCTTTCATCGATAGCGCGCAGTCCGTCTACTTTCGTTCTCTCTATTCGAAGTTACCTCGTCCTTCGCAAGGGAGACACGGCGATAAGATAATTTTAATTATCACATTAGCGCGCGCGCGACACCGAGACAACGGGACCTGTCGTTCCGCAGACGCGAGACAGAATTTTTCATCCTAACGAGAACGGGAGTCTTCGGGCAAATTTAATTAAACGATCCAGGAGCGAGGCGAGGATGCATCATCCACTCCGGTTCGTTCGTGCCGGCGTATCCATCGTTCGGAGTTGACGGTCCATCGAACAAAGAATGGTGACGATAATTGGAGCTGCAGCGAAATGAAGCCTGTAATTGCCATTCCCGTAGCCGGATCGACGTGTTAGATTCTCTCTCGCCATTCTTTCTACTTCGAGCGCAAACTTTATTCGCGTAAGTGGGAGGGGAGGGATTAAGTTTATCAGGTCTTCCTTCTCGCGTAACGAAACGCGCAGCGAAACGTTACGCGAAAGGGGAGCTAAGAGTATTTAAAACTAAGCAAAGTTAAGCTGAATTTTACAAAGTTCTGGATCGAAAAGTAATCGACGATAGGGAAATCTTGGAATACAAATAATCGACAGATTAAAAATATATGCGAAATTCAGAAACATAGCGATTTTATACGCCTTGCTTCTTCCCTCTTCGGCGTAATGCTTGTTAACGTTTTAGTTTACATTTCGACCGACAAGGAATTTATGTGGCTTTGGCGTATGCTTTTACTCGAGTGTATAGTCAGACCGTTATCCCCCTTTTCGACACAGGCTTGTGTACTTAGCAGGTGCGCACCCTAGCTTACGCACGCACGCACGCGTGTCTCGTTGATATTATCTAAAAATAACAAGCGACGCCAGCAGGTCGTACGAATGTCTCGCGAGAGTCATAATAATCGCGTGGCTCCTTGTGCGGTCGATTGAAAAAACTATAAAGTAACGCAGAGCACGTAATTTATAACTCTTGCTTTTCCTCCAGTGTCGTGTATCCGATTAAACGATAATCCGCGGCGCGTGCAATCTAAAACGAAACCCGCGCGCCGGCTATGCAATTTTCTTCAAAGATCTCGCCTGGAGATCTTAAGGAGTCGATTAAGTCGAGTAGTGGTAATCGATTTATGCGAAATTTCTGCTACAACGCTTACAATCCCGGTGTTTATTGTACGCTCTACCAGACCGAATAACGGTCCCTCAATTAATATTAATTTATCGTAAACAGGATAATCTTGCCGCGGGCAGGCAAACTACGCGAGTCATTCCCGGCGCTTAAACGGGACGCAACTTTGAAATTAGAACGAGGGACGAGTCCCGCGGATTATACGATTAAAGTGAGTTTTACTTTTGGCGCCCACGTACGCGGCATAATTTCGCCGTGACGCAAAATTATTCGTTGTGATCCTGAAACGTTGTAACGGAGCTGCAAAGTTGGACTGCTCGAAGGGAGGGACGGGGAGAGGGGCGAAAGTTGGTATAACATCTAAAACAAACCGGGCAGAATGTTTTGTCCCGACGTTAGATAGTCCGACGCAAATACCGCGCGAAGCTGCAACCAACTTTGTATTTCATGAAGTTGTTACTAGCCACCTGCTGTATCCGCGACAGACGGAAAATCATGCGGCTTTTGCACGCCAAGTTATCGGAAGTTTCTTTCGTCGGCAGAAAATTCGGTCGTTATTCGGCCTAATGATTAATCGCGTGATATCTGTGGATCTCCTATTTATCTCACACAACTGGGTTGATTTGTTTAAATTGTCACTTTAGCGTGAAAATATTGGTTACAATTTGCGCGCCAGCTCTTTTAATTAAATTATTTTAACAAAATTAATTCGATTGATTAACATCGAATGTAGAAGTTGCAGTGCCCGTACATATTTCACGAATTAAATTATTAAAACATTATAATATATGTATATGTATATATATATATATATATATATAATTATGTGCTTCATAATATTAAATACTTCCATATCTTTATTTATATTCGGATGTAGTATTTTGACAATAGTTATAATTTAGTTCTCAGACACACGCGATCGTTAGAATTTTTCACTTTAAACGACATTCGTTTTACACTTATAACACAATTTACGAAACTTGGATGGATCAATGGAAAAGTTTTGATCTCCTGGAGATGAGCTCTTTGATGTCACTTAAAATATTCC
The DNA here is from genome assembly GCA_949152495.1 of Lasius fuliginosus. Lineage (NCBI taxonomy): Eukaryota > Metazoa > Arthropoda > Insecta > Hymenoptera > Formicidae > Lasius > Lasius fuliginosus. Next base: position 3,321,206 of record OX424445.1, on the reverse strand, counting down.
TTCTCGTAAAACGGTTACGGAAGTGTCGTTCGACAAAGTGCCCGGAGAAAGGCGCGTACAAGTAGCGGCAACTTTATCTTCGAGCAACTTGCATCCCATTTTTCTTCCGCCGAGATGTCACCCGGGACGTTTAGCAGCTGAGACGATTAAAGATTCTTAGCGTTTTAATCACCCGAGCTGTAACACGCCAGCCTCTCGAATTCCCTTCGGATTATCGATCTTTTACTTACATTTACGCGACAGCCTTATTCTATCTCCTCCCTCGCGCTTCTTATCTCGCTCCTTCTCCCTCTTTCTCTCCCTGTGAAAAGTGAATTATATGCCGGGGGTTGGTGGCGGCGGCTTTGGGAAAGATATCGCGGGTGATTCCGTAAGGCGAGACGCAATCTTCGTGCGAAACCCGCTCGGGCAACTCCTTATATCTCATGCCGCGGTAAGCATCTCGACCTAACCCAACATGCCCACTTACTTTTCCCGACCTCGTGGAAGTAGAAGAGCGTGCGCGCGCGAAACGCCGCGGCGTGAAATACCGTTAATATAACTTTGCGGGGTGATTTATGCCGACCGTAAAGGGGAGGCGGGGGGCGGGTGCACGCGCGGCGAGAGCGGTGACGAAGGGTTGAAACGAGTTCCTCTTCCCCCCAGGTTCCCGTCCTCTCTGCTGCTCGGGGCTCGGCGATGATCGTTGAACGTTGTTTACGATCTACCATCTGGCTGCTCGCGTGAATATGTCCGCGCGTCTACCTTCTTTTCCGAGAGCGTTCGACTCTTTCTCTTTACACCGATGATACACACCGCGAGCTTGACGGGCGGCGTCTCGGTTTTTTTTTTTTTTTTTTTTTTTTTTTCATATTTGAAAGTAATAAATGACGGACGTAAAACTGGTCTATGCATAAGGAAGCGCAGCGATCTGCGATGTAATTTACGAGAGATATCGCGTATAAGAGTAAAACAGTGTACACTGTTTTTACGAGGATGAGAGATGACGTGTTCTTTGATGAGCTCGAGACGCCGATTTTTCTTCAGGAAAATTTAATGCAAAGTCACCGTCACGATTTAATTTTTCTAATTGAGAATGGAAATAAATCTTGATTAGAGTTAGCGTAGGGTGAGACTTTTGCTGCCACAAAGAGGCCGCTATTCCTCTCACTTTGGATCCTGTTATTCGCGCCATCGTAGGTTTCGAGGGATCGCCTCTACGTCTCCACGCGGAGATGTCTGTACAGGCTCACGATATGTACATATATAGGACCAGAAGGACGCATTATCTGCACGCCAGTCCATCACACGGCGATCGCGACTGCCAGGCCGAACCGGCGATCGTTATTGGCTTAGGGCGTCGTGATCGATACAGACTCCGGCGTGACGAGGATCGATCGCACGTCCGGCGTGCAGATCGTAAGGGATTAGTTCGGCGATCGGGCTACACGCTCCGTGTAACTAACTTTATCGCTTCCAGTTGGAATGATACGACGGCCGTGCTATGAGCGTATCCCAGCTTGATCCCGCAGGCGCATTGCGAGCGAATCGCTGCCCAGAGGTAGCATCATTACATAGCATAAATGTATATGCGTCTCACTCTCTCTTTCTCTCTCTCTCTCTCTCTCTCTCTCTCTCTCTCTCTCTCTCTCTCTCTCTCTCTTTGTGTTATCTGTCTATCTATGTATCTCGAAGGCGCAATCTATCATATCGCCGCGCACACGGCAATATCACGCAAATGACATCGTACCTCCAGTTAGTCGGACACTAGTAACGTTCGTCCGTCGACGGAAATCACTGCCGAGAGGCGGGATCTTTATAATGAAGACGCGTGCCGACGTCGACGTCGAGATGTTCAGCGCTCCTCCCGAACGATAATCGCCAAGAATGACACGGCGAGAAGTAGCCAAGTCGCTTTTCGTGTAAAAGAGATCCGGGAAGACAGGCGAAGGAAACTTTTCCCGGATATTATTTCCTAGAGGAGATGGATATCTAGACTTTTAGAATTTATAGAATCTTTCAGGAGTGTGTGAAAATTGAAAGAATTTGCTGAAATTGAAATAATTGTAATATAATCTAGTTAGGTTTGCAATATTTTAAATTGGAAAGAATCGAAAATAAAATGATATAATTCGAGAAATTAGAGAAATCTTAAACTGTGTAATTCGAGTGAATTAGTGAAGAAAAATTTTGAAATCATTAAATCTTTTCTATAATTCAAATATGCGAAGCGAGATTTTTACATCCTGTAGAATTAAAGAATTTTTATAAATTTAAGAATTCTTATTCCGATATATTTAGAATACATAAAAATTTGAGAGAGAAGCGAGAATATCTGGCGTCTATATCGTTACTCGGAAAATTCTTGGTGCCCTTACATTTGTTTATCGCGGTGGTCTCGTCTTACGCGATCTCTGCCGCCGTCAAACCTACCAGCACAAAGCCACCCTCACGCATAATTTACTCTCCCGCGAGGGTCGCTGGCTGATGCACGCCGGCGTCGTGTCCACCATCCGGGTAAAAATAAGAAGCGGCGTACACGGGGAATGACAAATTGCCCGGGATTACGTTACCGCCTTCCACGAACGAGGTTTTCCCTCGCAACCCTCGCCTTCTCGGCGGTTTCGACGGTGTCTCTCCGCGCGCTCGCGGCGCGCACGCTAAAAATATTACCTCGCGGTGACTGAAATGGCCCTGAATCTTCGTCCCCGGTAATTTTATGCGAAATTTCTCCGTCGGATAGGTGCCGGCAATGGTGCTCGGGGGAATTCTGTCGGCAAGACGGAACGTTCGTCTTGTCGGATTGGCGAAGTGCTCGCGAAGTGACTCGAAAGTCCGAAAACGACGGTTTCAAAGAGAACGCGCGATTTGCATTACACTTTTCTCCCGCGAGAAGAATTTTGTATCCCGAGCTTAATTATTCAGCTAATTTACATTGGGAATTACTGCAGAATTTACAAACTGCGTAGATGTAGATTATTAAATATGTATCTCGCGTATCGAAATTATCCCTTTAATGCGGCAAAAAGTACTCAGGAATTTGAATATGAATGTAAGAGGTAGAATATGAAATTTCTCGTATTCTCCCGGCGCGTAATAAAACAACCGTTGAAATATCCTATTAACGATCGACCAACTATAGTTACTCCGGATCAATAACTTTGCTATGTTGTGCTAACTTTTGCTGTATAATATATATTCCGCGATCTGCGTCGTATAACGGAACCAAACATTGATGAAAAATTGATTTCAATTGCGGTTCACGTTGGAAATGTACGAGCGATTATAACTATTGACAAGCTTAATGATTATTAAGTAGGTTCGCTATCGGCATTAATCATTGATACAGAAATACCTGACAGACTTAACCGGAGTAGTTTCGCGTTTCTCTTGGATTAAGAGTTAATAATGTCGAAAATTGGCTATGTTTACTGTGTGTTATTTCGGTATGTAAATGTAACCGAGCAAACGCTATCGTACCGTACAAGTAAAGTAACACGGCGAAACTCGTCGTGTGTTCTCGAGCGTAACGAGAAGATGGAGAAGAGGGAGATGCGCGGATTTGTTACCAGTCGCGCGGATTACCTCGTTCGCCAACAACTTCGTCCGCATTTCGGGGTTCATAGTCGTGTATTGGCTTGCGAGAATACGAGGATCTCCGCCGCAGCCTGTGAAGCCCTTGCATTCTTCAATTCGCATACCCGGATAACCGGATATCTCTCTCTCTCTCTCTCTCTCTCTCTCTCTCTCTCTCTCTCTCTCTCTCTCTCTCTCTCTCTCTCTCTCTCCCTCCCTCTCTCTCTCTCTCTCTTTCTCTCTCTTTCTCTCTCTGTTTCTTTAGGTTCGCGAATTCTTTTCAGATTTCTCGAAGATCAGATCCTGTGGATAATCGAATCTTTGCATCGTCAAATTCCACGGAATCCAAGATCATTTAGAACTTATTAACCGCTTGAATCCTAGATTTTTATTCCGAATTTTTTTTATTCGATATTCTAATATTTTCCTTTTGAATTTTTCTTTTAAATCTGTTTCTATTCTTCCTTGGATTCGCAGATCCTCAGACGATTAGATACTTTGAAGGAGTTTGCGGGCGTTCGGGTGGAGAAACGGAGAAAGGAGTTCGCGTGGATTTGTTACCAATCGTGCGGATTACCTCTTTCGGCGATTACTAAGTTCGCGTTATCCGCCTCGCGCGATGAATGTGGAAATATCTGGAGCACTTCCGGCGCGGCGGTGCTTTCCAGTTGATTTCGCGGCGCGTGTATATGGCCTTGATGATGTTTTACGGCGAAAGTTTCCCCGCGATCGGAATTGCCGCAAGCGTGGCGATGGCGCGTAATAACGGCGTGCAACCCGCTCGCGCATGTATGCGTTAAGTCTGCGCTCGATCTTTATTTATCGCATCTGGATCATGTGAAATACAGCCGATATTCGATTCCCGTTACTGGCATTACCGTGCTTTGAAATCGTAACTTTTTCGAACTTCCCGATCTCTCGAAAATTTATTTCTTTGTGTGTGTGTGTGTGTATGTGTGTGTGATCTCGGCTCTTTAAATTTCTCTTATTTTAAACTTATTTCTAGACCTTTATACCCTTAGGACATCGGAATCTTTCTACCTTATGTAACTTGCGAGCTCTCAGTCTAGTCTACCGTGCTATACGAAAGCGAGGACGCGGCGCTCCTGTGTTAGTTAAGCAAACGGGTTTGCGGTCTGAGAAACAATGCTTGTTCTTAGTCGTCGAATCTCGTTACCGTCCGCCCGGGTTACTTGTAATTGTACGGTTTCTTCTTCGCTCTACTAGAACCGACCGCTTAACATGTGTTCGGGGAAGGAACGGCCGGCTGTTTTTCTCGTTACCTGAAAACGCAATCGAGGAACTGTTCACGGTCGATTGGCCGGCGTAATCGAACGAGTGCTCTCGACCGACAGAGCCGTGCGCTTGGGAATCAAATAGGATGTTGCCGAAGGATCTATCGATCGTGCGCGAGAATTCGTCGACGACTTAAACCGACGGGTCGTAAATTCTTGCGACGGCGATGCAACACAGCTGGCTTGTTTAATTGCAACGAGCGCGATGGGTAAAAACGGATTTTACTCCCGCGTAAAAGCGAGTAAGGACAGATGCATCGGCAATTAGCGGCAGACTGCGCCTAGAAAATGTTCCCTTGGAAAGGGGAACCTCGCCGTGCCGAGCGGCGTCGCGAGCAAACATTATCTTTGCCGCTTATTACGCGCTAACTCGAGTTACTCATTATTCCTGCGTCTAGTTCATTTTTGTTTTCCATTTTAACCCAGAGGGAATATTTAATTTATATGCGCAAACTTGATCCGCGCTTGCGAATGAATTCGGTAATTTAATTTATACGTTAGCTCGAGTATCCACGCCGTGCACACGGAATAATGAAAAATTTCCGTAAATTAATAATATTAAACATTTCATATAAAATTAAGCAATAATATATAATATTTATTGCTTCAACGCTCTACGAATGAATTTTATAGCGAATCCCATGTTGTTTTATTTCTTATTCATGCATCTCTTTCTCTCCTCTCCGATTCGATCTCCGTTTAGTTAAAAACGTTAATCCGATAGTCGGATGCGCGATAAAAGATTCATTAAGCGCAAGCAATTGAAACCGCGGTGAAACGGGCGATCGGGAAAAGTATCCTTCAGAGTGTCCTCGACAGACGGAGAGACCTCACGTCGCGCGATCTCCTTCAACGAGCGAATGTTCGTCCCGACGCGCGCAAACTTGAAGAGCAGCACGGAATCCGCTTTACAATAGACCGCCGTTTACCGACACAGACGGCAGTATCGGGACTGATTAAGAGCCATTCTGATGGACAAGCAACGGCGAGCGGTGAGATGGGACGGGACGACTGGATGGACGCGTCTCCTCGCGGCGACGTCTCCAGAAGAGGGTCACGATGATAAATTAAGGCATCAACCTGTCCCTTCCTTCTTCCAGCCAACCAGCCAGCCGTGTACAACGCACACAAGCCCATCTTGTCTACCTTCGCCCTCGCTTTTGGAACGGAGATACTCCACCGCCGCCTGTGACGCTTCACCTCCGCAGGGCGTAACGGGGGGGTTTGTGTGTGCGACCACCCTCTCCCTGGGGGATGGCGCCATGTGTTACGGGGATGATATACGAGGGGCGCGAGAGGAGACGCATGAAATATCTATGGAACAAACGAATTCCGGGGGGAGGGGGGGGGGAGGAACCGAGAAAGCGCGGGATCGCGGTCCCGACTTGGGTGCGCTCGTTCTCGCGAATTAACGTTAATCATAACTTCCTCGACGACGAGGATTCGAGGCGGCGAACTTCGGCGCTCTCGTGCGCCCTCGCGCGCGAACACGCTGCTCGTGACGGATGCTCGTCTACCACGAATGGTCGCGCTCTTGTTTTCCATCCTTCCTCGTCGTCGTCGTTCGTAGTTGTCTGCCGGGGACAATTGTAATCGTCCGCGCGAAGTTACAGCTTGGCGTCAATTTTACGAGTGTCTAGTGGCTATGATCGTTGACATAAGTCAGGATCCTGCGACGAACGTTCGCTCGAGGGGAATTCGAAGAAAGCTACCGAAGTCTAGATATCATGTAATTTTGAATCCTGATATCCTTGGAGCCTTCGGATTCTCGCTACTTTGTCGAGCTCTCTCGACGCCCTTTTTACCGCATTAATATCAGAGGGAGCGCGCGATGATATGAAAACTTATTTTAACCGACATGAGTCTCTTCGGGAATTAACAGGGCGGTATGAGTTAAAAAATGCATAAACTGGTGCACCGCCAACGAGACCGCGCTACTAGTCCCTCCGTTCTCGACCTTCCATCCCACCACCATCCCTTTCTATCTCGGTGTCGGGTAACGTGCGGTTTTTCATTTTCACCCGCATTCGTGTTTCAAACGCACATACGTTAATTACTTTTCCGCCGTGTCTGTTTACGGCGCTCGGACGACAAGGGCTGTCGGTCGATGGGAAAATCCGGAAGAGGAGAAACCCGGGGAAAGGGGGGGTTGGCGAGAGCAAGAGGGAACGACGCCGGCACAGACGCTGGCAGACTTGACAAGATCTCGCGAGCGCCTTTCCTTCCGCTTCTCTTCCTTCCCACGCGCGCGCGACGAGTCCGCTGCGTAATTACAGCAGACTGCAAGTATTTTTTAATTAAGCCTTCGCCGTTACCTCGGCATTTTCTATGAGAGTTATCGGGCCGCCGGACAGCGTGGAACAAAGTCTGTCTATCGATATTTCCGATATTACTTGCGGCGGTATTGCGACCGCCCGCTAATGGCATTCCGCGGTCCGCCCTCGCCCTTGGCGAGTAGCGCTTCTTGGCAAGCAATGAAAAAGATTGCAACATTGAGGAACCCTCGTCCATCATTAAGGAGCAAACGGCTCGAATGTCTTGGCGTAATTCTGAATACTTATAGTCCGTGATTATAACGAAAAGTAATAGAAACTCATTACGAAATTCGTGAGAATCTATTTGTGAAAAAGCAAATACGGAGATTAAAATTACACATACACATTGACATTTATTTCGATATATATATGTATTGCAAGTGAATTTGTAAAGTCAGCTTTTACACAAACAGGTTTGATATTTTTATAAAATATATGAAATTTTTGTAAAAAGATTAAATTTATATAAAAAGCCCTGCGAAGCACACATACACATATACACATACATATATATTTAGATTTAATATTTAGTAAAAGTCGGTAAACAAATGTACGCTGTAATGTAATCATGGAAACATTCTCTCTTTGAATTTTGAGACTATTCGTGTGTACGAACCTATTTAGTTACGAGAGAGTATATTCGCGACCGATGGTGAATAGAGGGAAAACGAGAAGGCACAGATCGAAGAAAGAAAGAAGAGAAATGCATGGCGAACAAAGAGACGCGGGGACAGCAAAGAGAGATCACAAGGGAGTGCAACATACGGGATATACACGCTGAAATCAGAAGCGAGCTTAACCGGATTTGCAGTGTCCCCGCGGATAGCGCGAACGTTGCAACGATGCGAGAACTTTACGTGCGCGCGTGTTTCCAATGAGCGTTTCCCACCTCTCTCTCTCTCTCTCTCTTTCTGTCTCTCTTTCTCCTTCTTTCTCTTTCACACCGGGTACCCGGTATATTTTTTTTTCACCTCGCCCGCGGACTAATTCCGCGTTTAATTGCGCGCGCCGAACAGACGATATTTTCATTTTATTACTTTGTCCGCGTTCGCATCGTATATTTTGTTTCAATAAAAATCTCCGTCCTCGTGGTCGACTGTTGTACAACCGAAGGACTCGAGGAGATCCTGAACTGCGAGAGAATTCGAATCGAGCGGATATTCAAATCTAATATCTGAAGGAAAAAAAAAAATCTAAAAGTGTTTCAGAGCTTGAAAATTTCCGCGGACGAAAACATTGTTAATATTCAACGATTAAGACTTCGAGTATTAAAGAAGACTGGAGATACGATTATTTCGAAAAACGGATAAACTTAAAAGGTTTCACGCACACACGCAGAATTATAGAATATATATTTATACGAATACATATGTATGTATATCAGATTTCCGCAGTGCTCGCTAAAGAAAGCATCGGCTTTTCTTCGAGCAAATTATTTCGCCATCATAACGCCGAGCGCGTTTGTATCATTTGCATAAAACTCTACGCTCGCGGTGAATCCCGTTGGCGTGACGACGGGAAAGGAGGAAAGGGGTGAGAGAGGGATGCGGGTGCGGCGAGAAGGGGTGTTGCTAGTCTCCATTGTTGTGGACATTGTGTATTGCAGTCGTTTCTGAACTCCAGGTGCGCGTAAACACGGGCTCCTTTATACGAACGGGATCGGAAAAAGCTCGTCGCGGCTTCCGCACGGAGCTTTCCGCCGACTCGCCATGTTGGCGTGTACCCTCCAAAGAGTACACAAAGAGGGTATCAAAGGAGCCCATGGGTGTACGAAGCCTTTGCTAAAGCTTTGGAACAAGCCGTAGCGGCATGCCACATCGAAAATCGAATGCGAATACGAGAGACGTAAGGTCTTTCGTTCTTTCTTCCGATTGTTAATGCTTTGTGCACGCTGTGAGTAGGAGACGCGATTCAATATCGTACACTACTGCAACAGGAAGAGATGATAACCTTAATCCTCTTAATGTTACGTGTCCCGTTAGAGGTGAACGATTTTCAGTTAACGTATTATTTTATGCGAGAAGTCGGCGACGCATATTTCACGCAACGTCGTAGCTGATTATTGCAGTTGCAGTTTTCCCGCCAGCGCAATGGAACGCGTATTTAAGCCGGCTCGCCGTTTCGACAGCCGGACGAGTCGCGCGCACCGGGAAACTTTGAAATTTAGTCAAATTTTACGCGTTCATTTATTTATTTTTCCACGGCGCGCCAGCTGGCACCCCGGCAGACATAACGCTCCACGAACACACCCGGCCCCGTTACAGTTACCGCGTGGCCGTTTCCTCCTCCTGCGGCAATACCGTGGAACCGAGTGTGCTCCAATTTAGAACGCTACGATCAGAGCCTCGGCGAGAGACGTTCGAAACTAACGCCACGCGTTTCGCTAAGCGGATTTTCGATTGTGCATACTTGGTGCACGCGAAGTAAGCAGACCGATGTGCGCAGATGTAATATATATATATCATCAGAACGGACGGACGGACACACACACACACACACACACACACACACACACGGTGCGGCGTTAATCGGATACTAGGCTCAAGTGCGCTCCAAATACAGGCTTAGTTACTTAAATTCGTTTGAGAAATTCGCGGTTTGCGAAACTTAAATCTCAGATCTTTGCGAAATATATATTCAAATGTTTGGACTTATTAATATTTAAAAAAAAATTTACATAATCTTTTTATCATTTTTAATTCTCTGAAACTATTTGATTTTTTATATCGAAATTGTGTTTCACGTTCTTAGTTCCTAGAAGTTGCAACTATCGAAGTTTTCTCTTACGATTTTGGATTCTTTTAGATTCTTTGGTACCTAGAATTATAAAATTGTGACGAGTATTCTTACATAATTGAATCAGCAAATATAGTTCGGCAGTATAAATTATTATTTTATAGCGTTGTAGCAAGAACCTTTTGTCAAGGGCGTTGTCAAAGTTCCAGCCGAATCTCTAACTGCGAAGCCTCCATTCAAGATTTAATGACGCGTCAAAAGTTTCTCGATTTATAGATTTCACAATCTTGGGAGAAATTGACGAGCGCGATTCGGATTCCACGGCACTTTAATTTCAGTAGCCTTAATATTCTTGTGACAGGATTCGCGTTAAAGATGTGGAAATTGCATTCTGTCTGAGGCACGTGGCTATCATCAATATCAATCTGCGCGGATTTTGAAGAGCAAATTCCGCGTGAGCCTCAATTTAAAAACGATTTTATTTAATTACATGTAGCACCATTTTGCGCAAGAGCCTTTCTATCAGCGGGAGAAAATAATACATGCATGTTTACTTGTTTAATAATTCAAGTGATTAACAATCCATTAAAAATACAAAATTTGAAGAGAAAGGGAAAAGCATTCGTAATTTCCCCAAAATCAGCCACAAAAATATCCCCAAAAATACCTCCTAAATTTAGAACATAGAAAATTTAGAAATTATTTAATTCTCTCTGTATGTTTGTATTAGGAGAAGAGTTATTTTTACATATTTATGTGCCAATTCAAACAATTAACCATCCATTAACAGTACAGAATTTGAAGAGAGAGCAAAAACCATTTGTAATTTATCTAAAGTCTGTCACGCAAGATATCTGCAAATGCGCTCTATAAATTTAGAGAACATTTATAATTTTGTATGTCTATATTAAAAAGTTATTTTTCGGACGGGAGAAATCGATATTCAGTTTGGCAACCATTGATAAATATCAGGCATCCATACAACGAATCCACGAGAACGCGTATTTTTGGCCGCCTGTATATCAGTCTTATTCTTTGTCAATAAATCGTCATATTTACACTGTCTCCATTCGGTTGTCGAAGCGTGCGATCGAAAGTGCCCAACGATGGCACACAAGCGCGCGCTCCATTGCATCTGTCAAACGAAAGTTAATTTCCATAGAGAAAATTTCATGTCATCCTGACCGTCGTGCCCGGGCACGACGTACGTACGTGCAGCTTGTCTAAAGTGTCGAAGGGGTAACTCGTCGAGAAATCGTCGGAAAATCGTCAACGCGCGGGGGAATGGATGGAAGTTTCCGCGTCGTTTGAAATATCTTTCGCGAGGCTCTCTCCTCTTCTCGCATACCTTCTGTCTCGGAACATATGCACGCGCGTGTGCGTGCGAAAACAGCAATAAATGCGAGACCGATTGTCACTCAACTCGGAAACCTTCGGATTGTTCGGATACGCGCACTGGCATCTCTCACGAAATGTTTATCGGTATTTATTTTAGCGTACCACAAGTGTTTTTAGATATCACAAATTTAAATTCTCTTTGTCGAGAAAATGAAAAGCTTTTTCATTTTTTTCATGTTGAAATTTCCTCTCGCGTTGTTGTATAGGTATTGGATTGTAAGGATTGGATTTCGTAATCAGCGTATAATGATATGCACTCGCGTCTCTGCATGCGTTGGAGTTCTCTGCAAGTCGCGAAATTCAATGGCTGTCAAGAGCAGAGTCGCGGCGTATTCATAAATATACTTGTATACTTTTCTTTCTCTCCCCTCAACCTTTTCTCGACAACCCTTTTCTTATTATCCTCTGCGAGCTTTTATATCTGTTTTCTTCGTGTTTTTTTTTTTCACATTATTAGTTGTGCAGATAGGTGAATAAAAATTCACAAACGTATGAATTCCAGAATACAAATTCTTGTATTTTCGAAATATGCGAGCTCAAACATCTTTAGAACAATAGATATTAGAATAGCGTAAATTTATGAATGCGCCGAAACTCGAATTGTTTGAATATTTCACAGAGTTTTAAAGAGATTTTAAAGAGTCTATCATTAGATTTTGCATATTTTTTTTTTCATGATAACGAACGTATAAATCACGCTGCAAAATGGCGAATTGCAAATAGCGAATGTAGCATTGTATAGGAAAGGAAATTTCTAATTCACAGGATCACCGAGGAACAGAGAACGCGCAATCGCGAGTACACAGATCTTTTCTTTGTATCAAGGAGAAGCAAAATAATGGTGGTTGCTCGTAAAAGTCGCCTTTATACGTCGCCCTTATTAGTGACTCGACAGCATTCTACGAACCGTGTATCAAGCCGATTAGTTGCAAAAATACGCTCACGTGATGCGACACACGACGAGATATATAATCCCCGGACCACTCGATGTCGCATCCCCTTAATCCGCGTCTTTATTAACAAAGTGCACAAGCGTAAAAAGGAACCCGATAAAACGTGTCTCTACTAAAGTATCTCGCGTGCATTTTACGTTCATGATGATCATTAAATTTACTGAACTATCGTTTTTTCTCGTGTATTTTCTACGACGTATTTAGAAACATTTCGCTTGTTTTTTCGAGTGATAACATAGAGAGAGAGAGAGAGAGAGAGAGAGAGAGAGAGAGAGAGAGAGAGAGAGAGAGAGAGAGAGAGAGAGAGAAAAGCACTTTATACGATTAAAATATTTTCCATGAAATGCAATTTGTGTTTTTGTTACTTTGTATTTTTTGTAATGCATAAAGCTCTTATTTTTTAGTCTCTTTTATTTTAATTCTAATGACTCGTTCTTTAATCAATTCAAAATTGATCTTTTCTTAATTAAAATGTTAAAAAGGAATAAGCTTTTCAATTATAAGCAATTAAAAGTAAAGAGCGATATAGGATTCAATTAAATTACAAAATCTTATTGTTCGTTTTAATATTCTCTCTCTCTCTCTCTCTCTCTCTCTCTCTCTCTCTCTCTCTCTCTCTCTCTCTCTCTCTCTTTCTTTTTCCTTTAAACGGTGTTTAGAAATTTAATTTGAGATATAATTAGCAGATATTAAAACAAAACCTGCAAGTTCAATATAAAATAACCTGTGTGATAAGTTCGACAATTATTTCAATCGACCATTGTAAAAATATCAGAGAGATGAGATTATAAAAGAGGACAAAGTGCCGAATAAGCACGTGAGAAACAATAGATCTCTCGGATAAAATTTATTTTCCCAAGTGCATCTTCTTTTTGTCCTCGCACGAGAAAATATTTTCCTTATATCTACCACCTGAATGGAAAATGCTGTAAGATTTAGTTTCGCGCGTATGACGGACGGTCTAAAAAACCAATGTATTGTAGGAGAAAGAAAATTCTAAAGTGATCTCTTTCTTTCGATTTTTTTCGGTCTATTAGCGTCTTATTCGTAACTAAAAATAACTTCTTAGTTACAGGCAATTTCCCTAAAATTTCAATTCGAGAATTTTAATATGTTAAGAGCAAACATCTAAGAATCCAAGAATCTTGAAATCTTTTTGATAATTTAAAAAAAGCACACTATCATATAAGAATCCTCAAAATCTCTGAAACGACCATTCGAGCGACGATTTCTCAGGCGGATTTCTCGAGAAGATAATTGCAAGCTCCAAATGACAGTCCGTATCGATCTTACGCCACGGAATTATCGCGAGTCTTAAAGCGGAGGGCCAACGAGCATTTTCAAACGCCGCGTAAATCAACCCCCTCCGACACGTTCCGCCACGTCTTCCATATAACTTTTACTTTCTTTTCCTGCGACCGAAAGATTTATCGCTGCCGAGAACGAGACGCTCGCTTGTCGCGCCCGTAATTTCATTATTTTCCAAACGGAGCGAGAAACGGCGCGCCTCGGCGCCGACGGTGCGAAATTAATCGCGGTTAATTATTTTCGATCGACCGCCGTTGCCGCCGCCACCGAGTGATTTCATAATTCTCGCGTCGACTATTAATTATCGTTTGCCCATTAGGAATGTTTCGCGCAACGCGCGCTACTTGAAAATAAAAATATTCGCAGGCCGTAATAACGAGCGCCAAAATACGAGCGTTAAACGCGCGAATCGTATCTCCGTGACGATTTCATTCCGCGGTGGGCTACGTTGTCGCCCATTAAAATTTATATTACCACGCCAAGTTGCGCGCTACTACACGGCACCGCAAAAATTTAACGTCGCCAAATGAGGTACTTCAACGTATTGTCGACGCGACGACAAGTGAAACACTTTGGACCAACACACTTTTTACGTGACTTTATTTAATCTCGTCTTTATAGCAACCGCGGTGAGCACCGATCACGCGAATTCGCGCAAGCATATCGATTCTGTGAAAGTTTGCGACGGGTAAATTTGCAAAGGCAAGTGATTTCGAATTAGATTAAGTTACCGTCTATAATTGTGTGCCGCGGTCGAGTGGGAGGAATTTAAATAAGCAGGGTGCTGCGCTGCTTGCCGCGAGAATTCTTCCGTGGTACAACTCGATTTTAAAGTTCCCGAATTGTCAGGACTTTCGTAAACCACCTGTAACCGGAAAATCAGCTGGCGACGCGGGATAAAATAGGAGCAGTCTGGAAACGACGGCGGATTTCGTTTACCTCGACATTCAATTTACATTTTTACATTTGTGGATCTTTTTCAGCGTCTTGAAATCAATCTCTGCCGCTCGGCACAGAGTATGTCTAGAATATATAGAGTACTATTTTTCTCGAGTAGTTTCTTTAGATATTTGAATATTCCGCGACCTTATACGACCTGGTATTGTTTGAAAGGAAAACAACTTAGAAAGTGTTAGGATTGCGCGAACGTTTAGGACAAAAGAGTGGAAGACATTTCCCGAGGTCGTGGGACAGAGTAGAGATGACCTAAATAAACCTCATTTCCTATTCCTCCCTTCCCTTCCACGGCGAAGGAAACTTGTAAACGCGAGAGAATCGCAGAGAGGGAGAGACACAGAGAGACTGAGAATTTCGGGGAAATAGAAATTCTGGGAGATGGTAGAGAGCGAGAGGGTGAGACACGCGAGGAATTCTCTCCTCACGGCTGTTGCTAAATTTTCCGCAAGCTCCGCACGACGTCGACATTATCATAAATGTCTTATTCACGAGAGACGAATCCGCGCGAGACGCCTACGCGGTGATTCGTCCGTAAACGCGCGTAGTCCGTCTGTAATCCGCCTCGCGTGAATCGCGTACTTCAGCGTCTGTAGATAGTTTTACGAGAGGAAGGCACACCACGCGCATGTTGTCGCAGAGATGAGATATACAATGCGTATCGAAATAGTTTATCGAACGAAAAACCGTTCTATACATTACGACCTGAAAAAATTTTTTAGGAATTTTTCTTTCAAGAATCTTTGCCTAAAGAACCGCTCAATTTCGACATATACCTACATATATCGCGTACAATCTTTGTACATTTCGAAGAGAAAAATCTCCATCTGTAAATATTTGATACATATCGCGGATTATATCTATTTTAAAGAGGATCGCAGAGAAATAGCAACATAGTGGGAGCATCATAATGGGGGCATGTCACATCCCCCTCCTTCACAACCTACCCTTTTATCTACGAGCGAACACAATGCCGTCCGTCGCACGCGAGGAAGCTCGAGGGGGGGCCCCCCCGCCAAACGACGGCGTCGATATATCACGGCGGATCGAATAAATCACGCGTTATTTCGCGAGGTCGCGCCGAGCCGAGCCGCGCTCTGCCGCGCCGCGCTAACTCGCCGCAAAACCGTGCCGCGCGCGAGTTACATGGTCAGCCACTGACGCGTGTTTCGCGGACGGAGAGGGATGACGGTGCGCAAGCGGCCCGATCAGATACGAGCGCGCTCGGTACGCGCGAGCGGTTTACCATGGTGGTCGGGGATATATCGGGAGAGGAAGGATGGGGTCGTACAGCGACCCGTTCTGCGGCATCCCCCTGGCTTTTGTGTGCGCCGCCGCTGCCGTCACCGCCGCCGGGAAATCGGACTATACAGGGGAGGCCTTTTTCTCATTGCCGCGCGAATTCGCGTCACGTCCGCGCCGCGACGCCGCCCTGATTTCGAGCACCGAGGATGGGACAGGTACTTTAACGACGCTGCATTTTTGCGGGTCTGATTGATCGATTCGATATTGCCTCCAGCTTTATGGCAAACAAATTACATCTTGTTCTGGGTAATATTTCTCTCGTAAAGAGCAAAATCTGTGGACGGAGGTTCGATGTAAAAAGAGTGCGTATAAATGAAATGCGTTAGATGAAATGTGTAAATATTATATTTAATGAAAAATGAAAAGCGAGAGGAAATGGTACATAATAAAAAGTAACAATATTCACGTATCGCAATACGCACATTTTTACAAAGATTAATTTTTTTCGCACATATTATTCTATTATGTGACGGTGGTTAGGGTCGCATAGATCAACGACGTCCTGGCGCAGAGAGCTACCCTCTCTGTAAACGCGGCGCCCTGTTGCGGGTCCTTTTTTGAAAAAAAAAAAACGGCGGATCGTTCATCTTGGCTACATCGACACCCGCCGTATTCGCGAAGGGTCTCAATCCGCGAACAATGGAACGGTGGATGTGCTGAGTTGACAGCCATTTCTATGGACAGGGAAAATGTATTACTCTAACGTACCTTGTCCGGGAATAAATGCTCGAGAACGCTCTTTTATGCTCGCGATTGTGAAAACCCGTTTCTTTGCCACACCTCTCTTCTAGACTGTCCTCGCGTTCGGCATTTCTGACGTGAATGCCTTTGCAGCGCGCGCAAAAACTGCTCTAAGCAGAAATTAATTCTCGGTGTTGCGCGATTAAAAATTACAAATTTACCTAATTTACTTTAATTTATTTAAAGATGTTTATATAATGTCGGAATCATCAAAATTGTATGAATTCGACAATTGTAACACGATTGAAGAATATTTTTAGAATCTTATTAGCGGAATTGAAAAATTGAAGGGTAGCGTATGCTACCCAGATTTTCGAAAATTCGTAGAATCAAGGTCAAAAAACAAGGGATTTGAAGAGTGAGGGCATATAATATCCTTCCAGTTTATTACGCTTTCAGTCTTTCGCTCATGAAGATACTGTGGACGGAGATGCCGTACTTTCTCAGAATTAACTTCACTCGATTAAGCCCCCGCTTCCCTCGAATCGAAGTTTCGGGCCCGTGCTCGTTCTCGCGAGACGATCCCGGAAGCGGGAGAATGGATCCATCCGCCTGGCTGCCGCGCGCGCGAGCTTCTTCCACTTCTTCCTTTCCCTCTATAAGCCGCCAGCGATCCAACGGGGCGATCGCTTAATCCACTCAGCGCGCGAGCGCGAGGTTACCCGCGACCGGAAAACTTCGGAGGGATAATTGATCGTCCCCTGTTTTTGTGGCGAAAGCTTTCCCGATCTCCCGCGGACAGTTTCCCCGGAGCGAGAAAACATCCGCAAGGAGAATGATGATCGCGGTAGGAATCTGCTGATCTCCTCCGTATTTTCTGGCCCCAATCCCCGCCCCGGGGATACGTCGTCGCTACGCGGTGTCTGATAAATGCGGTTATCCAATCTGCTTTTATCGGCGCTCATTCTTTACGCTCGACAATCACATCTCTATAGAGATTGTCTAATATATGAGGAGCTTCACGGGCGACGTTTCCGCCCCGCAGCTGTTCCGTCTCGTAACGAGAGGCAATATATATTTTTATACGCACGCTTTCAGCAACACCAATGAGCGTAATAATAAATTTCATCGACTGATTAATGTGATTTGTCGAGATTTCGGGAAGATTTGTCGGGAGGGAACAGTTTAAACGATGAATCGAGTTCTCGAAGATTTCGTAAAGTCACATTCTTGTGTGTGAAATGTTCGCATAGTTTTGAATTTATTAACTCGATATATAGCGAAAGATATTGAAATATATTGAAAGCTGACATGAAAAATATTAAGATATAGAACGCATAATTTTTTCATATATGTATTTTAATATTCCTCTAGTCGGGATGTATCGCCAGTAGAATTTTATTTCTGGAAAGTGTATTTGCGTGTAGATTGACTACTTGGTGAAATTGAATCTCGGTGAGTCAGCCGTTCTCGAACAATGAGGAGATCGACGTGCGCGGCGAGTTTCTAAAAGCTCTGGGAAACA
Organism: Lasius fuliginosus; assembly: GCA_949152495.1. Classification (NCBI taxonomy): domain Eukaryota; kingdom Metazoa; phylum Arthropoda; class Insecta; order Hymenoptera; family Formicidae; genus Lasius; species Lasius fuliginosus. The sequence goes on along the minus strand of OX424445.1, from coordinate 3,303,181 downwards.
CGATCGTAAACGCGGTCTCGCTCTCGTTCGCTCTCGCTATGGTAAATGCCGGTAAACGGTTTGCACGATTGAAGTAAAGAACAAGTAGCGACGTTGCGACAAACGTTTCCATTATGGCCGCAGTTCGCGACGCAGAGAGAATCGATCGTGTAGTAGAATAATCTGGAAACCGTTGAAGCTCCTGTTTCCTTCGCTATATTGGACTCGGCCATGCACGATAAACGACGGGCTTCCTTATTGGACGTCGATCGATGTCCTCACGAACGTTTGCAAAACGAGCAGAAAGGGATACCGTGTAAAGAATTCGTCGTGTGCCAATGTTTCGTCGATGTCGCGTCGATTAATTTTAATTGTGTGCAAATTAGCTTGCACTTTAATCCTGAAATTTGCATCTCTTTAAAAATTTTGGAAATCGAGAATTTTCAATAATTAAATGAGCATAGCGAAAAAGAATTTTAATAATGTACAAAAGCAAGTTAATGCTTTATTAAGAAATGTCAATAAGGTCACACACAATTCAAACGTTCGTCAATCATATAATACCTTTTAAGGTAGTTTGACAATTTTGGCGACAAGAGACCGAGATAAATTCGTAATTCGCTAGACCGCAATTGTAAAACGATCAAAACCTGGAAAAATGTTGCTGCAAAATAGATTATGGAGCAGGTGCAGCGGACTTTCGACGAGAAGTTGTGCGATCGTTTTCCAGGGTATCTTCGATACTAGTGTGGACGTTGAGACGCCGGAGGAGGTCGCACCTAGAGTGCAATATCATGTAGGGTAACCCGATGGCAAGAAAGGTCACAGCACTCACGACCTTAGGATGTAGTTACAGAAACCGAAATGTTCTCAGGTGCCGGACACTCGCCGGACAAATACCACGGTGAGACCTCGTTATCTCGGATTTCGGATTTCCTCGTGTCGAAGTTCTGCCGGAAACATCTCGACCTACTATAAATCGGTATATTGATCGCATCTTGGTGCTAATCGAGTGCTAAACCGAGTGTTACAACGTTTGGCGAACAGTGACATTATTTGAAACATTAGAAAAAAATATATTTAGTCGGAGAAAAAAAATTTAAAAAGATTTAAAAAAGTTATCGCTAAAAAAAGATTCAATTTTCGATATAATTTTCGTTATAATATTCTTAGCTAATAATACTAAGTATAATATTGACATTTATTGACCTTATATTTTTATTACGTATTCAAGCGTTCTGAAAATCGAAGAATAAATCGGATCGTATTTATATGTATAAGCGTGTTGAAGAATTCAAGCATATCGGGGGTTCTTGATTCAAAAAGATTATACATATTTGAATATGTCGGTCAATTTGAATACTAGAGACATCTGATCTAACGATCGATCACAATGGAGCAATGCATTCGTCACTAATATGATGAGAGTTGATGAACACTATGTGCGGCGTTGTATCCCGGAGCAATTGATGCTGAAATTGATGCAGTTCGTTTTCAATTACGTGCGATCGTTTCGTCCTGTTGCGTGCCACTCGATCGTTTTAATTGAAATAACGTCAAATCCGCGAATTGGACAACGTGCATGGACGATCGTGTACACGGAACCGATCGACCGAAGATTTTTTTCAATTAACCGTGACCTAATCTGGGAAAAATGAAAGTATGATTGATCCTTGCAATTCGTTCGATGACGGCTGTCAGTTTAAAGTTATCCGTGTTTAAAAATCGATCCAGCCGATCGATATTATTGCGAGAGCATTTCTTTTGCTCGTATATATACATTGATATAAAGTATAAAGAGAAAAATCCTGTCAACGGTCTGGAGAACTTAATAAATATTGCTATGGATTTTTTAATGACTTTGGTCTAACTTTTGTATTTCAAAGTTTTCTAAATGACGAATTCCCGGCTTATTCTTCTTCAATATTCCGTTTTTCGCGACAACCAAGAGAATGTTTCTCGCATGTTTTACATAACGTGAATATCAAATTTTCGCATATAAATTCTCGATAAGATTCATTACGAGACATATTCTTTTTAAATTCTTAGATAGAGATAAAAATTCTGTAAATTTTTAGTTTTTAAATTGCATTAATTACGATTCAACAGGTTCTTAAAATAGATTTTCTTCCTCCTCTTTAGATTTCTGCGTTCTTTCTAATGAATTCCTTCTCGTTACAGTCTCCGTTCTTCGACAATCAAAGGAACAATTAGCGTTTGTTACGCAATAGGAGAGAAGAGAGAGAGAGAGAGAGAGAGAGAGAGAGAGAGAGAGAGAGAGAGAGAGAGAGTACGAAACTTTTGTGATGAGTATCAATTCTCAGAGGAGTCAATTACAAAATCATTTACCCCATTCGAAGAGCTCGATATCATCGCGGTTTTGCGTTTGCGGAGAATATTTCCGGACAATTCCGATTTGCTCCGGTCGTATTCCGGACGAAACGAGCGATTCGACGGAGCAGATAAGTGCGGTTCGCCGCGGATTCGATAGCGCCATCACGTACGCGACTTTATGTAAAATTTTACGGCGCTCCCGTGATTTCGCCCTGGTAACAATAAATTTCTTCTTCAATTCTGCTTTTTGGATGGCGGGTGCGGCGGATGACGCGTCGCGGTGGATCGCACGACGCGAGGGATCGTCTAATTTATTATCCCCACGACGTCGTTTTCTGCGCTATCGAATCAGAAAGTATCGAAAGGGAGAGATAGCGGGGGGCACGATGAACCCTTAGGTGTCCCTTTACCCTACCTCCGGCAGCCTTGGCTTGTTCGAAACGCGATACGCGCATCGCCCGTCTTATTTGTATTCCGCGGCTGTATTGATATACGCCAGCCCGACAAATCCACCCTCTTCGGAAGATTTATTCCGCGTGTCAGAGGGCGTCGAGAGACGGGATTTCTGAGGCACGCGCGTTAAAAGAGCCGTGGCCCTTTTTTTTCTATCGGAACGAACGGCGATTGTTTACGAGATCGTTGAAAAGAGTCCGAAGATTCCCCTCGAGAGGGGAGACTCGAGGACGCGAATGTCCTGCAATCTACGAATAACGGAATCTTCAGAGAGCAAGGCACATAAAAAATAGGTGTTACAATTTTTATAAAGGAACTTTTCGTTTTTCGCGTAAGTTGTATCGCGCTCTTCGCTTCACCGGATTCAGTACGAAAACATCCACAAGCGTAGCGTCGAATAACAACGTCGAACTTTCTTTGGATGTGTGTTGCAATAAAAAGACGCTTGCCAAGCCACCCTCGCCTAATGGTCATCTTGCTCGGCGAGATAGAAGGCTTCTCTTTTCCGGCGAAGAAATCGGTAGATGGCCTCCCCCCCCCCCCTTGAATGCGCCATCTTGCCGGATCTTTCTCCAACCCTCCAACGTTCCGCAAGAGACGACGTTGTCCACGAGAGCTCTCCCTTTCCCGACGGATTTTTCGATAAAGCTCCGGAAACGACCGGCAGAAGTACGCGGAGGGATCCACCACCCTCTGCCATCGACGCACCCTCCGTGTGCACGTGCGAAAGTAAGGGTGGCGGCAAGATGTCCGCGCGAGGGAAAATAGCATTCCCCAGATTATACAGACATGCCGATGGAAGGACGATGTCCGAGGCGAGAAGCATTTCAACGGCGACTATGGTTCCCGAAGATATTCACGCGACGCGGGTACAAAAGGGGGAAGAGTTGGGGGGAGGGGGGAGGGGGGAGAAAAAGGAAGACTGAACGATGGCTGCAGGGAGAATCGCGGAGAATGTAAGAAACCGGGAAAGTCGAAGCGAACCGTGTTAGCCAGATAGTGAGCTATAAGTCTAAAAACTCGCTTCTCTCTTGTACAGCTCGCACTCGTAAATCAGAAAAATGCGCGCCTCTGATGTAATGGAAGCACCTTGAGCACCGCGTATATAAGTTTAGGGTTTCGCTACAGATCTCAGGTTATAAAAATCCGAGTATTCAACTGTCCAGAAAATGATACATTCGCGTAGATATTTAGATCTCCTTTAGCTCTTTGCATAATCCGAATCTTATTATCTTTTACGCGATGTTGGTTTTGAAAATAATAGATTATTAAATTCCGAAAATTCTGTGCACTTTCGCACAGTTTTACATTATAAGAGCTGCTCTTAAAACACATCGACTTAACCTAGGCGCCAGAGATTGCGTTCAGTCCTTCCGTTCACGCGCAGAGCAAAAGTATACTTGTTAACTTTCGAGCAGCGTTGTTAATCAAGTACGTCGGCTCGCTGGGGGAAAACTCGTGCCTTCGCGAACTTATCGGAACAAGATAATACCAGTTCGTGACGCTGAGCTGTCCGGTCTTCTCGTTGCTCCGAGGGGTATTTTTCTAAGAGGCGTTTCTCTCGGTAGGGTCCTACTCGCTTATTTCGCTGACACGAGCCCTTTGACTTTCTCATACTTGCTATCTTTCTCGCTTTTTTCCTTGAACGTTGGAAACGTGCTCACGTGAATATTCATGATTTCAAGGGCGCCTTAAAGTCTAGCAAATGTTAGCTTAGCATACGATAATAAGAATTTTACATAATTTTTGGTATCGAAGAATCTTGTCGAGGTGATTATGTATCCCGCAATGAAAAAATACGACGTTCTAAAAATAAGATGCTCTAAACTTTAAAGGGCTTAAATATTTAAGGATACTAATTTTTTATAATAATTACGTTTAAACTAAAAAAAAAAACAGTAATATAGATTGGTGTAATAAAAGAAAAAAAAATGAATTATGTCAGACTATAATTATGCTAGAATTACATTATTTAAGCCAAAGAGTTTCCTTACAAAATGTCTACCAATATTACAACAATTATATCATTCTATATAATTAACACAAAAAAATACGTGAAACAGGATTACGTTCGAAAATAATCGTCTGATAATATTGTTGCAAGACACCGCGAATTTATTCGATCCGGAAACGTAACGTTCCGGAACGTTTCCGTAAACGTTCGACGAATAAACGGCTATTTAAAAATTCGCCTCGAGCTCGCTCAGCTGCCGCCGAGGTTTCGTTCCCGTCGAGCAAAGCACCGACGCGTCTCTGAATCTTTTCCGGTTGCATCGTGTGACTGTCTTTGACGCTGACAGGGCGCTACGCTTTCCCCTTTCCCTCTCTTTCTCTCTCTCTCTCTTGGTGCCGCCATTTCCCCTCGTACTTTCGCGTACTTTCACCCCCCTGAGTGCACTCACGCCTACTTAGAGGAACGAGGTTGTCTCTCACGTCAAATCCCAAAGCCACTCACCGACATGTTCCGGGGAAAACACTCGGCCCTACGTCTTGATCGGGCATGTCGGATTCATCGATCGCTTATCGTTGACATTTGCGCAACAATATGCCGTTTAACGGCAGAAGCGCGTTTCAGAAGCCTCTCAGAATCTCCGGATCATCGACACGATTGATGATGTGACACTTTAGAGCCCTGCGCTCTGACTTGTCAAATATTAGCGGATTAATTATATTCGGATGTATAAGTTTAATTAATAACGAATCATTTTATACTATTTTATAGTATATTATATTGTTATTTATAGCTTATTTTTTTTTCTAACAAATGCGATGAAAATCTATAAATACCACGCTTTTCGCGTTGCACATAACAATGTAATTAACTCGATCGTGACGTCCGAAACGCGTTCGTGTCGCAGCTATCGTAGAACGAGTACGTCCGTACGTGGACGGGACTACTTTGCGAGAGACCTAATTTGTCCGAGTCATTTGTATTCGGCGTGGACCTCCTCGCCTTGGCGAACGTCCCGGTTGCTGATGGTTGCGGATAGAAAACGAGAGAGAGTTTTGCAGGCGCGCCCGGGGTTGCAGCTAAGAAGAACGACTTGGCTGTTCGAGCGGGGTGAAAAGACAGGGAAAGACGCCACCACTTCCTTACGACTTCCTTCGTTTAACTGACATCCAACGGGCTACTTTGTATGCCACGGGGAAAATTTGCTTTCGCCAGCAGTGATGTGTTCATTCCTAGATACATTCCGCTCTAACTTTTTTTTTTTTTTAAGACAGTGAATCTGCGCTAGCATTGAACTGTTCATCCCGTTTATTGAACAAGCAAGGTCATCTGTCTAGAAATTCGAATCGGAAAATCTGTGTGAAATATTTTTTTTTCCGTAAGTTAAAATCCAAGATTTTTCCACGAGTGAATAATTTAACACTTTTAGAAATTATAAACAGGCATGGATTTACACAGAAATCTACATATTAAAGTCTGAGTATCTATGAAAAACTCGTAATTTGGAAGGTTTTATTGTAAGAACTACACGATAATGTCAAAAGTTATCGCCAAGTTATCTTCCCTTTGAAGCTGAACATCCTCTTCTGATTAATACTCAAAGATCGCGATTTGTGCGAGAAACGAGGCCAAGAGAGACGCGGCCGGTATTATCTCCCCTTTAAAATCAAATTTTCCCGCGAGTCGTCTCAAACGGTTTCAATTTATGCGAAACAATAATCATCGTATCTCCAACTTGGCGGTCCGGAGTTTTTCCTCCCTTCGACTCGTTTTTCCATTCCTTCTACCGCAATGCAGTATCTCATCGCGAAAGATACTACTATCTGTACGTACACTTCGTTATGAAGAGTACACGTTGATTTTTTCCTTTGATCGTCCCGTCTCCCTTCCTTCCTTCCTTCCGCGCGTGCGACCATCAGAAAACCCTTTTGTGTTTTTATTTCCGTGTTCGCGCGTTACACAAGGAGCGGACAAATGAGCTTTCATGGAACGGAGAGGACTGATTAATGACCGGGGGTTAATAATTAACAATCCTCTACCTTCCATTAGGCCGTCGTGCCGCGCACGTACGAGTACTCTTAATTTTTGATCCTAATCGGCTGAACTGCATATCGCTGGAAAAATATACGGCGTCGCCGTTTTTCACGATTTCTTACGAGGCGACTCCGTGATCGCGAAGGCAGCACACGCTCTAGCGTGTCTACAGTCGAATATTTATAGCCGATGTTCGCGGAACAATACGGGGGAGTGCATCGTGCCTACGTCTTATGTCGCCTTCTCACGTTATCGCGTGGCGAGCGAACGACTGGTATCTTGACGACGAAATTAATCGCGCGTCGAGCAAGTTTCCAGAAGGAGGAAAACGAGAATAACAGGATTGAGGCAAACTTTTCCAATGTACGTACTTAAACGCGTGTTAGTTTACTCGCGTGCACAGTTTCATATAATTCTCCTCCTCTTTCTATTTACCTTTCGTTTAATTAACCGTGCATATTGCTGTGTAAATTTTCAAATGATGAAGAGGATTCTCCCGCGTGCTTTTATACGAGACTCCTATCAGAATCTTATATTTCAGAAACTCGAGCGAATCAAAATGTCTCGTACTTAATCGGTCACGCAAGCGCGTCGAAACACTTCCCTCGTTTCGTATCGCAGTTATACTCGTATAACGCTTATTGATTCTCTCGTCGCCTTTTAATGCAACCGGTCGATTGCATCGCGCTTTAAGAGCGCCGCGTTCGTTTATACTGCGTCTGAGAGCGAGCGAGCGAAAGATTTAACATTCCGGTGCAGCGGCGGCGTGTTTGCCGTGGTTTAGATCTTGCGCGCCGAATAAAAATGATACAGTTGCGCACGAAGCTTGGAATATCCGATGTAGCGAGAGAGAGAAACGGCCGTAACCCATATCCGTCGCTATACGACTTCATCCGTGCCATAAAGATGGTAGGCCCCGGCAGCATTTTATGGATATTTATAAGGGTGCGGCGGTGAAATTATTAAGCGAGTCGCGAGAAGATCTCTGCGCCGTCACATTCGCGATATAACGAATGAGGTCACGCGTGATTGTGTGACGCATTTAAAAATCGATGGCACACAGGCGCATTAATCTCGAATTTTTAAGTTTAAATCGAATCCAGAATTAAAAGTCTAAGGATTTTCAAGAACGCGCGCGCGCGCCGGTGAAATTCTAAGCATCCTGAAGTAAAAGAGATTAAAGATTTCAGAATTTTTCAATAGGTTGCCGCGGCGAATTGTAATATGAATTTGAAGAAATAATGTAAAATTGTGTGTGCTTAATATCTACATTTATAATGTAGCTTGCACAAAGAATTGTCTCAAGCTTAATTTCCGACATTATTTCTGACAATTATTCGTAACAGAAATCGCGAGAGAGGCGCCCTTTGTTGCCTTGTCCTTAGTCGTATGGATCGCGACTTCGGAGCGAGGCGGAGTGATGGCAGCGTAGAATGCAATTACGTAAGGACAAACTTCCGTAACAACGCAACACGAGCGGCGTAGAAAAGTTTTTTTTATGCCCGGAGCCGTTAGAAAGAAGTCGCTTGGAAATTGCGCGGGTATGGGCTTCTTCTGCGTGTAACGCTCTAAGAGGACGAGCCTTAATATATTCCAGGTTTTCCCCTCCCTTTGGGGAACGCGAGAGCGCAGCTGAAATAAAACCGCCGGTTTGTAAATGAATACCTGCTTGAATTCCTACCTGTTGGAATAAGCTACTTGGAATTCAAAAGGGCGCGAACGTGAAACATTGCGCTTAAATTAAATTAATTGTATTAACCTGGCTTGGGACGAGCAGCAGAGAGTGGACTTCGTATTATTCCCTTGGCGCTGGGCCGCTATCTATGGAATTTAGCCGTATTTAAATCTCGTATCTCGTCGTAAATTGGATTAAAATTTGTAAAATCCTTTGATTCGCGGCCCACATCTTCAATTACAACTGCCGTTTGCGTCGTCGGTTCCTTTGGATCTTCAATTTATCGCGACATGGAGCGCACACGAGAAAATCTATTTCAAAATTTCGAGCCTTCGGCGATTCACAGAGCGAATTAATCTGGTCACTCAATTTTCCAAGCGAAAGGCTTGTTTGCGCTAACGAGAACAGTCAGAGATGCATCGAAAATTAAGGTGAATTAACGAGCGCGACGTTGACGTTACTGTTACAGCGCCTATGTTGCAGAGAGGAAGTCGCAATTGTCTTCGCGATCCAATTCGCTCTCTCTCTCTCGCTCTCTCTCTCTCTCTCTCTCTCTCTCTCTCTCTCTCTCTCTCTCTCTCTCTCTCTCTCTCTCTCGTGCGTTGCTGCTCTTGGTGCAGCTTCGGTCGTCTCTTTCTCTTCGGCTAAACTGAACGCTACTCTTGTCTCTAACAGTTCGCAATCGACCTCGCTCTCGCAGGCCTACGAGAGATAGAGAGAGAAAGATAGATAGAGAAAGCGATGTATTTCGTGCACCGGCTAATTTTGGCAATCATCGCTATTGTGCTGGACTCATTGTTGCTTAAATCCAAAGTGAATTGCGCGGAGAAGTGTGCGCCATATCGAGCCAGGAAGGCGGATGTCCATCGACGCGGCTATCGAATAAATTCGTCCTACGTTCTCTCTGACGAACGAGAACGGAACGCGAGATTATCGAGAAAAAATACCGCGATATTCAGCCGCCATTGTAGCGGTCTCCGCCGTGCCATTTATTATCCCCGGCTACCGAATGAAATACAGTCGGCTTAAACGTGTAGTCATGACGTTTCATTCGTAGACCCCCCGCGAATGTAACCACCATTCTTCCCTCTTCCCGCTTTTACAAATTTATACTGTCGCAAAGATTTTAGCGTCAGCTTCACGTAGAATTTCTCGTATTATGAGCTTGATATAAAGTTACTCTCAATAAAGATTTTGGAGAACGCTACACATTATAATAATTTACGTCAAAATCGTACAAGTTTGTCTAAAAATATCTTCGCGAATAGCACAATAATTCCGCGTGTAAAGAAGCAGAAAATCCGCCGGCATAATTTTTTTTTTTTTTTTTCAATCGAGATTCAATCTTCGATGGACGACGCGGCGTTAATAATCGCGGATATTCCTCGAACTAGTTCGCTCGTCCCTTCAATTTTCGGTTCCATTAATCGTCGTCGGGTTATAACAACGCACGTCGGGATTAGGCTGGTCGCCGATGAAAGGGGGCGAAAAAAAAAGAACCGAAAAACCATCAACCGCCGGCAAACAGAAAGCTGATATCAGTATAGGCAATGTGATCGCCGTTAAAATAGTGTTTGCCGACGCGTCGTTACGAAGTACGTGCACGATGTACATTAATATCGTCCATCTGGCTCATCGCCAGTTTCGAATGAGCGGTGTATCAGTTAAAGCGAATGGAGCGAGAGAGTGCCATGACGAGGAAAAGTTCCCCGTTGCATTTGCCTCGACGATACGTCATAATTCCATATGATATCATCATAGAATTAAATGGAGGCTGGCAGATAAATTTATTTCATTAACATGATATATACATACATGGATTAAGCGGAAATTATTTTCGGTTATATGTTGAATAGAAATTTAGCAGATGCATATGGACATAGGAGCGGCTTATTTAAGCGTTTTCTTCATCAAATAACTCGAATATTGAATTTTATGTGTGTATATATAGTGTGTGTATAGTTTATTATTTCAAATAATATTAAATTCCATTAATTTATGACAATATTAAATTCCGTTGATTCTTGACAATAGAACCGTACTAATGAAAGTTTATAAAAGCTTTTGGAAATGGATCAACCTTTAGGCAAAATATAGTAAGCTTATAATATACAATAAGCACTTTTTTCCGTATATTCTCTTTTCAATTCGCAATGCGAGTTTTAATTAATGATGAAGTATTTGCAGAGATCTCGAAATAACAACGCCACACGCTCGCATTCGATGTTAAAAAAAAAAAAAAAAACTTAAAAATCCATCGGCATAAAAAAATATCACGTCTCGCGAGAGAATTAGAAGCACGAGCACCGGCTGTCGCGCTAAGCCACTTGCACGATGTACAAATTCGCTACCACGGTATCATCACGTGCGGCGATATATTATGTGCGGCACACATGCGAATTATCATTCTCAAGGATCCTCTTCCTGCCGTCTAAGCGCAGCGCCTCGCTGCGTCATCGAACGCACGTGTGTGCCTCGATCTCCCTGATCTCGTGCGCGTAAAAAGAGGGTATCCATCCGGCCATCGTGTACGGCCACTAAAAATATTTTGCGGCGGATGTCGCGCGTTTATTCGCAGACTTCGACGAATTTACCTCGTCATCGGAGCGTCGACGTAGCCGCGCGCGCAAACCTCGTTTCGGGATGTCCCGCAAGAATACGAAGTTTTCCGCGTGTTTGGTCGGAAGCCGAAGCCTTCCGGGAAACGAGTCGCGACTTTACCCGCCCTGGGAATTGCTTTCTTTCCGCTTTTGTCGAAGATCGAGCGAAATGTCAACTTATTTTTATCGGACGTGCACAGCGTCGTGTCGCGCACAATGCTGCGTATCGATTTACGGAATTACGAAGACGTTGGAAATGTCACGCAACTCTGTACGGACGCATTGAACGCCATCGATTCTCGCGTGAAAGAGCGCTTAAATGTAGCATAAAAGCATTTAACCTATAAATAAGTAATAAACCTATAATACATATAGATGAGCGATAAATAAGAAGGATAAACTACTGGATCTCAATGTTCTCAAGTTTTCTTTCTACTTCTGTTTTTTTTTTTCCTCGTGTAATTTGCATACATTGTATACAGTATTCTATCGAACTGGTACGGAAATATTTACGGAGAGAATATTACATCCTTAAATTTCCGCTCTTTCGTAAAACGCGGGCTGCTGTTGGGGGTGTAAAAACAACGCGTGTATAAAAAAAAATAGGAAAATGTTGTAGACATCGTTACGATGTATCGCGGTGTTTGTAGTCGCGCGGTTGCACCTGAGCCAATTTGAGCGTACATTAAGAATTTACAGTCTTTTTAGTCGAGCCGCTCGCGCCGGGGATTCCACCTTTAACCGGCGAACGAGAAAATAAAACGGGACGTATCGTTGCCGTAAAAGGGAGACTCGCGCGTTTACTTTACAACCGTAATGCAAAACGCGTAGACACTGTGTGCACAATCGTTAATGCCGATTCGCAATTGCGCAAGCCGTACGCGGGCCGCTATTTATGGCGAAACGTCATTGTTTCGCGAAGGAGCGCCGCGGTAGTAGTCGGCGGAATTCCGCAGCCGGTTCATTGCTTTTGACAGGATAATACATGGCTGTTCAAAACCGGCGTGGTGTAAGTCATTCGGACAGCCGCACAATAGCGGCGGAGATGTGCATCGCAAAAATGTATTATACTATGTTTAGAATATGTGCAATTGAGATCGCATGAGTGGGCTGACGTGGTAAAGTGCTTTAACGACCATGATGTAATAGTCTTCAAATTATTTATTCGCTTTTAACTCTTTATAATTTATATTTTAAATGTGTTTCTTTTATACGTATTTTCCTTTATTCCATAACTCGCTGGCGCGATATAATTTATCGACACATTTGTAACAAAATTATACGTATTTACTGTCTTAGAAATAAATTACAATTATGCGTTTATTTTTCTCCTGTTTCAGGTATGTAACTTGAAGAATAAATTTGCGACGCATTATACTACGCGAGTAAACTGCGGTTACATCTGCGCGTAATGGATGGAACTTGTTTCTCCAGGTATTTTTCATGTAATTATTTATCAAGTTTCAACTAGAATATATAGTTACATTGGTTTCGATTCTCGAAAAAAAAAAAAAAAAAATTTACCCCATCAGAGAGGGAAAAAGGGCACTGATTTTTCCCTCGCATAAATTTTTATTTAAATCAAATCTCACAGTGTCGGATAATGTAAAATTGCTCGGCCATGCGCTCGACTAATCAACGGTGATGTAACTCGCATACTCTCCGCGCTTAATGAAATCCCGAGGGAAGAAGAGAGGATAAAATTTTCCCTTCGTCGGTTACGCGCGCTCATTGCTTCGCACGAGAGAATATCCCAGCGCGAAAAATAGACGCGAATACCCGAAGTATCCGACACGCCGAGTCGTTAAAACGCACTACGTTTTAAACCGCATCCATTGTATCGCCTCTGCCGAGCGTCACCGCGCACATGATCGAGGGAGAAATCGCTCTGGATGCACAATACCGCGGTTTTTCCCCGCGATCGAATCAGTCCCGGCACTTAAGCCCTCGGTTTGTACAATGAAGCCGCCATTATTCGCGCTAATAGAGAGACACAAGAGCTCGGACAAGCGGGATTACACAATGGTTTTTCAAATAACACCGCGCGTTGTTATTCACATTTTGAAAAAAATTCTAAAAGGAAGAGCACGACACATGTATGCACGAACTGTGTGTCGACGAGAGATTCTTTGAAACATATACGTATAAAATAAAGGCAAAGAGAACCGAACGAATGAAATGAATGAAAAAGAATTTTCAAAGAGCGAAGTAAAATCGATTTTCGCGCATTTGACTCTATGCGACTCTACAGTCGAAGTTTGTTTCCACCATAGCGATAAATATCGGAACAGGGAATGCCGTTAACTTTCGGAAAAATGCCGTCGCGGCAGATTTAAATCTCACTTTACAAGGTTACGAGTTTGACCACGAGACCCACGCGGAAACTGGTTAAACTTTCCAACCCTTACAACCCTCAGAGTAGCCTCGAGGGGTCGCCATTACCGAGTCGCTGCGGAGGGACCAACTTCGACACTTTCGAATTTCTGAAACCTTTAGAACACCCTCGACATTCTGGACGCTCTTAACCTCGGAATGACCCCGACCACAGTGCTTAATTCTGCCTTATTCTCTTTCTCTCCTATGCCCTTTTTCCGCGAAGTTTCTCGTCCACTGTCCTTTTTATAATGCCGTTCAGAAAAAAGCTGCAGGGATTTTTAAACTTTCGAATTTTAGGATATTTCTTTAATCTTCTATATTAACGATTTTTGTCGTGTTTTATTTTTCGATATGAAGATCTCGGTTTTAATAATTAAGTGGATAACAGATGTCAAATTTATGATATTTTCAGGTAATTATAATTCTATTAAAATGATCGCACACATACACATATGATGATATGATGTAATACTGTATATGAATTATGCATTAATATAACATCTTTATTTCTAAATCTATTTTATGCAATAAGAAACTTAAATTCATCTCTCTAGAAACAGACCAACCTTGTCAGTGATATATCGTTCTTATCCGCTCATAATATTTTATTTATCAAAATTCTGTCCGATCAAGCTACCGATTTAGAAATAAGAAAGAGCTGACGTTCTGCAGTTAATAAGTGAGATCAATCTGGGGAAAAACGTAGTGAGTCCCGAGAAAGGATGGAAGCTGCGGTGGACAGGGCGGTTGTGCAAAAATGATGGCCGCTCTTTTTTATCGCGTTTCACTGCGCAATCACACACAGACGCATCGACGCGCTGGTTCTCGCGATCTCGCGGTATCCGGTCACACGACCGGTGGCTTTCGTTTTCGATGCAAAATTTTCACCTCGAGCGATCGCTCGGTGGAGAGATGCGCACGAGAGAGAAACGAGACAGAGAGAGAGAGAGAGAGAGAGAGAGAGAGAGAGAGAGGGAGAGAGAGATCTGGGCAAAAAAAGGGGCTACTAAACGCCGACCACGTCGGCGTAGACGCGACAGAAAACGATACGCAAATAGGATCAACGCGACACGAGATGCACTCTAGCGAGATACATTTGTTTGTTGTAAATTACGAACGGACCACGGCTCGTTTATTCGGTATGTTGCGATAAATGCGTAGGGAAAAGGACGCGTATATAGTTTTTGCCGCGCTCTACGTGCGGTTTTTACTCCTCTAGATTCGACGCTGAGTCGGATACACGTGTTGCATGGATACGACTCGGTTTGTTTTGACATGTCAAATACATTTCACGGCACTAAGCTTACACTTTAATAGTGAGGAGACATGGGAAAAGCTAAAGAGAAAGTTAATGCAGGAGCTAAATTTACCGAAGCAAAGCAGTCATTTTATTTGAGCTCGTAATAATATCTTGCAACAATAAACAATTTTGAATCCTTCGAAAATAACATAAGTGGCACAAAAATTAATCCAACTAAATCAAACACAAATCAAAATTTCCCATATAAAGAAAATTTTCCGAATTTTATTCAGTCTCTCCTTACCGCTTACAGCAACCTTAACAGAGACACTATTAACGAAACCTTACTCGACGCGCGTTCAAGCATCCGCGGTTCAATCAACGTCACCGCGATCGATTGAACCGGCTCGCAGAAATGGAATTTCATCCGCATCCTCGCCGAAACACGGGGACGGCGCGATTCTCTCGACGAAATATCGCGGACGCGCTCGCGCGTAAATCTGTCAAGGAGACCCGCAGCAGCCGTCGCCATTGCGTGCACACGTCGTAGCCTTAAACTTGCTCCCTATTCATAGTCACGCCGTCGTCCTACCCGACGATACGTACCGTACATATAGGCAATAATGCACGCGATGAATGCACATCCGCAAGCCGGCGCGACGTGGAACGCGAATGAGAGAACTCTCTCTCTCTCTCTCTCTCTCTCTCTCTCTCTCTCTCTCTCTCTCTCTCTCTCTCTCTCTCTCTCTCTCTCTCTCTCTCTCTCTCTCTCTCTCGTGACCACTCGATGCTTCTATGCCGAGCCGACAACGCGTCGCTGATGCGATTAAATCGTTCCTTCGCGTCATCTGGCACGATCGATACCACGCGAGGAACTCGCTTTTCGAAGAGACGAGATTCTCGACGTGTGTCGGCCAGCTCGACGACCAAGAACGATCGATGCACCGAGTCTCTAATTAAGTTTCCTTTTAAATAACGATGGCTTATATAATTGAATTGCGCGCAGAGTTCTCGGGAGGTAGCATAATAAGAGTGACATTATTCACGAATTGGGAATCGTATGATTGAAATTGGTGCATTAATTGGTTTTTTTAGTATGTAATTATTGCACGCGTAGAGAGCCGGGATATGATCGCCTGTTTCAAGCCTGACGAAAAATTCTATCAAATTTTACAGTGTTAAACCACTCGCGCGACATACACACACGTTCATACAATGATAATGCAAATGGCGTTTTCATTTACATAGATTAATACGGGAGAAAGATAGACACAGTAATTGAAGCGCGCAAGAACCCTGAAAATCGCGGACGTTGAATTTTTCATCCGCTCGAATTGCGGCGCCGCGTAAATGGAAAACTTAATCGTATGCATTGTTTATCGCGGCAAGGCAGACGCGTCGTACAGCCACCGAAATATTTGACGAATATATTATTTGATAAATATTTTGCTAGATATTCTACTTTGTTAATATCCTCAACCGCTGTGATTAAATTTAGGTAGCGCAGCCATCGCGTTGCGGTAAATGCGGTCATTTCAAGAAATAAATGGTTATATTTTACGTCGGTAGATTTTGAGTAGTAAAGAGTCAACTCTATTTTCACAACTCGTTTTTTCATAATAACTAACCAAAAAAATAAATAAATAAAATTATGAAAACGTTAAAGAAACGACAAAGTAAAAGAGAGAGAAAAAATACGTCTTTGATAAAATACAAAACCTTTTTTTAGATAATGTTTAGATATGTTAATTCTTAACATTTTATCTAAAAAAAAGATTTATATATTAACTTTAAATTAATTAATTAATTAATAGAGGGCACCGAATTCCACATACGTTTCAATGCGTATTGTACATTGGGTACAATTTTGCGGTTCGATGGTTTCGAGGGAATCAATTATCATCATACGAGATCGGACGAGGGTAGTCATTCTCTCGTGAATACGATCAGCTTGTCGCGCCGTCATCTCGTCGCGTATGCACGACTCGACGATGGCTTTTGCTCGCAAACTAACCGTTACCGTACTTGCCGTTACTGTAATTAAACGCCTCACGAGACAGTCGGGCGTCGGCGTCGCGCCGGCGTTGTTATTTAACATTGACGCCGATAGTACGATGGTAGTACGTGGATCGCATGTACCGGCCGCGGCCTATCAATATGCTCGTCGCATAATGGGAACAGCTACGTAAACTCCCGGCGGAAAATTGAATGAGGCTCACGGGGAAACTCCGGTGAATATCGCACGGAACTTGAGTCTTCAAATCTCTTTGGATCAGGGCGGATTATGATTTTCGAATCTCGCGGCCGTAACAGACCGACATTCTCGTACCTTATACGAAGTATAAGTATCTTAGAGATCCTCGAACGGGGGGAAGGGGGGCTCCTTGAATATCAAGCTCCATTATCAAGATCGTAATATCTCGGGATTGATAGCAGATTGTTACGTTTATTTTACCTCGGGCTAAAGTACTCCCTCGCTTAACGAGTTGCCGGCGAACTCCCATCCCTCGCGTCTACGACTCGCCATCTGTCATCTCGCGATGTCCCGGATTTCCGGAAAAACGGTACGACAGGGCGATTTTTCAAACGCGTCATTGTCGTTGCTGATTATTTTGTATCGCGCTCTCATCGTAAGGCCGGCGTTTCCTTCCTACAGGAATATTGAGAACTCCAGGTAATGGGAAATTTATCACCGGTTCGATCGCGGGCCAATTATTGTCGATTTGTTCGCCGGCAACGATGACAATAGTCTTGTATTACAAAGCATTGTATTACAAAGCATTATATATTATTCCCGAATATCTCATCTTTCTTTCATCTTCGACCTGTCACAAGCCGAACAAAGTTGCTCGGATGGAACTGCCGATAATGTTTCAGAATATCAAATTACGCATTACGTATAATGATTGCCGCATCATCTATGTATAAACTGTCCTAGAATTTCCGATCAACTTTAATGATGATATGATTTTTATCTTGAATCGATATTTGCAAATTGTTTACAGAACCTATTATCACAATTGAGGTCAGATTTTTACGATATCGGATAGATAAAGAGAAGAGAGAAAGAGATGAATAACATGTAATTTTTATCGCACTTAAAAAAAATTTGTTAGTAAAATTACTTGGCTTATTCAATTTAGAGGAAACTAACATTAAATCTGTCGTGTGCTTTCGTTTGTTTAAAAAAATAATGTTCTTTATGGTTCCATTTTATATAAAAAAAAATCTTATTAAAGAAGAAAAATGGACGGACGACACATTCCACGCTGAACCATTAAACCGCATTATATGCACTTATTGCTCTCTACGTAAATGTTGCTGCTCTTAAATTGTTTCCCGATAATGCAGCGCGCAGAGGAAAAACATTTGCCGCCGGTGGCGTCGCGCAACGATTTATCATCATGTCGAGTACGTTGACATCGGCTTACCGGTTACCAAATAGGTGGAGAATTCGTGTCCGTCGTCTTAATAGAATAAAAACGCACCTTTAGATGTGTAACGGTTCACCTTGCTGTTTAACTGAAATGGTAAAACTATTGAAAACCTTGATATTCTTTCGTAGAATTCGATAGAAGCCTTCAACGTTAAAAACGCCAGAGTTTCTTTCAACGAGTTACAAAATATATTTAATATTTGAAGATCCAAGATCTGATATATGTATAATTGATATACAATTAATCAGATATAATTATCCAAATGTCTGAATGACGGAAGAGCTGGAAAAATTTAGAATTCCGGAAATTCGAAAATTCGGTTATCCGCGAGGGTATATCTCGATGAATAAATAAATATCCCGATTATTTAAGGACGAGGAAGAATTCGGACGGGACGGCGAGAATCCGCACGTAGCTCCGAAATGATTCGCACGGCAAATATTTCGCTGTCGCGATATATAGGGGAGGAAGAGGGAGCGAGCACGAATTTTCATCCTACTTTGACCAATCGAAGAAGAATTCGACCGTCCTTCCGGCTAATCTCCTTGCACGAAATCCCCTCGCAGGGACATGCGTGTCGCTTGTGTCCCCACCACACACGTTATACATATATACACATACACGGATATATATATATATATATATATATATATATATATATATATATATACATTCGTGTGTGATACGTGGCCCCGCAGTACACGTCGGGCCCCGGGAGAAGCAATCAGTTCCATTTACCGGCAACGTTTACATGGATCGTTTGCAGAGCCCTTCTCTCCCTCCTACTCTCGTCGTGCCAGGCTTTCGACACGCCAGGCATTTCACGTATGCGGCTAGATGCCCGCGCGCGAATATATCCGGCGCAAACATTACGCTACACATACTACCGTTGTACGGATATCCTTGCGGATTTCAGCCTGAGCTCATTTTGTCGTCGCCGGTGTACCGCATTCCGCGCGTCTTCGATACGCATCTCCGCTGGCAGCCCCTCCCGCGCCACTTAATCGAAAAGCCGCATACTAAATGAACCCTTTACCGCGGCCGCGCGTTCTTGCGCTCCTCGAAATATCGCCCGAAGCCAAAGCTGCACCAGGCAAAGCGTCGGCAAATTATCCGCGTGGAAAATATAGAATATTAGTCAGACCATAACGTGCTTCCCGTCCGCATCGTTCATTTCGTAATCGAGTCTGGTTTCTGTCCAATAATTAATTCGGAATGAGAACGGTGACAATGCTAATTACGTTTCCGCCGAGGAATAATTTTCACATTGCGATTTAATTAAGAAATATTCATTAATATTAGAATGTATTCTCCAAGTGGAATATCGCAAAATCCAATCAACCAAGAGATAGAAAGAGAGAGAGAGAGAGAGAGAGAGAGAGAGAGAGAGAGAGAGAGAGATACAGATACAAACGAGAGGAAACCGCATTTAATCATGTGTTTGCGCTGTAAAAGTCGCGCACGAGAGGATGAGAGAGATCTGAATCTCTCCGCGTGATGCACTCTTCCGATGCACTTCTACACCCTCATCCGCGGTACGTGCATGCATTTCGAGAAACCGCCGCAATGTGGGCAAAGGGTGGCTTTGAATTCGAGCCGTGCACGTTTCCACACAGGCAGGTGTCTCTCCGAGCTCCGTATTATTTCCACGAGCGCGACATTGTCGGAAGAATCAGGAAACAAGCTGGATTCGAGTCGATGCGAGAGCTCCGCGAGTCTCTCTCGAGTATTCGAATACGCCGCGACGAATACATCGACGACCGCCGTTATCAAGCCGGGATGACGAATGAATTATTTGGAGTGTGTAACACGAATCAAATGGGAAGGTAGTTTGCGGTTTCTTCGAGCTTCTTCGAGCGAAAATATTTCGTATGCTAACTTTCTAGAAGGCCGTCTGCAAAACACATTTTCGCGATATCCATAGTCGACACAGTCCTTTAACTGAAAATTGTATAATCGTAAATACTCTATTATTACCTTTCACGATGATACACATATATGTATTCACATTGCTTCTACTATAGAGATTTAAAGCAATAAAGGATTGGGAAAAAGGACGCACTGGAAAGATGGAATTCAAGCCAAACGTACGCATCATATTTCATCGTTCGTAAAATGATAATTTTCCGAGTCGCAGGAACACATAAAGGAAATAGAAAATCGATGTCGCGACGTGATACGACGATAGAAATGCGACGTATCTTTCGACAAGTCGATGGCGCGCATTCGATACCTTACGGTCGCATCACGTAAGAATGAGACCGTCGTATAACGGTGGGAGGTGAGCACGAAACTGATTTATATTTGCAGCGAACGAAGTCAAAGAGTGTTCTCGCAACCCGTTTCTTTGCTCCTTGGCTCGCATTCGCCGCTCCTCCGGACTGGTCTGCACGTGTGTGTGTGTGTGTGTGTGTGTGTTTTGTGTGTGTGTGTTGTGTGTGTGTGTGTGTGTGTGGACGAACGACTTGCCATCTGTCACTCTCGTGAACGCACCATTGGCTTTTCCGCAAGAAATGGAAAGGACAATTTTTCAAAGACGCATCATTATCGTTTATCATTCGATCATTTCCTCCCCTTCCTCCGCAGAAGTCCGGCGATTTGTCCGCTGATCTCTCGATCTGTCGTTGCGATCTGCGAGAGATCTTACGCGTAAAGTACCGCGAATCTTGATATAATGTTTCGAAATTCAATTCAACGTCAATTTTAATTAAAATTTTATTTTAGCCAGATGATATACTTTCTCCAAATACACATTCACATTATATATGAAATGTCATAGGAATAAAATAGTGTTCTTGTATATAAGTTATATCTCTAGCTATCTGAATTATTTAAATCTTTAGGTTGAGAAAAGATTTCTAATAATTTAAATATTTTCTTCGTTTTAGATTTCTATCGTATAATTTCTATCTCCGCGAAATTAATTAACTAATTTAAAATCGCTTCTCTTGATCTTTTGACGTCTGAAATAATGGAAGATATGCGCGACAATCGTTTAAGAAGAAAAAAACCGATAAGGACAATGTGTGTCACTGAAAAATGACTTCCCTTCTTCCTTCTATAGAAATAGACCTAATAATGCGTCCATAAGAGCGACAAACGGCATGCCATTTCGTCATATAAAGCACTTGAAGCGAATCGAAAAAAGATACTTGAGTCTAGTTGGATGACAAGTGTTTCTACGACGATGCATTATACGCGAGCGTTTTTCCTCAACGATATATGCAACGTTATGTATACAATGTTAGTATGCCATTCCGAATTGATATTCAATTTTAAGAACGCGATAAATTGCTTCGTATACTGAAAAATATCGACATATACATATCGCGAAAAGGTGATGTTGTTGATCTATTTTTATTCCACATAATATCTCCTCAGTTCATCTCGAATTAATCGTTAACTTAACAAGCATCTCGCAATACGCGCGGCCGCTGTAAAGACAAGCGGGCTTTCTGGCAAAATTGTCGCTCGCTTTGCAGTCACTTTAGAAAATGTTTATTGTTCCCGTTCGGCTTGCTCGTCCCGTGTTTGACTGCAACGTCTCCCGCGAAAAAGCCAAAGTGGCGACGTAATCCTCAAGGGCTGGCCTCTTGTGGCCGTAATGAACGCGCGAACCGAGAGACTTTCCCATTGAATCCTCCTCTTAACGACTCCCATAAGTACCGAGATTGAAGTGGGATACGATTCCCTGCGGAAGGATGACTTCGGACTTTCTTGCCGGAAGTACCAACGGAGTTATATCTCGTCTTTCTCACTTTAACGCTTAAATCTATAAAGGAAAAAAATTCGCGAGAAAAATTATCAAAGGAAAAAAAATAGCGGAATAATACGTCGCTGCAATTATAGTCGTAAATTAAGTTATATATTTCCAGATTTATACATTCTTATCCAATATATTAATTCGCGATAAAAATTTGTTTCTATTATCACAAAATAAATAAATCATCGTAGTTTTCTATTTGCGTTTTCATCATAAAAAACGCATGCCCTACGACGGGCGTGGCCGTCGTGTCGGAAGAATGACACTATTTTCGCATGGCTTCCTTGATGAACGGACGGACGGACGCCCGGTGGAAAAAGTGCCCGCGATTCGACTTTTCATCACGTACGGACCGCCTGCCACGCGACAAAAGCGAAAAGGAATTACGGTTTGATGAATGCCCCTCTGGGCGAACGGGCCCCACAGTGTCGCTCCACACTCGAAAGACATCGATATCCCCGGGGCCCGCCATTCACGAGAAACGCGGACAATACCGGGCGCAACAAAAATTACACGCTCATCTCGGTTTCGCATGATCCGCCCCGGGCCGGCCGCGACGACAATTTCCCCGTCGACGACGTCCCACAAAGCCCTCCGCCCCGCAACGCCGCATCGTGAATTTTAAGGGGGTTTCCATTATGCGAACGGCCTACCAGATGTCACGGGGGTTACCGAGTAGAGTGACACCGTGACTAAAGTCGTTATCGTGTGAAATACATCTGCCCCGGCGAAGCCTCTTCGGTCTCTACGTTCGATCCTTTCCATCGCTACCTTCGATCTTAAAACGCGTGATTATTTGCATCCCTCGCTTCATACAATTGCACATCGGATATTTTCTATTTTTCATTCGTCGAAATCTAAGCTCGAAATTTCCTAAATTCCTGGATTCTCGGGTTTTCTTTGCCATATTCGAATTATCGGATTTTGCTAATCTTTGCTAATCTTGGATTGGCTTTGGTTCGCCCTCTAAACGAGGTTTTCATTTAGAAAAACCGTTTCCTTATATTCTTAGATACGGATTATTTAGATTCCTCGGTTTATAGGGCCTGAAAATATCGTCGGTCGTTAACGTCCGTATATCAAATTAATCTCCTCTTAGACCGGCGGATCCGCACGAACGAGGAGTTTGCGTGGCTGAGCCTCGTACGGATGAGTTGTTATCGTCCGCGCCTACTTCAATTAGGTTCTCACATGGCTATCGTCGGCGCATCAACGTTGTCTTTTCCCGGGGCAACGCCGGTGTAATCCGACGTTCTCCGTGCATTAAGCCAGTCCCTTATCGAGGAGCATGGATAATCGGTTTGTCCACAGCATCGCCGTTAATCCCCTTACGTTAAAATTACGCGAGCTGCGTGTTCATCGAGATATATCTCGGCTCGGCAAGTAACGACGCGGAAGCGCGCTCGCTCGCGTCGACTCGAGCCGATCGGCGTGATCGAAGGCGCATTATTTAGTCGGTATCGAAATTGCCGCCGTGCACGTTCGGCGTGAGATAATGCGCGTACTAATTTTACGGCGGGAAATCGTGCCGAGTGTAGACGATTAATAAAGAAAAGACTCGCGTAAGCCGCGCGAACGGGAATCGAGCGACGGAAAAAGGCGGTGGTCGTAAATCGTATCTTCCAACAGGAAGATCGGACCGTAAAATTCTACGCGGGGGGTAGCTTTTATCGATTCAATATCTCTCTTTTCCAGGATTGGCCGCCGCCCCGGAGCTTGGCCGATGCTCGACGGAATCGGCGTTACGAAAGAGATGCGTTTGCGGTGCATTCCCGCCGACTCTTAGATTCTTTACATTTGAAGCATCTTAAATTCTTTAAGAGAATTTCACGAATGTATATTTCAATTCAAGAATCCTGGTTTCAATGCGGATATTCAATCTGTCTCATTATATATTTTCAAATAATTATGACTTTGCATTTAGTAGTTTAAATTCCTCTGAATTTACCTTCGTTGAATTTCTCTCTACCTTAAGATTCGACTCGCATCTTCGGCGGGAGAAACTTGAAGATGCTTCCTTTTCCGAATTCTTAGATTCGAGAATGGGAGGATTTCATGTACGTTCGTGCCGATTTTCGGCTTGGAATATTTCGGGCTGGCGGATACCCGAGGATAAATTGTAGATATGTGCTATCTACAGCCACGGCGTCGGAGCATACCGTTGGGAATCTCTCCGTATGGCGTGCACAAAAGTCACCCTCCGTCGAGCTCTCACCCGCTATCGGAACTCAGTAATATACGTGCGACGCGTTAAGAAAATTTAAGGTCGGACCCACGAGCGCGACCGCCGCCACGTCTGGATATGAGAGTTCGGATTTATTTGCGTGAGATATATCGGCGAAGCTGAATTCCGTAGTCTCGCTGTTATCGCCGCTTTCGCGTCCGCGAGTGTACAAGCGTATGGACCATCCTGCTCGGATGCGAGAATTTAAGCTGCTTTAAATCGCATCGCTGCAGCCGAGTAAGAGGACAAGGGGAAAAGACTAACTTTCTCTCTCTCTCTCTCTCTCTCTCTCTCTCTCTCTCCCCCCTCTTTCTTTCTTGCTCGAACAGTTGCTTTGAAATATTTCGTTCTTCAAATTTATCGAGGTTTTCTCATGTCAAAATTGCGCGAAATATAGTCAATTATGCATTATCATAAGTAAGCAAAAATAAACAGGCGATTTGTCAAACCGACTCCTCGTCAAAACGTCTCCTCGTAAAGCCATTAAGACGCGCTTTGCAAGCGTGTGCTGGGTAAATCGAATTGCCGTTTCGCGATGCTAGTTTAAACTGCCGTGAGAAATAGCGAACACGCGTGCGGAAATCGCGACGAATGCAAAGCGCGCGAAAGGCGGTTAAGAGAGAACAAAGTAGAAAAAATAGCGGTGGGAAAATCGAAACAGCACGACGTGTGAAACCCTTATAGACAATCGATGTATTATGTGCGCGCTCACGCAATTTTGCACAATCTACTGGAAACTGGGTAAATCCGTCCGTAACATTTGAATCGTACATAAATATAGGGCATATTCTCGCCGATATGTGAATTTTCTCCCTCTCTCTCTTTTAAATTTACAATATTTTAAAAATATTAAAATAATTTAAAATATAAATAATAAATAAAAAAATATAAATAATTTAAATATATAAAAATATAAAAGTATATATCTCTTTTTTGCTTATCACGTGCTCGAGTGTGACGATTCTCGTATTTTCAATTCTCATATTTTGTGTGTTAAATACGATTAAAATTATCCTCGTTAAAGTTGTCAAAAATCTTGTGATTTTGCGGAATCAAACGTCATGTATAACGAAGTACGTATTCTCTAACGGGAATTGAAACAGAATTGATTGCGAATGAATGGGGAGTTTATTGTGCTTAAAAATAAGCATGGCATTTTGAATTCGAACCGTTTGAATCTCGAGATTACCGAGAGATTACGTAAGCGAGCTAATCGAATCCGATGAATCTGGTTCTATTTAATCGAAAGAATCGAGGGCGAACCCCCCGGGGAGACACGCGACGGTAGCGGACGATGATCGAGGAACTAATGAAGCGTATATTGCCATTCGAGACTCACGACTTCCATTGTGCGCGGAGACGAGGACAGGAAGAAGCTTGCGTCGCGAAGCGGCAGCGAGAGAGAGAGAGAGAAGTAGGAAGAGAGGATCTCGACGTAGAATCTGATGAAAGGGGACCATCTCCTCTTCCTTCATCGTACTCTTTCCCCCCCCCCCCTCCCCCTCTCTCTCCCGCATCGTCGTCTATTCAACCGGGTCCACTCTTGTTCCTTGCGGGCCAGCACAGAGAGTCACGCGACTGTCTCTCTGTGGAAAAGCCGTCTTTTTGGCATGGGACGACGCCCTCTTCATGCTCGGATAATTGTTAACTCAAAGGAAGCACAAAAGCCCAAGCGTTTTATCTCGCTTTCCCGCCGGTCTCGCTCTCGCTGGCTCTGCTTGGCCGATTAGATGAGCCTGCATGATCCTCGGTATCATCGCGGGGACCAGTGTTTCGCGGAATAAAGGATCCGCGGGCGAATGTTAATAACGCCGTGCCCGTTGGCTGTGGAGGCTCTTGTAAATTAGCCCCGCGGATAAATTGTCTTTCGCGCTCGGTCTGATTACGAGAAAACGTGAAAGGAAATTATTCCCTCGGGCCGTGGATGATGATAAAAACGTATTCACAATAAAATCACAAATATTTCTTGCAGAAATTGGATAAAAAAAACGCGAATATATAAAGATATTACATTTTTATAATTATCTATGAGAACGCTCGAAACGCAAATCATCTGATCTCGATCTATGAATGACGTTCGAAGGAAGATAATCGGGGATTTAACAATAAATCCAGGAAGGATGTTCGCGAGAACGGCAAATTAACAGCGCGATGGAATCTCCGTTCTATCGAAAGGCGCGGCAGCAGAGCGTTACAATCGATCGCTTTGCATCCCCCGATGCAATTTCCGCGGTGAAATGCCACCGCGTCGTTCGAACGCTAATTGATCGCGCGCTGTCAAAAGGGCCTCCGGGCCCTCTTTGGCCTCGATCTCGCGATGATTCAGCAGCGGAGCAGCGACCTCGCTCCGACGCGGTAACAGCGATGGGATGATTCAGCCCGCGGTTTAAGCTGCTTATCGCGCTGCTAACGCGATTGAACGAATCAAACGTACCCATGACGATCGTGTGGGCGCAACGCGGCGCATAAGGTCGACGATGGCACAAACGCGAGGCCTACCGTACACATACGTGCCTTCATTAACTCGGGAACGTACGCAATGTAATGCCAAAGGACATTACCTCGGCAACCAACGTGACGCGATAGTCTCATCGATACGTCCTGCTGTCGAGTTTTCGAGAGGCAGACCATGATTTATCGATCGTCCCCGCCGCGCCGCTTGACCGAAGAGTCAAGTCCGAGAGAGAGAGAGAGAGAGAGAGAGAGAGAGAGAGAATGAGAGAGAAATTTATATAGTCTGAATGCGCCACGCCATACGGCGAGCAAGATAGTTCTCATCTCTTATCTCAAGTTTTACCTTAAAGATGCGCGATCGTCTGTTGCGTCGAAAGCGGCGAATCGGTGAATCTCTTTTCTTCAGAAAACAACCGGAGGAGTGTAAAAAGTAATACTAACGGGCTTTTTTTCTGGAAGAGAACAGCCGCGCGTATCTACTTAATCCACGGGATTACTCGCGGGTCTTTAATTAATTCTCCGTTCCAACATCCTTCTCTCTCGTAACCGCCACGTGAAATACATACATACATACATACGTACGTACGTACGTGCGCGTATATGTGTAAAATACGTATGATAGGGGAGAGAAAATCTCAGGAGACTGATTAAATTTTACACGCACGCGCGCAGCACGTCCGCGTCGTATTATTGGTAAGGGAAAATTAGAAAATCTCTCGCAAATGCATTTCTCCGTTTCTAAAGCCAAACTAGTTTTATCAAACTAAAAAAAAAAAAAATGTTATTATATATTATTACAGGTTAAAATGCGTGTATTGCAACATTTCAAATTTGCGTGTGATAATATTAACGATGAATATTCTTGATCCGGTTTAATTAATCCAGCGCGCGTTGCCGTCGCCGGTAGGCGCGTCATGCTTATTACGTCGACGTATATCGAACCGATCGACATTTACTCCCATCAGACACGTGTTAAACGTCATTAGCTCCGACAAGCGAGGACATTAATTACGCGGAGATCGGCTAAAGTAGGTACAGGTACCGGCGTACCTGCCTTGCCTCGACACGACGACCAGCAGTTCCCGCAGTCCCCTTGCCTAACTATATAAAGACCTTCCGTGTCTAGAGCGCATCGTGTGCATTTACAACCCGGCTCGTTACTTCCTTTTAACGCGCTCCCTCGTCCCTCCGACGCGCGCGCTAATTGAAATATCGATTATGAAATTACGAGACGAATGAACGAGCGCGACCCGGAAGGAACGGAAGACGCGGAAAGACTCCGCGACAGGCGCCGTTTGAGTCTGATCAATTTCGACCGTGAAATGATAAGAGAGAAAAACAGATCAGGTGTAAGTAATGATATCGTAACGTTCGGAATAATTGCACTACAGATTGAAACTCGTAATAATCAGATAAAAACTGTGATACCGACGTAAATAATTAAGAATGACAGATGCTAATAATGTTTCGAAGAATCACACTCAGTAGTTTATTACAGAAATCTGCGTCCAAATTAATGTATGGAAAAACGAATTAACTTTAAACTACGTTAGAGTGTTCTTGTTATATTTGAAAAGTTCAACAGCAAATCCGATTATCAGATATATTTCTCCGATTTTACTCTCGTTTATTTTCACGAAGTTTTCGGTGATTATCCAAATATATATTCCGTTTTGCCGAAAGTCGCCCCCGTAAATTTCTATAGACACGAGTGGCAGCAATAGAGAACAAAACCGTGCGAGCGCATATCCATCGGTGCATCCATCAATCCGACGTGCCGGATTTCCAAGGTCGTCAAGCACCCCACACTATCGATCACCCCCTCCCGTTCTCGGAGATCTTCCGGTAATAGCTAATAAATTTTCTCCTTATATGTGCGCGCCGATCTCTCGGAGTTTCCTCCAAGATCCAGACAAACGACGTCGATGTCGTTGCAGCATCGGCGCTGTTTCCGCGAGAAAATGATAATTGCGATGTAAATGAAGATGAAGCACCATCGAACAAAGGGAAAGATCTTCGAATTGCAACGGGCTCTGAATTTCCAAGTCATTAGATCCTTGAAACCGCAAATTTGTGAAACACTTGGAAATCCTTGGATCTTTGGATCGTTGAATTTCCGTATTTACGAATCACTTCGAATTGCGCCGGAATTTCGGATATTTTCGGAGCTTTAGAGGTGTATGAATTATTCAATTTTTGAAGTCATTGTGTCGAAGACGCGATATAGATCGAACATTCTTCTACGCGTTTAAAATTAAAGCTCGCATCTCAATGCGACGCATGCATATTGCATCGAATGCGGCGAAACGGCGGAGACAGTGAATGCATTTAAAACCGCAAACGAATGACTCACCGACGTAATCTAAGGGAAACGGCCAACTTCCTCGCGATAGACGGCGCCGCAATTTTTAATCCCGATGAATCATATCCGCAACGAATGCTGGAACGAATCGCTCCGCGTCCCAATCAATTCGCATCTCACGTGACGTTCGGTGACAGCCGACGAATAGCGACTGCGTTTCATCGGAAGCTGCTTTTTTTTGCGTCGAACGTATCGGACGACGATGAATCATTCTTGTCCATCTTGTGCATCGAAGCAATTCATGATACATTTCCCGATGGATAAATTAAAAGGAAGTCGTTTCAAAGCGTTTCCATCGCATTTCTCGCTTTTCTAATACGACTTCGTCTTTGATAATTATTCCATAATTTAAATGATGCGAGAATCTGCATAAAATATCACTAACATATTTCCTAGCTGTAATATTGAAAGTTTTGTGACTTTGTGAAATCACAGGAAGAATTTTCATCAGTAACATGTAAACATGTCTATTCATTCCACCTTTATTCGCCGTGAGCGAACAAAAATCGACAGTCTGGCGAATAAAAAAAATTTTTAAAACTGACCGGCGCCATTATTCTTTTCTTTGTTTCGAACAATGAGCCCAGTCCGAAGGGGCGGCTGCATCCGGCGTGTAACAGCCAGATTCCGTTCTTGCGCGGAAATTATCGAACGACGATGTCTAAGAACGGAGGATAAAAAAGGTCTCGGAGCGATAAAGCACCGTCGTCTTTGATTTGTCGTGCCGAGTAGGAGAGAAAAGCGAGATTTTTCTTGCGGATGTAGCGCTGTGACAAGTGCCGGACGTTGATGGAGGGATAAGTTACGATCTTTCTGCCTGACGTGTGAGTGAAGCAAATAAAAAGATGCGAGAGAGTATATATTGACTGTATCAATACTTCACATTGGAAATAGAGAAATTAAAATAATCTTCTCTTCTCATATAGCGATATAATATCTTTTTACATCAATATAAAAAAAGAGCAGTACTCACACGAAGGCGATGAATTGAGGTTGCGCTGTAATATCATTTAATGAAACATTTTAGATCGATAGAGAAAATGACATTTACTAGAAAGGAGTAAATAAAACGTCGATATTAAAACGCGATAAATAAATCTTGATATAAAATGTTTCGCGCGAGTTTTTCTTGGGGCGAGACGTTATAATTGAAATAACATTAAGTTATTTACTCGCGACCGAGAAAAGTATGGCGAGACGAGTTGTTATTCGTTACCGAGCGAAGTAGAGCGGTAAACAATTTCGACGTCGAAAAATGGAAAAATCTGCAAACTCGGGACACCCTTCGGCGAAAGTAAACGGAAAATGTAAAGTTCATATAGCTGGCCAAATGCCCGGGAGCGTCGCCGCGTTATGCTCGGGAATTGCTTAAACAGGAGCTCATCCTCTCCCTCCACTCCTCGTTTTACGCTACGCCACGCATGCTCTCACGCGTGATTACGCATTAGCGTGCATATGCGTGCGATGATAATAACGCATCCGAGCGGAACGCGTCTCGCTTTTACCTCATCGTTCGCTAAATTCCGTTACACCCATGAAAACTTCCACCCCTCTTCCAGTCAACGATTCCGTTTTAACCCCTTCGCGTTTCCATCCCGAGAGCGTCTTCTTTTTTTCGTAAGAATCGATTCGATCCTATGAAAGTTTAATTTAAAATATTACAATTATCTCTCTTCTTCTTTTTTTTTTCATTCCGTACATGTAAATTTTTATCTTAGAAAATTATGGCATTTAATTTTACTTTGCGTCCGGCAGATAATATAAAATTTTACTGCACAAATTTTCATTCTGTGCCATGTTGAATCGTTGAAACTATTATAAAACATTTGATAAAACACTTTCTAAAAATTAAATTACTATTATATAATATTTTAGGTCAGGAAGAAAGGAATATCTCTCTCTTTATCTCTTCAATTTCGAGATAAATAGTTTAGATGAGATTTTTATTACATTGAGGCTGTCATACGAAATATTTCTTGCCATCAAAAATACGAGAACACATCTACGTTCCATAAAACCGGCGAATACAAAGCGTGCACAAATGCGAATAAATATCGCGGCGTCTTTAAATAAAGAGAGAAAAATCATTCTCCTCAGAAAAGGTGAAAGCAGCTTTCAGCTTGACGATCACTTTTTCGTTCTTGATGCGAGGCCTCTCGATTTTCATGTTGTTCCTTTTCTCAGGACATTGCAGGTTTGCTGCGAAAAAGAGCTTTCCTACACAACTTGGCTGACTAACTGCCGTTGGGTGGTTTCGCCGTGTTTTATTCTATCTCGCGAAGCACCTGTGTTCGCCAAGTGAAACGCAATCAAAGTACTTGACGAGAGGTTTCGAATCAAGTAAATAGAAACTGCGAAGTATTTAAATTTAAAATCAGAATGAGAAAAAAAAATATATATATATATATGCATTTATATATTATTTAAAATATTATGCGGTATTATAGAACTCTTACGCTATAAATCATAAATATTACGTTATGAATAAAAAATATATACATATACATATATATATATGAACATACATCTCGCGCGTCCGGATTGAATGCGTTATTGGATATCCCGGCAAATGTTACGCGTAAAAGTCTCATCGATCGATACGCCGCGTTCGCGATTCAAAACATGGCCGCCGAAACCGGATGCGACGCGCGTAATCGCGACGATTTCATCTCGTGGCTGTCGCGCCCCTATCTCGATCTTTGCAAAAAAGAGGCGGTACTGTGGCATGTACACCCCGCGAGGGTAGAAAAGGGACGCGCCGTCACCCCTCGGGACCGCAGCCAATCGAACGTAAGCGCAACATTTCGATTCCGCGTTGCGGTTCGCCGCATGCACAAAGGCTCGCATTTAAGTATATAGGGATGAAATTTAATCCACGACACCCCTTTCCTGCCCCGCTTTGTCTGATCTCACAATAGGCGCGTCCGGAATCGGGGTATAAGGATAGCGATCTCAAGAGAACGTATGTGTATGTATACGAGTACATATATTTTGTCCTAAATCTCTCTGTAAGTCTTTCAGTGGGTCAGTAATGTAAGAGAGAGAGAGAGAGAGAGAGAGAGAGAGAGAGAGAGAGAGAGAGAGAGAGAGAGAGAGAGAATTTTATTTATATATAATTTATTCGAAATTGTGCAGAAGCTCTCACAGATTAAAGTAATTATGGGTTAAAAACTTTGCATGAGTTTCACGGAAGGATTGAAAATCCTTGAATACTTTGTTATAAGTTTTTACGCTTTATTATCTCTTACGCTTCTTTATTATTTCTTACACTTTATTATCTCTATTTTCTTTCTTATATTTTCCAAATCTTGAAATTTTCTAGAATTTATAAAATTTTCAAATTTTGAATTCACGTAGATTTTGATAATAAAGTTGATTCGGATCCTTTCAAGAGTCACACTTTGTTATTGGAATATTGTAGCTTTGATTATCGTGCAGAAGGAGAGTGCATGAAAATTATACAGGAGGCTTTAATCCAAATGTTCGTCCCTTTGGCTCTTTCCCTAAGTGTTTTGCCGCAATGGTAGTCTGGTAACCACCGGTATTAGCTGATGGAAACACGAGCGACGATAGCGGGCTCGTCGCAACGGGAACTAGTTTTTCTGTCAAGGACAGCCCCTCGTGTCCCTTAACCCTTAATCTCCCCGTGTAAGTATACACTGCCGAGTTGTGTTTGGGCAACACCCCGTCAACCGTCGTTACTTTAATGAATTCAGCGCATATATTGAAATCCATCAGCTTCATACATCAGCGGGTCATCGGAGCGACATGTTTTCATGCCCCATCCCTCTTGAACGCTTTGTTAATAATACGATTCATGTGGATGCCCAATCATGCGGATATCTTTTCATCTCTTTTTGTAAAGATTTTTTTCGAAGCAGTCTTTTCGAAGGTTACAACAGGTGGATGAATCTATGATATATATGTGTGTGTGTGTGTGTTCAGTTTTATTATATTAATTATTACATCATTTTATTATCTGAAAAGACAGACAGAGAGAGAGAGAGGGGGGGGGGTAATTTTTTAATAGTATAAAATGATTTTACTGCGCGAAAAATGCCGATATTTTCCTATAAAATCTCTTCAATGTTAGAAATATTTAAATATTACATTTTGACGAGCAAATTCCAATCATCTCGCATACATGACATCGGTAACCGTGAGTGTAGTCCGGCGACGCGCAGTTTTTTCGTTCCCTGTCACTCAAAAAGAAACCCATTCGTCAACTCTTATCCCCATCCCTTGTATGCGCCGACGTACACACGAGGTCATATTAGCGCTTGGTGTTTGGCCGACATCCCGACCGCGGTTGTTTTGTATACGGACGTCGCCACCCCGCAAATCTCGTTACCCCTGTTTACCCTTCTGTCATGCAAATGAGTGTAACAATCGCGTTTCTTTGGCGTCAGTCCCTCCCGCTGGCTGGTGAATAGGAGGGGAGAGAAGGGAGAAAAATCGAACGAATCTGCACCTCCGACAACGAAGCGATATCTCGATAATATGTGATGCATTCGATAATATGAGATGGCAGAGAATATAAAAATTAAGTAACGTGATTTTCAATCGAGATTATTAATCACTGACATTGAAACTTATTTCGCTGCTTAATTAATTTTCATATTTTAATTTCTATTTTCTTTATATAATCATTTATTTCATCATTATAATTGATACATTTTTCCGTCGACTGTTAATTACGCCATTCGAGACGTATTTTTTCGTCAGAGGATCGGCGGAATTACTTTTGCATATAACTTTTCATCTTCGCGACTGTCTTCGAGCGGCGAACCGCGCATTTTGGTTCTTCTCAACTGCTCTCAACGAGCATTAATAAACGCATTAATAAATTGGAATGAACAGACGAGTTAACAAACGCGTGAACACATCGGAAATGGATTGAAACAGATTCTACTGTTCGGTCAACGGTCCGCTGTTTGACCTTATCGCGTTTTAAACTGCATCACGCCATCAATTTGTTCGTAATAATGTTACTTTGCGTTCGTCCCGCACGTATCACAAATTTGCATGGTATTAATTATTTTATATTTTTGCACACTTGCGTAAAAAGTACATACAAATAAGTGAAGGGACAGAAGCGCGCAGTTCGAAAACGATATTGAATATAATGTAATTTTGATTTAATTGGTTTTAATTCTGATTTAATTGTTTTTAATTTCAATTTAATTTCATTAATGAGGAATTTAATTCAACTTCTCTGCACATCACGCGGCACTGAACGAATACGCAAAAAAAAAATAGAAATAAAATTTACACAAAATTACGTACGTACGCAGCAGTCATTTATTTGCAAAATTTGTTTCTTTTCTGGAATTTTTCATTCCATTATTCATCCTATTTATGTCATTTATTACGATAAAGTCTCTCGA
Source organism: Lasius fuliginosus (assembly GCA_949152495.1). NCBI lineage: Eukaryota > Metazoa > Arthropoda > Insecta > Hymenoptera > Formicidae > Lasius > Lasius fuliginosus. Next base: position 3,268,912 of record OX424445.1, on the reverse strand, counting down.
CCGCGCCCGCACATTGGATAGCGATGGTGACGGTAGACTTTTAGCGCAATTGCAACGATGTGTGACGATGACTAGAAAGGTTTAAAATGTAACATCCCGCCGCGAGCGTCAGGCGACGCGCACCCGCGACTCTCTGCGCTAAAAGAAGAAATGAGAAGTCAGTGCTAATAGCGCGAAGCACACAAAGCGCAATTTCCTACCCACTTTTATGACTGGAACGCAAAAAGCTCTCGCGAAAGGCGGTCATTTGCACGGCAACGATTTTACGGGCAGCGGAAATGCGTCCGCTTCCGCTTCGCGTTGATTCGACAAATGCGTCAATTTAGCGCGCTGGGCGCCGATTACGCTGAAATTGTGCCAACATTTGCATAAAGTTTGCCTTTCGAACCGCCCGGATATTTCGATCACTTAGCCGGTACATTTACGTTTAATCACCGGCCGAATACCAATTTTTCATTCGTCATCTCCGTTTACTATTGATAACGCAGGTTTGATTCGCGATTCAATCTCCGCGACTTTAATTGTGTAGTAAACTGATAGAAACGCATAGCTTTGCGAGAAACTTTATTACTTTTCCTTTATCCGTTTTGCTTCTCGCATCTCTAAAATAGATCAACAATAAAGAGAGATTAAACTCTTTCGTCGTGAAAAATTAAAATCAATTAACGAGTTATTTATAAAGACTCTTTACAGTCACAAGCGAGGATAAACTCTTATCTCCGTCTCTCAAAAAAGGACAGCTCGCGCGATTGATTTGTGGTATCTCGATATTTGCCCTCGCACGCGATGGATATTAATTTTAATATACATCCCCGACACTCTTGAGACGACCGGCAAAAATTCAAATTTCATCGGTTACTTTACGAGCTGCCTCGTAAATCCTGTCCCGGAGTAACTCCGCGACACCCGGTAGGAAGGAAAGGCAAACGGGTAATCATGCCCTTCCCGTCCCGCGTATTCCCAGGTGCATTATCCTTTTCGCCGGGCGCATTATCCCGTGGAAATCCCAGGGAAATTTCTCGTCTTCGTGCGTCGCGCGAGATGAGATCCGCGATCGTTCCCGTAAACGGGATCGCGGACGACGAAGCGCGGTCGTTTGCCGTAACAGCGTCCCGCGCCGCGCGCAAACGGCCAATAAACCTTTTTTTTTTTTTTTTTACGTCCTGAACGCACTCTCGTCGGCCATAATATTACAGCGGCGATTATGTTGTTGCCTCGTAAAAATAACCGGTAATAAATGATTGATGCGCTGCGGCGATATAAGAGTGGCCGTCGCGGTCTCGAAGATTAACGAATACGATCATCTCTCTTATTGTTAGCTTCGCGGAAATCTTTAGCTCTGATTACATTGTGTTGATAACGCGACACGTCCTTCTCTCCGGATCTTTCGACTATGTGTGTTTGCATCTATCTTTTTCTCTTTCGCAAAGCCTCAAAAGTGAACATTCCTCCCGAATCCGTTCTTCTGAAGCCCCTGGGTTTTCTAGCGCATCGTAAATTATCGTCGCTCTTCCGAGGGAAAAAGAGGGCGTAGAAATTACGAGACGCGTGTAATATTATCTCGATGGGCGTTCTTGTTCCCCCGTAAAATCGACAAGTCGATGCCATACTGAACCGCCGTTACTATCGGAGGAACGCGAGATAAAGCATAAGATCGGCGGCCCGGTGGGTTGGGAAAAGCCGCATTTCCGGGTCTACGTATATATCGTGCCTCTCGTGAACCGAACAATGGACGAGTTTAACGCTTTACCGGTTGGAACGTAGGGAAAATGGCCATACGGCGCTCCGAAACGCCGCGCGCGACCGAACAAAACAACGAGATGGAAACAAAACATTGGCCAACGCGCAGCCAGCTGGACCGTCATAATTAATATTCAGGCATTAACTTCCCCAACATTCAACGGGGCGGCCGCGCGGGAGTTCCAAAAGCCTTGGGCTAATATTTTCCCTTCGCAACTTGCTATTGACGGCGCGAGCCGAATTTTTAATGGTGCATAAATTCACGAGGGCATCGATTTTTTTCAATCTGTGTCGACTTCTCAATAAAACGATAAAATCGTGCGACAATTTAAATTCAACACGGCGATATTGCAGCAGTTTCTATGTTACTGTTCTAGTTATATTTTTAATTGTAAGTATTTGCGATTTTTATTTCGAACTTTTATTTCGTGGGAAGATGCCGGTCGGAGTCATAACAATCTATGTTTCTATGTAGTACGCGCGAGCTTTTAATTCTTTCCTCCAAATTTTCGTTTTCCGCGCCGTTTTACAATCCAGTCTTCAACATCACCTTTGCATCCGGCACTATTCTCGCTCATCTTCCTCTTTCTCTCTTTCTCTTTTTTCCTCCCAATTCTCTCCGGCTGTCGACCTCCGGGCAAGCGCGCAGCGGCAGAACCGTTCTTTTTTTTTATTTTCCGTCCGCCCGTAGTACATTTTTTTATTTTCCTTTTCGCCAGGTGGCGATAAATTTGCATTTCACCCGCGGGCGATGGGACCGTTTTGTTAAACATTACCCGAGGCGAGGCACGGCATATGGGCGCGTTCACGAGCGCCCGCTAAGAAGAAGATTACAGGACGAGCGGCATAATACGCGGCGTAACGCGGGGGTCCACGGTTCTGCGGCGACAAAATTATCCGCCGACGGTTTACGTTTCGCGAATTATGAATTTTATAATAAATTAAATCCTCGTCACGCGCAGCCGTCATCCGATTGCCCGTCCCGGATTATTCGCGGAATGCAAGCGAAAGCGTCGCGTCAGGCTCGCGATGACAGTGCGAATGAATGCATGGCCGGAGCGCGTTTCGGAAAGAAGCTGCTCGTGAGAGACCGAAACGCGTCTCCGACGGCGATTTTATTGTCCGCGGACTCGGAGAATCGTACATCTACGAAAAACGTCGTGAATTCGAAAATCGCGGATATATATTTCGCGGATTCAGAGAATTTATAGGGGAATAAAATCCATTGACGAGCCAGCGTAAAATTTACAATCGTATGATGGAAAAAAATTTCCGATCTCACGCGCGTTCGTAGAACCGATCCAGGGAGAGAGATTTATATATCAGTATATCCAGTTATAAATCTATATAAGACTCTATACGGACGGTGGTTCGGTTGTTTGACGACTTTACTGTTCACTTGGATTTTACGCTTCGCCTCTACGATCGATTACATTATTTCCGTCGCTTACAATCGTTGGAATGAAATCTATTCTCGTAAATGAATCTATGCCTAATAACTATCGGAAGAAGTGTGCGCGTCGTCGTTTTCGGCTTCGACCAGATGGCTTCCTGTCACAGATGCAAATTTTCCATGCTAATTAGCTGTTCTGTCGGAGAAGGGCGGCCATGCGCAGGGTCAAGTTAACTGGATAGCGGTCGGGAAAAGGGTCAGGTCCGGGCGCCCGAGCTTCACTAAAATAGTGCCGAGAGTAGCGGCGCGGCGCGTCGAAGAATTCATAATTGGCCGACCGTTTGTTCAGCCCGTACGTTCCCGGCGAGCTGAAGAGAAGCTTAATTCGCGACGGGTACGACGCGAGTCAGACGAGGAGTCTAGGGAATTAATTTGGCGGTCCGAAGGAATTTAATGGCCCCGCAAACTCTCCGCCAACTTTTATTAAATTAGTCGCAATGTAGAAAAAGGTTGAGCATTTTTTTTTAGTGGGATGGATTTCTTTTTTTTTTTTCAGTTGTCTGCCTCGGTACTTTTGATTTTCCGAATCTCTAGATTCTAAATCTTCGCAATCGCGCGATTCGTCAAGTATATATCGGCGCATGATAAAAACGCATGATGCCTCGCGAAGGAGAATTTAGAAGCGTAGGATTAAAAATCTCGCAGATACGCCGCGTCATTCGAATCGACGTGAGAAAGTCGGATCGATTTTTCTTCCGATCGCGATATTACCGGGCGAAATCGCAACGCTCGCTGAATCTCGGAGTTTCGGCGAAAGAGAAGCGCCAAAACAAGTTATCGCCTTCCGTTTCGGCCTCGATTTATCGACGCGAGAACTTATTGCGCTTCGCCAACCTCGTAAATCACACAGCCATTCTCGATATCCGGCGTGAAAGCCTCTTTCCGAGACGCGGGATCATTGTTGCTACCAAGAATGAGATGAAAACGAGCAGCGGAAGGCAATCGATCGAAAATAAAAACGAAGAGAGATCGTAGCAGCTAATGATTTAATTAGTTAAAGAGTCAAAAATTCAACTAAATCCAGTTGTCGCGAGATTCAATGCTAAAAAAAATGTGACATTTCCGGAACTTGATGAATCTGTCAATATATTATTTAACATTTCAAAATATGTACTAATTTTCGCGTCTTCTAATCAGTCTCACGAACGTTTAAGATATATATTGTACATATAAATTAAATCATAATTGTCAGAAATTAAATCATAAATTTGTGCGAGCACTTGTAGATATACGCAAGTAGATCCTGACGCTCGGTTTTTTTTAAATATTGAATTACTCCTCGCGGCACGTGTATCGTATCGGATTCTTCCGGGATGCTCGTTCGAACGCGAGTTTAGACTTTGGTAGATGGACCGTTGGCGCGCGAGATAGCAACGAAAAACTCGAAGGCGGCGTATAAGAGAGGACACACGTATATAAGCCGACTCCGCTCTTTTTCCCGCTCTTATACCGAACGACAGCGCGGGATATTTACCGGTTGCGGACGTTCCGGGATTGTGTGGGCGGGATACCCAAGAAACGTAGTGCTCCGTATTATCTCGATCTTTACGATGTTACTTTTTGGCGAAGCCTGTAAGGGATAGAGATACGAGGCGCGAGAGCCGCGGCGGACGAGCTATATCCTCGAAAATCATGAAATTCCCGGTTCTAGACTATCTACGAAGCTTTGGTTGGTCTTTGCGGTCGTCGATCTTCGGATTGATCGCGCAAACGAGGGATGAAGGCCGGATTGCTTGTCCAGCAACTTCCGCGAATATTCTAGTCCGAAAAGCCCTAAAATAGGCTTGGATTGCACAGACAATCGTAACTTTGGATTATAGCAAGAGGCTCTTGGCATCATCAAGTATCAGAAAAGGAATTAGCAATCAACGAGATTTCGTAAATATCGAAATTGAGAGGCTAAAATTGGTATCTTAAATATTAAATATCATTGACCATTAACACATTACTTACAGCAAAGTTTCGCTTTTCGAGATAAATCTGATTCCACGCATACGAAATTTTAATATTTTAACAGCAAAGTTCCGAGGATATTGAGATTCAAAATTCCGTTAATTATTAAGTTCACAAGATCTAAAGATCCCGGTAGACGCGACATGAATCAAATATACCGCATGTATGGATTAAGAGGCTATAGAGAGCTCTCCGAATGCTGCTCTAATCCGGCTCTTGATATCTAACATCGACGTTTCATCCCGAAAGCTCCGACTCTCGTCCGTCCCTTCTCGAGATGGTCGTCTCAGGAGCAATTACGGGCGACAGAAATGCAAACTCAGCTACTAAGGGCGACGTTACGAGATTAAGACGAGAAAGGCATGCGGTGCCGTGCGCGATAGAGAGAAACGCCGCACAATCGCCGGACCCTAACAACATCCATCAACAAGATATATGGTGTTCGAAGGGATCCGGCGCCTCCGTCGCTTCCCTACGGATCGGTTCTCTGCGACGTCTGCGAGCTCGCAATCTCGCTGCACGGAAGCGTCATCGTGTCTGTTCGGATGTGGCGCCGGGCTCTCGGGACAGCGACGGAAATTACTCGTCTTCGAGGGTATTTGTTGCGAGCGGCTGACAAAAATCCCCGCTAAGAAACGCATTAACGTAACTGGAAGAGAGAGAGAGAGAGGGGGGGGGGAGGGAGGGAGAAAGAGAGAGAACGAGCGGCTGCTTATTTTCTTGTCGGATAACTGTCGCGGAGATAATTAGTAGATGCTCGCTCGTTCCGAGAGGCGTGCTCGAAATCGCTGCTTCTCGCAATTAGAGCAGAGTCGTCGCATTAATTTTGCATTTAATTCGAAATACTCGGATATTTCCTCGTTAGCAGACGCTGGCAAAAAATAACGGCATTTTCTCACACTATGGATGGATACTCGTTAACTTTCGCTAACTCTTCGGAATAATTTGCAAGATTGATACAAATTATCGCGTTGGTCGCAGCGTTAGTGCCTTTTCATCATCAGCTTCTCGGAGATGAAAATTATCGATTTCTTACGTAAGAAGAAGCGCGCGGCTACGATACGATCTTTATTAGTGTAAAATGTCGAAAACGTGAGAAAACTGTTTAATTGCATTTTTCATCGGGCAAAGTTGGGAGTTGACTTATTAATCGGATCCATTTAGCGATCCAATTGGGCGTGAAGCGGTTAAATTTTCATCAATTTTCTCGTCACCGTTCGAAATCAAACTCGAGATTCGAAACGATCGGGGCACCGTTATTTAACTTTCTGCAACTATTCCACCACTTCGATATTCGAGCGAGACCGATTCTGACGATGCTTTAAAACGGCAGCGGCGCCTGCAAAGGCGCTCGCGCCGGCACGAAAAGACGGGCTTTGTATTCGTTAAAAGGGAGATCGCCTTGAGCCGTCAGTGTCGAGACCTTTTAACGGACAATTCAGTCGAGTTAATTGTCCCATCCTGGGGGAGTGAGTCAGGAGCCTGCGGGTCATGGGGGCCGTGGATTCTCCTCGGAGCGCGGAGAAAGCGTGTAATTCACGTTGTTAGTTTGAGAAAAAAAACGAGAGAGAAAGAGTGAGAAAGAATAATAATTATTCTGGTTAAAATTCGTAAAGATAAGAATGTTATGAAAAAATATACATATATCGATTGGTTTACGGCGTATATTTCTTCATCCACGTATATTTTTCGAGCGACATAAAATTATTTTCTTATCAAACTCTTACCTAAGCGCTACTTTATAAATGGTCGAAAAACACGATTCAGTATATGTCTGGAAAGTAATTTATGTGCCGTATGTTATCTTTTTCTCTCAAGAGAGAGAGAGAGAGAGAGAGAGAGAGAGTTATATCGATATCTTGTTTCAAGATATATCTTACGTTTTATACACGCACGTAAATTTCATAAATTCTGCGGCGAAGAGAGGCGAGCGCGCTGCGCATCAACAGAAAAAATTACTTTACTGGAGAGTGCTTTCTTAAAAAATTTATTTAAAATGAGACTCGTGCGAAATAATTACTGCCGCGTATGAATGATCTCAACCGCCTTGGAACGATACCGGGGCGTTATTTTTCATTAAGATTCCCTTTGACTCGCATGTCAGCGCGAAAATTTCATAGAGCAAGATTCACGCAAAGATCCGGTGGGATTCAACGAATGTCGGGCCTATGAATAATGCATGTCGCGACGAATTTGTTGCCCTAGTCTTCACGGCATACGAATAAATTTAATGCCTCCTCAGTTTAGATCTGCGTTTTCGCATCGCGAGACCGCGAGATCTACTCCGTATATATCTACACGTATGGAAAATCGGCGTATTCATTAGCACGAATCTGGCGCAAAGATGGTCATTCTTAAAAGATCACGCGTAAAATCCTGTCAATCGTATGTTACCATCTGTATCTCCAATATTTTTTTTCATTGAATACATCATAAAATATATTATACATATATGTGGTGTGTGTGTAATATAATAATTTTATTAAAAAATTTTACAAACATTTTTATATATTCTTGTTAAGTATAATTTTTAATTAAATCGAAATATTATTAGTCACTTGACGACGTGATATAATTAGCTATAATTGACAAAGTATCCTCTACCGAGTTACTTATTAGTAGCCGTATTTTGCGGCTTGTAAAAGTTTATTTTATGACTATCCATCGCGTTTTATTTTGCTTCTTTTCGCGCAGCACGGATCTATGAACTAGGTAAAATTCAAATGTGCAAATATCGGTTATACATATATGTTACAATGCCAATATTATAGATGCAATATTATAGATGCACTAATACGCAAGTATACGCTTTTAAATTAATGAACGCCACACATACAAATATTATCTCTCTCATTTAGAGTATGTATTTATTTAATTACAACTTTGTAACCGCGTTTCGCGATGGATAAATGAAGTAAAACGATCTGATTTCAAGGCAGTGAGTGGCATCTACGTGTACCAACACCGTAAAGTATATCTCATTTTTAAATATATTTACGAATTTAGATACATATAAATTTTTTTTAGATTTCGCGATATTTAATAACTATGATGAAATCGAAGTTTATTATAGTAAAGTATATTATATTATTATTATAGTAAAGTATATTATATTATTAGAAGTTACGCGACTCTGTATTATGCATTATACTATTATACGTATGGTAATTCATTTAGCAGCGATTCTCATCAACAATATAGATTTTTCGAGAGCGCGGTTGCGCATAAAAGATTATTATTATTATGGCGGCGATGATGGATCCAAAGTTGCAAGCGAGTATCCCATTTTACTGCGCCGCTTAAAGCACTCCACAGCTCTGTGAGCATCAGAAAAGATAGACTTAGAAGCACCGTCTCATCCATTTATAATTCCTTCTCACACAGAGCATTCTGCAGCGACCATCGTACGACGCGAACGTTGCCACCCGTTTATTATTTAGTCATCCCTCGGGACATCGAAGTAGAAAAAAGATAGAAGCGGAGCGAATAGAAGGAAGCGAGCTAGTCGCAAGCGAAACGAATGAGACGATGAACTATGGCTACGAATAAATTTCATCGCGAGTGCTACGGAAACATTGCCAGCAGGTCAAACTAACTTGTAGATGTTTTTATTTCTTTCGATTCGCTTTACAATTTATTACAAAGATTATGAAAGAATTAAGAGAAAAAATATTCCACCAAAAAAATTTATTGTACTAATTTTTCATTTCCTCGACAAACGATGAAGATGAGATCCTTCCAGATAACTAAACCTAACCAGATTAAAAAGTAATAATTGTTTGTATCTTCCTTTTTAGTCAAAAATTTCCGTTCAGAATCGTTATAAAAAATTAAGTAATTTCCTGCATGAATTTTAATAAGCTCTTGACAAGAAGAATTTAATAATGATTCATATTTGATATCTTTAATTTAACTATTAAAGATAATAACTCTTTAATTAAACTATTGGAACATATATTCTTAATGATTTGATGGTAATCGGTTTATTCTTACTCTACCGTTTCCGATCAGACGATTTAATGATCAAATTAAATTATATATTCAATATTAATCAATATCCAATATTCTCAGTATTCGCGCGCCGCGCGCGTGCGGAATTTATTCATTAAATTTTCAGATGCTTAATTATATGAATAAAATACTTCTTGATTTTTCGATAATAGAAAACGGAATTATTCACGCAGCCATTGAAATGCCGTTCTTAGAGAGCAAAGCTCTCGGGGCGATAAAAGCTCAAAAGATTCAAGTATCCATTTCTGCCGTGGCGTTCTTGCGGGGCATCGTCGGGCTGGAGACGACGTTGCGGTAAATTGGAACGGAAATTTGCCGGCGGGAATGGACGAGGATGCGCGGGTCCAGGCAAGAGGGAAGAGGGAAGGGAAGGGAAAATGTGGAGGACGCGCAATGGTCGCGCAGGTTATCCACGGTGCATCAACGAGCGTTCGCTCTCGCGCTTGATTGTACCGAGTAACGAAGTAGAGAGCACTCTCCTCGTCGTCGGTTTCAAACCGGAAATAGGAAGTGCGAGGCGGCAATCCGAGACACCGCGCGACGCTTCAAGTGCTTCTCTTTTTCGATTTCGTCTCTCTCGGTTCTACATCGAATGTTTCGACATGTAAATGAAGGGGCGCGATCGTATCTATGATCTTCAAATGAGAGTACGTCAAGTTCTTCTCGACGATGTTTATTAGTTTGAAATATTAAAAGATCCTCTCTTGCACGCTTGTACACAGACTTAGCTGCTCGGCAATATCTTGGTAAAGCTTCTGAGCTTCCACCATTCTTGGTGGGATTACAGCTGGCTGTATATCAATGGATTTCTGGCTCCTCGACTATAAAGACCATTGATCTCCTTGATCGTTGACTCTTCAAACGCTCTCGTATTTTATGATTTTTGAATCTCTGCATTTCTCTGATCCGTCTAACCTCGAACTCTTTAGAAGTTCGAAATCCACGGACGCTTGATTTCTCAAGAGTTCTCGGATTTTAGAACTCCGTGACTCGGCTTCCCTCGATGCTCAACGTAGCGATATTAACCGAGTTGTCATGCAATGAACTGGATAGAGCTCGATATTTTAGTATATTTTGGGAAAATTTCTTCTTTAGATATATAACAAAAATAATAGAAGCTAAGAATAAATGGAACAAGATAAATTTTTGCACAAATTAGCTAAATTATTCGATTCTTGATATCTTAATTTTAAATACTTCTTAAATTTTTGAATTATCTCGATTCTTGGATCTTGCAAATTTAGTTTCATAAAATCCTGCATGAATTATGATTCTTAAAATGATATAACTCTTGGCCGTTAATAATGTTAACCTTCAAAAAGTACTTGTTATATCTCTATTATGCAAAAGCATACGTAAATTTTGTAAAAAATGCGCTTATACACGGAACAGAGGAGATGTTCCATATCTATCTTTGTTACGTTGCGCGAGGAACGAGGGCGACACGATTAGAGGATCGAGGGTAAGTCACGATCGATGATCTATGGACGATCGCGGAGCGTGTCTGGTGGCTTAATGGCCGGGCTACACGCCGCGACTGGTGCACGGACGTGGAATATAGTCGCGTACAATTTCGCAGGATATCTCGCATTACGGCGAGCGGCCTGCGACTGTATTACGGGCGCATGTAATGGCCCGCGCGCGCTGTTCGCCGCATGCACTGCTGCTATTCGGTGCCGCCACAGCCGGGCGAACTCTCCTCTCTCCACATCATCGACCGCGCCAAATGCGCCGAATTGACACGCCGTGCGCGTGACTTCGTTACGACCGAAGCTTCTACTACCTCCTTCCCAAGAGCGACGAATGCGACGCGCGCCGTTACCTCGCGTGTTAACGCGACCTAAAGCGACACCGCCGACCGAGAACAGCGCGGAAAGGGAGAAAGGGGGGAGGGAGGGAGGGGGGGGAGAATGTCGCCCGACCAAGGACTCAACACCTCGCGCGATATGTATCGCGCGTGTAATTAATATGGTCAACGGGAGCGCGCGCGAGTTCTCTCTCGGTCGTTCATAGTGTCCGACGCACGCGCGCTTTTGCCGATGCGCGGACGATAAGAGCGCTCGTTAAAAGGGGCGGGTTCGTAATTTTTCTAGTCTAGACGAGAGCGTGTGGGATAATTTTTGTTCGAGACTTAAAAGCATAATTAGCAATGAGTGGAAAAAGTTGATACAAGTCAGACACGGGGGTGAGCGGTCCGCTTATCACTGAATCAGTAATAACAGACACATGTAGGTAGACAAATTAATTAGAACTTTGCTATTTATTTCAAATAGCTGTTGACTTGCATTAACGATGACAATTGCTTAGATGAAGACATAAATGTGTGCAATAAGCGTCTGTATAACAATTAAATGTTGTTTATTTCATCTTATTACCCATTTTATCGTTAATCGATCTCTTTAAATTTCTACAGTGTGAGAGAAACTTTACGTTAATTTACGTCAAAATAAATTTCGCGATCGCGCAAAAGGTTCGCGTTTACCGCCTCGGAACGAGTCCCAATCAACTTTGGAACGGATATCTCCCTTTCGGCGGTCCGATGAATCAAGATAGCGAGTGCCAAATGGATGAGGGGAGATGGGGAACAAGTTGCTTTCGCTTTATCCGCAGTTTACTGGCGTTCGAAAGGCGGCCGCGTTGAAAGGGTGAAACGGTGCGCAGGGGTTGACATGAAAGGCGAGTCTGAACTCGAAGAGGGATCGTGGAGGGCGTAGGCGACTTAATAACGGTATTTAGTGCAACGAGAACTTTATAAATTTCGCTTAATCCCCGGCGACAAATCCTCTCGCTTCTCCGCGAAGCGCTGCCGGTGGATTTCCGTGTATTTATTTTACTGCTCGCTGCGGAATATGTGTGTATGTTATCCGGGTGTTACCGATCGTGCGACAAATTCGGTGCAACAGTCCTCGATATAAAAATTGCAATAAATACGTCTGAGATAAATGCACTTATTTCCGTGTCTTTGACGTTTTTATTCTCAGATATATCGTAAAAAAAACTCGAGTTACAATTTTACAAGAATATAAAAATATATAAATAAAATGTTACATGGAGATTCATCGGTAATAACTTTATTATTATAGCTTGATATCATAAATTCCTATAAAAAAAATTTATATCTTCAATATTACGTATGTATTTTTTTAAGATTTTATATTATTAATATTCCATTTTGTATAAATGGGTACATATGGATATATTTATTACGCATTCCTCCCAATCTTTTTTTTTTTTTTTTTTACAAGCCTAATTAATTGGGCAATAAATAACGATCCTCGGAAACACGTTCAGCCAAGCGTGTGGTTTCATCGTCGAGAGGGTCACAACTAATTCGAACCGCGCCGCTCGATCGCGTGACACGGAAATTGCGAAGCACCCCTATACGGATTTTCCTGATGCCGGACGTAGTTTCGCCTATCCGTACATATACGGGCCGAGTTCTTCGTCCCGGCGAAGAACTCGGCCCGCGCGACGAAAACGTTTTGGTTAAGACGCCGATACGGGCCGAAACGAGGCGAGGCGAGGCGAGGAGAGGAAAGGCTCGCGGAAGACGGTCGTTAAGTTAAGGGATGTAGTCGCGCGCGCGAAGGGTCGGCGGCCGGTCGACCCGGTGAACTGCGAGTTAGCACGCGAGCTTCTGCGCCGACCTACATCGGAGAGAAGAGCCCGGAACAATGAGTCGGGTCGGGGCCGCCGATGCAAGTCATCTCGTTACACGTCGTATTATCTGATATAATTGCGTTTACCTCGCCGACTGGATATGCGCGACGCCGCGACGTCCGTAATGACGGCGCTTACACAACGTCCCGTGTATCGGTTTTTTTTTTTTTTTTTTTTTTTTCCCTGTCACGTAACGAGCGCGCGCGTAAATGTCATCTGGTCATTTACGGGAAGCGTCGCAAGCACGCTTCAACGCGCATTTGACACGATCTCTCGATTTTGCTACAAACATTTTTTTATTATCGCTCTTTTCGTGGTTCTCTTATGTGGTTTTTATTCACAAAATCTATAACGGCTTCGTGTTCTAAGTCTTTAATTACGTCCCTTGAGTGTCAAGAGAGAGAGAGTTCGGGTCATCTCGTAGTCTTGAAACTTATGATCTTAGTGTACCACTAGTAGTCTAGAATTCTCGGATTCTAGGACGTTTAGGTGCATGTGTTCGCGAAGCCCCGGATACTCGGCGTCCTTGGATACTCCATTCCCCGTCCTATCCTTCACGGGAATGGAATGCGCTGTTCTTTATGACGAGGTATTGCAAGGTCAACTGTATCAGAATACTAGCGAGAAACGGGTCAAATATATATATATATAGAAAGAGAGAGAGAGAGAGAGAGAGAGAGAGAAACATAATTTCGGGGTGATATTTGCGTAATACGAGGTGGGCCACGGCATCGTACTCGAAGTGGGTTAGGTTGGAGCAATTGTGACGTCACTCTGCGGCAACCTAGTTACCGCCTCTTCGTCGCCGAGCTCGCCTATAGTCAACACTGCGGTAAAGCACCGGGCTTTTCTGTCAACTGTTGTTCAAATTGGTCCCACACATGATGACGAAATCGTCGAAACGCCGGGCCGACTTCGCAGCTGTGTGCAATTAGCGTAATTATCTTCGCGTTAATTAGCCGACCGATCTTGGCTCAGAAATCCCAGCGGGACTAATTGAACAATTTTCCGCTCCTTTTAAGAGAGTAGCATTTCGGTGAAATTATTCTAACATAATCACCTTCGAATTTTCTCAAGGATTATTAATTAACTTATTGGATATCTGATTTAATATATAATTTCGTCACTGTGTTTTCTAGAATACTTGTATACTTAGAATTTTGCGTGCCTCAAATATGACAACCGCAATGACAAATGACATTGCATAAAATTTTTCCTCGTACAAAATAATCTCCAAATTAAGATCGAGATAGATGCCGCGACACTCTGCATTTATCTCATCGAAATTTTCAATTAACCAATTAATTTGAGAAAAGTTCAAGAAATTGAAAAGAGATTAAAGGTTCAAGGATACGAACGGTGTGTAATTTTGAAGTGCTTGAAACCTAGATATCCAAAAATTCAAGGCTAACGCGATTACTGCGAACGAGTTATCCCCGTAAGTAAAGCTTACTCGAGCCCATCTGATCGCGTGCGGCAGCGATACGGCTCTCAATGTTTCAGTTTCCGACGGGTGTTCGTTGCGGTCGACGTAACCTGGCAATTACCCGGTCGTATATCGATGATAGAGACGGAAAGCGGCGTCGTGATTGCGAGTCAAAGCGATGTTACGCCAAAGATGTTTCGACTACATGTCGACCTAGTTTTGTTCAAAACCACGCTCGGTCGGGCTCGCCGATCTCCCCCTCAGATTAATCGCGACCTAAGATCGAACGAGGTCGACGGGATCTAAGCGCGAACCGCATCCATTTAAAGCATGGATGCTTTAAAGTAACATTGCGATGGTAATCGATGCTTCTCGCTTCTCGTGCACGTTTGGAATGGTGGATCGCCGACCTCGAGGATAGTATACGATCGATCTTGGCTCGCCGTGTAATTTAGACCGGCGATAATTGTTGCACCGGATGGGAGAAAACGGCGGCGTAAATCGTCATCGGAATGGTACGATGTAAATGGATACGAATATTTACGTGTTGGCCGCGGTCGGAAGGAAGTGCCTACTACGTAGCTACTTCCTTTTCAAGCCTTCTACGAGGAGAGGGAAGAGATGAGGAATAATTCGCGCACGGTGCTTAAATCCTCGAAATAATATATCTTGAAATCGGATTTTTAATTTCGATCAAATTTGTCCATTTCCGGATTCTTTTGAGACTCGGACGCTGTACACAGAATAATGAAAATTTTAATGAAATAATCGGACGGGGCGGATACATCGCGAGAAAAAAAATACATTTACAAATATAGAGCACATCGATGTCTGATGGGTCCCTGGATACAGAGCCCGGGGATACATGTTGCGGATGCATGCATCCGAGCACGATAACGAAGTGTTGTTTCGCAAAAATAACGAGCATGACGATGCGCGCGGCGAGTATGCGGTATCCATTTGCCGCGAACCGACAAAAAAAAAAAAGAAATCTATCCGATGTATCCATATAACGACCCTTCGCGATGCCATTTGGCATCGATGCGCCACGGAAAAAATCCCCAAATTGCCTCGCGAGCGTCTCGCGGCGCGCCGACGAATCGTCCGAAACTTGAGATGTATCCCCGGCAACCGTTGTCGTTCGACGACGTTCATAAAAGCCGCGACAAGAGTCCCGATGAAACCCCCCTGCTGCATTTCCCCTCCCCCCCTGTCATGGCGCGATATATCGACCGGCATCTCTGGCATAGTGGCACACTTACGGTTCCGGCGATTCCGCTTTATACGCCCGTTAATGACGCACAAAAGCGCGGGCGATACGAGAGCACGCTCAATATGCTCAATTTATTCCGTGCGCTCGTTTGACCGTGGAAAAGGCGGTGTGCAAAAAAAAAAAAAAAAATGCAGTTTTCTAACGATATAAAAACATGGTATGTGTATTTCGAATATCCGGCAACGCGAAAAAATCTGAGAATTCGCGATGAAAAAAATTGCAGGTAGAGGGGAGGAGAGAGGAATAACTTTTCGCACACCGTTAATAATTTGCAATTGTAATTGTAATGAAGATAATAAAGTTTTTTTTCGACGATTTTTAGATTCTGCAATTTTTACGGGTTTCAGTATTCAAACAGTATTCACGCTTAACGTAATGGTTGCAGAAGCAAAGAGGTCTCGAAAGATATAATGGATCGAAAGTTTTCCAACGAAAATTTCCCAGGCTCCAAGGTGATGTCACAGCGCGAAATATCCCCGGGAATTCCCCGCTCGTAAAACAATGCCCGCATTTGGCGCTCTTCCAGACGTGTCGCTCGATTTCCTCCTGCGAACGGGCAACTTTTTACCGGGCGCGATTCAAACAGCACTTAAACTCGCACGGGTAATGCACGATAGAAATTCATACGTCGCGACGGCGACGGCATGGTTATTGCATGACGAGCACTTTATATGTTAAAGCATTAAAAATATATCGACGATTCGCAATAACATTAAATTTCTCGCGATAACATTAAATCAGAATCGACCGAACAAGATAGAGTACATTTATAATTTTTGATATATTTAAAGCCAAACATTTTTAACGGACTATAATATTTTTAAGAATTGTTTTAGAAAGAGACATATACATATATACGACTTTAAGGATACTTTAAGTTTTAGAAATTCTAGATTTCGCTTCTTATACGAAGCCTTCATCATTATGACGTTGCGATAAAATAACGCGCGTTGAGAATCCTATTTATATTTTATTTGTACATACGCGCTCCCCAGTAGTATCGCGCGTGACTCTTCCCATTTTCCTTCGTAATCCCTTTAATACAGTTGCCGGTGCGACTATTCTCTCGCAATTGAACTTAAGACCACCGCGGCAACGAGGGAGCTTTCCGCCGACACAATGTCGCTATTTTGCACGACGTTTTGTGAAACCCGATTGTCTTCATTATGACAAACCGATGTATCAGGATTTGCTTTACTGCGTCGGATAAATTTAATTTAATAACGAGAGACACGCATTTGTCGTCGTTTCTCAGGCTCCTCCGCGAAAGGCGAATCTTATTGCCTGTGACTCGCCAAAGCGAAGCTGCAAGGATCCGAAGCTACGAGGAATCCATAATTCAAGAATGTAAAGATTCAAGGACTGGGATGTCGGGATTTAAATATTCCAGAATACGGAGCATTCCTGAAAGACTGTTCTCTCGCGCTCGCTTGCGAATTGCTGCCTTTTACCTTCTCGCTTTTGCTCCGGAGGTCACGTGACGCCGCTACTTGTCGAGGTTTATCGCGACGCTTGTTCTTTTTTTAAGAAATAAGCACGTGTCGCGCGGGAAACAGGAAGCAATCTCGGCGGGCTTAGCCGATCGGGCAATTTCTGCGATCCCCTTAGACTCGCACAGCCGGAACGATCTCACGGAATCCATTTTAAAATCTGACCCGACCGAGATTACCTACCTACCTACGTCGCTCGATTTATTCGGACGTCGGGATAAGCCTCACGTACGTGTAAATGTAAACGAGCGCCCTAGGATTCTTCAATCTATAAACGCTTCTGTCGCGAGATCCTTGAACGCTCTCGACACTTCGAATTTTAAGATCTCGGAATCTGCAAGAGGCGTCCAAGAATTTTTCATCCGTGGATCTAAATTTTTTTTTGGATCTTTATGTTTTTGGTTCTTCAAAATACGCGAGCTCTTTAAACACGATATCCTGGACGTCCTTTTATTCTTCAATAATAGCGCGTTCCATATATCTCGAAAGACGCGCGTCCATCATTCTCTTTTCTAGCTCTCAGAAAAGTTTTGAAATCTTAGACGCTTGGATTTCTAAACCGCGCGACTCTTAAATCTTTCGAATTCTCGAAACTCGATATTCTAGATCACCAGCGGTGCTCTCGTTTCTCGGAACGATAGCGCGAACGACAGCCATCTGTGTACAATCTCGATCATGCTGTACGGTGTCACGTATGGTTCTTCACGATCGTATTTCGCTGTTTACACCGAGTCAAAGCGGCGAAAAGAATAGGAAGTCGAAAATTGCGTTGGCCGCGGTCCAATATCTCGCCCCGTCTTGCCGTACAACTCGATCAACCGCAAAAGCAGATCCGTGACTTTGCTGTGTCCCCCTCCCCCCATCATCCCCTTTGCCTTTTTGGCTGTCCATGTCGGCTCCGGCTAAGCGAGAGACGCCGCGAAATTTACTCGCGGCAGATGACTCGGGCATATACCGCCTTAACACGGTCGCAGCCTGCGGCTATTCTCCTCCGGCGAACTGTCGCGAGCAGCCCGGCTCTCCCATTCGGGAGAAATCGGACGGAAAGTCGAGGAGCGCGCAGTTGAGGGTTAAATTAGGCGCGCGGGAAATGAAGCCGCGTCTTGGATATTCGAGCGTCGTTATTCGTGCGGAACGGAAGTCGCGTCACGCCGATCGCGCCGTCGCAAAGATAGACGAGGAAAGACAGACGGAGAGATAATCGAAAGTAAATATATAACGCTAGTCTTTACTAAATATCGATCCGTCATTTAGAGATTTAATCTTGGTCCAAACGAAAAATAGCAAATCTTATTTTATCTTATATTACAATCGCCTATAAGGATCTGAATATCTGGAAATGTGTGTGTGTATGAGTGAGTGAGAGAGAGAGGGGGGGGGGGGAGAATAAAAAATCAACAATACACAATTTTATACAAAAATACACATAGCTCTAAAGATATAAATTTTATATAGATTGACAGATAGATAGATCTGTCAATCTATATCTGGAAATGTAAGAGAGAGAGAAGAGAGAGAGATAGAGAAAGGAGAATCAAGAATCAACTATACAAAAATACACAGCTCTAAAGATATAAATTTCCTACAGATTGACAGATAGGTAAATATTAATAGATTAAAAAATTCAAAAATCCAAACGTCTTGGGAGCTGAAGGTATAAGAATTGAAGGTTCTAGTTATTCCGACGCTTTATACAGAAATTATCGGTATTTCGAGAGAAATTCCCCGCTCCCGCTGTCCATCGTGATGTGGTTTCCCATTTTCCCTTTCTCGGCCTGAATTTCTCGCGCTGCAACTCGAAAGATTAGCGGCCTCGTCGTCTCCGGCGACGAAGACGACGTTCGTCGACGACGAGGCCAGCACGTTCCTACAGCTTTACCCTCGGGAAATTACGGGAAACCCCGGCTTTCCAAGGAAGCTATCCTCGACGGCCCTTGCACATCCGTTTCTCTCTCTCTCTCTCTCTCTCTCTCTCTCTCTCTCTCTCTCTCTCTCTCTCTCTCCTTCTTTCTAGGTTCTCTGTCCTTTTCACATTCTCGCGTCGTGTTCTTTCGCCTTCCTCTCTCTCCATTCTCTCCTCCTCTTTCTTTGTTCGATTCTCTCGCCTTCGCTTGACGTGAATTTTGTTAGGAACAATTGCTAAGGAATTTGAGCATAAGCATCGAGCGCCGTCTAACTTGTCTTCCTTAATGATCCCGAGACCGTCGCAAATGATTTATAGTCTGAAAGGTGTAGCGCGTAAAATTTCTTACATCGTTACTTCTTAATGACGTCCCGTCTCAATAAAGAAACAACGTGAGACGTATAGACGGCCGGTCATCATAATTATTCCGCTACATCGGCGTGACAATTTTGTAAATAAAAGGCGGGTAACTAATTCACTGAGTGAATACGGCCGGCGATATCGATCGCTCGAGAATAGACGAGGCATAGTCTTGTCACGGAACGCGTCGCTCGTCCGTCGCTTTAATCGCACATCGGAGAAATCATCCCCCCCCCCTTCTCTCCCCTCGTCTCGTAATTCGTGTTCCCGAGGGTGGTGCGGACCCTCTATCCTCACGATGCTTTCTGAAAGCGTCATAGATTTCGTGGACAGCCCCATCGGAGTCCCCGATCGCGCGCAATTGGGACGAGAATCTGTCGCGCTTCTACGACCGTCAATCCAACTTCACAATTTACCGCCTCGCTCTTGCAAACAATCCGTTAGATTCTCTTCCTCCGGACACACACAGTTTCCGGACAGCGAGTTTATTCCCGCTCGAATACATCGCGGTTCGCGAGGCGACAGCGTGTCCGTCGTAATTGGATATCAACCGAGCAAAATCGCGAAATAATAATTTCCCGCGAAACAGATCGCGTGCTTGTTTCAGAATTTATAAATTTATTCGACAAGCTTTGCCAGCTGAATAGAAAGAGGAACCGAAACTTTCGAAGGTTCGTCTGTCTTATCGACCCGATATGATACAGCACGTAATTAATGCTCTGGTACCAAAATTAAGAAAGTTATTAAAAGTGAAGTTGATCAGTTTGACTTTTGAAAAGCTCTCACGTGATACACTGTAGCGAGAATATTTCCGTATACAGAACAAAAATCTACGCGCGTCAGAAAAATTATTAATAAACGGTTAATTTTTTGGATAAACACTCGAATCAGACGATTAGGAAAATTATTCTTTAGTATCTTATCAAACAACACGAGAACAACAGGCTCTAAGAGAGTCAATATAATAAAAATAAGGCTAATAAGAGCCACCGCAAGAAGGGCGCGGAGAACGTTCTCAAAAACAAAAAAGTTTTTAGAAGAGGCCCGAAGAGGGACCGAAACGTCTATTAAATAAACTTTTTTTAAACTATATATAAAAACTTTTTTGTTTTTGAGAACGTTTTCCGCGCCCTTCTTGCGGTGGCTCTTATTAGCCTTATTTTTATTATATTATCTTATCAAACACGCGATGCAAGCTCGCGCGATGCGGCGAAGTGACCTACCTGCTGAAACCCGACCGATTAATATGCGTTACAAACTTGGAATTAATTAAAGACAAATTGCGAAGTGAATTAAAAGTCGGCATTTGTTGCACGAGCCCTACGAGAGAAAACGCGCTAGTTCTTGCATATAGTCCGTGAGACCAACTTCCTCTCGCCGGCGAAGTTATTAAGCGATCGTCGTTCTTCCTTGCTAAAGACTCCCTCAGTTTTCGTAAGTTTTAATTGCACTCTCTTCTCCAACTAATACAAGAATCCAAAAATTCTCGACAAAAATATTTAAATCGATTCTCTCTTTCCTGCCCTCCTTACCCTCATCGATGCTTACCTAGGTTCTTGAATCCGTTAGTTGCGTCAAACTTTATAACGTCGAAAGCTCGAGTCTTAGAAGGCTTGAAAGCCTCGAATTTCGGGATGCTTGAATTTCGGGATGCGTCAAGTCCTCTTTAACATTACTTCTCCCTTTGGGAAAACTTTCAGACACGCTTCTCGGGCGTCCTTACACAGTTCCCCGGAATTTTAGCTTTTTGGACACTCGTCTTTTAATTCTAATTTCTACGGTAAAGTTCCGCGATCGCTCAACGGTCTTTCGGTTAACTCCGTTTCGCGATGCGAAACGTCGCCTTAAATCCGAGAAACGGATGGCTGCTCCATTCTCGAACGGAGTGGGGAACGTTGTCGACATAAGTGTCGATAAGTGATCGCTCCACGGGACGCCGGGTCGACAGTGTGAACTTTTTAATGGCGCTCGAACACCGTCCGTAGGGTGTCGGTTTAACGAGCGTAAAATTCATCGGCTGGAATAATTGATGAGAGCGAGACAACCGATCGAGCGCTCGGACGGGTAGAACGACGTTTCATACGGTACGAAGTGAACCGTGATTGTCTCCTTTGGTATTAATGGGCCCGACGATTTCTACTATAAGCTACGAGGGATGAATTTAAGCGAAGAACCGGAAAACGCCCTTTCGACGTTTGACCCTTTAAAGCGCTTGTGTTAAACTCGTAATTCCTTGAATCGATGAAAGCGACACGTCAAGTAACAGAAACTGTGTCTGGCGCATTCTTAAAATATTCTAAGCGTTTCTATATCAAAAGCTGGAGGGGAGAAAGCTCGCTCTCATCCCGAGATTAGATAAAACGAGATAAGAAATATGCCAAAAGAGACACGCTTCGGGATCGGCGACGAAAGTTGGCGGGGTCGACAGGCAATGTCTCAGTCTTAAGCAAATTATTTGAAGCAACGAGGACGATATAGGACGAAGAGAGACGGCGGAAAGAGAATATCGGGAGATGACGATCATACCGTTGTGGAAAAGATAAGATAGGTATAGCGTCGCGGACGAGATATTAATTTGTTTGCCACCCCCTCCCCCCTCCCCTCTTTTCCATCACCTCGCCCATCCCTCGTCCGGTATATTAAACCACCGCCGCGCGGTGGTTGAGTTAGCGGTGACTAATAGCGGGCGTAAGTGATTCAATTTTTGCCCCCTCCCCTTCTCCCCCCTTCCTCCGCCTTTACTATCTCTCGTCTTTACACTCTTAAGAAGATTCATCGGCCTGGTATTTCGCGTAATACGAACGTCAATCTTTCAGGTTAAGAAGAATATAAAACGCTATATCCTGTAATATACATCTACATAATTGTGAGATAACGCGATAAAAATCTCTCGAGACGTCGAAGAAAATTGCCTGAAAGATCGCTGCCAAATACGATTACATTCACACTTTACATTGTTCTTTAAAAGCCAAGATTTTAAGATTTTATCTAATATATAAATTTTTTTTACATCTGATTTGCGCGCGATTTGTAAAACGAGTTCGACATGTAAAGGATAATTAGATTGTTCGCCATTCGCGAGCTATCCGGGCAAAGATCTTCGATTCCCCGGATTCGATTTATACGGCGGCGGCAAACTCCATTCTCCATGCGAAACAGTGGCTTATCCTCTCCGATAATTAACGCGGTGCATTCGCGATACTATTTATACGAGATCCCGGTGAACTCACGGTTTCGCGCCTTTGGGTTGGCCCGTGTGTTTTCATATCCGGATCGCGCGCGCGGTCTCGACAGAGGCAGGAATGTAATTCCGTCCGGCACGCTTGCGCTTCCAATTACTACGAAATCGTATTAATCCCCACGAAAACCCCCGTGTCGCCGTGATAAACGCTCGCGAAAGCGGATTACGAAAACCCGGCGTGTTTGCGAAGAGCGTAACGTGCGCGTGTGTACGTGCCTTTGGGAGAAAAGTTTCTCCATCATGCGAGATCTTTACGGGTCTCTCGAAGAGATGGTTTTTCCGGCATCCGTATCTCTTATATGAGAGTATCGTAACAGAATCTTGGTGAATTTTTTCGATTTTATTTTCGCGTTTTTTTTTTTTTTTTTATTTTGATAGTCTCGCTTCCTAATAATTCGCTTCTCTGTATCTCCTTAACATTTATTTGCGGGAATGAATTGGCACATTATGCGGGACCATTTCATTTTATAGAATGAAAGCGCAAGCCTTTCTTTCGCTGCTCATCATGCAAACGACGCCATGCATTTAAAGTTCGCCGCCCGGTGGATTCACGGTGACAATCCATTTTAAGCAGTCCGGCGCATAATGCGAGTCTGATCACAGTGGTTGGTGCAAAGTGTCATCGTAAAAACATCCGTTACGTTGCTGCAAATTCGTACGTGAGTCGCGATGAACGCGTAAGAAACTCGCGACTATCGCGCAAAAACGACTCTACAGGTGGGCGAATGTTCGATCCATCCCATCTGCGCGATTCCGAAATTCGCCGAGATTCAAGATTAATGCGATTACACTCTGACTTCAAGCGCAATTAATCATTACGTCGAAAATTTTCGTCCTCTCCTTCGTAGAAACAGAGAGCAACGAATAGAGCGAATCGAGCGTCGCTGAATATTTTGCGCGAATCTATGCAAGAAAGAGACGCGTTTTACGTCGAAATAAAAAAAAATTCGCCCAAGCGAGAATATCTGAGCGATTTTACAAATTTAATTTCGAAAAAGATAATTATGCAACTAACGGAATAAATAATCGGATCACGCGGATATCCTCTTAAGGATGCATGAGAAATTGCATTTGCGGACGCAATAAATGTAAAATCTACAATAAAATTGCTTCATCGAGATAAAATTATCGAAAAAAAGATTACGTAAATAATGTTAACGAGTTGAAATCAAAAGTATATGAACGAAAGATAATTGTTTCCGTTGATCATTTCGGTCTCTTTCGAAATAAAACGGACATCTCGCGCAAGTTCAACGACAGCGGGACCTTATAATTTTCCTAATCCTGGAAGGGAAGCGCTATATCGTCGATGTACGATTACGAGCGTGCTGCAATTCATCCGTGATACGGGCCACGCGATAAAAACAATGCTCGCGTGCGTAGGTACGTAAACGAGTTTACAATCCGGCGACGCGAAACGGCCGCGTGTTCCCCTTCGAAATTCGCCCAGCTTTTTTGCGGTAAATGGGTCGCGCGATTTATCGAAGCTCGCATTTGGCGCCGGTGTACTTGCCAACGATGTTACTGTACGATGCCAGAGGCGGAAGTTGCAGATACAATTTTCGTGCTGCGCGGGCGAGTCGATCGATCTCTCGTTCTCAGAAAACGATCCATACGCTTCGAATTTCTGTCTTCAAAATATCTAAAAAGATTTTTTCAAATCCAGAGAAATTGTTTTAAGAATCTAAAAAAAATATATATATATATCTATATACATATATATATTAATATATATTTTTAGATTCTTAAAAAAAACTTATATATAGTTTAAAGATGTATTTTAATATGTGTGTAAGAAATAATTTCCCGGCAAAGAGAGTGGAATTTATTACAACTATTCCGTATGCGTGACTATCAGGTAACCGATCGTTCTGCGAAGCGGTCGTCCATTGACCGAGGTTAAATATATTTGCATATTACACTCTGTTGGTTGTGTCCACTGTACTCGTCGTCTATATACTCGTGCTAAATGGTTGTTTATCGCAGAATATCATAACTGTTAGCAGTGCTCTTTATTAATTGGCACGTTTTTATTGATAACAGTACAATACCGGTCGACGTAAATGTAAATATGTACGTCCGGTTTATTTTTTATTTTATTTTTTTTCATACGCTCATGAAAACGACATCGGAGTAAATTTGGAAATTTATAAAAGCGCCTTTTTTAATTAAACGTTCAGTTTTTCGCTCTCGCGCGATCTTTTATTTATACTCCCCGATTTATTCGACCGCTTTGGTAATAAAATACGAGTGCGCCTAATTCATTACGTATGGTCCATCACATATGGAAAACATTGATCAACGGGGTTATATGATAGCGGCAATTTGTCACGTTAAATACGTTTGTTGCGTGTGATGAAATACGATCTACTACTCCTTGATGTTTTCCGATAGTTGCGCCATGCGTGCTACGAGATTATTTCGCAAGATTTTTCAACGTCTGAGATACAACGTTGCGAATGCCTGAAACATCGCATCATTATTTAAGACTGTGCACTAGACGAAATATGAGGTATTTGCCACGCAAGCGCACCGAATATTACGTATAATTTTCAAACGATGAAATGAGTATGCTTAGATTTTAATATGAACACTTTTGTAACAGAATTATACGATCGTACATATATTTTTATCTTCTCTATAAATCTCGTGATATTAATGAAACTTATTAGCTTAAAAATATATTCATATGTTGGCATCGAGAAATCATATATGGTATTTTAAACGCCTGATTGAAAGCATTAATGTAGCAAGATAAAAGACGTGATTTTATTCCTCAAATAAACTTAAAAAGTTTCATCGATAAGACAATTGAATTACAAAAATGCTGTTGAACCCTTCACTGCATGATAAATATGTAGTAGATAATCTCTCAATATTGTCGCGTGCTGGGACGCAATGTATCACGCGAGCTTCAAATAAACAAATGTTAAAAGTCCGTAAAAAAAAAATTGGGGGTACACTCGGGAAAAAAATGGTGGAAAAAGCGCGCTTGGACGCGCGTCGCATGAAATACGAACTTGCGCAACTAATTCGATAAAAAAGATAGCGATTATCCGGAATACATAACGTCCCGCATTTTTTTGCTCGCGCAAAAATATACAGTGCGGAGCGAGCACTGTCATTCACGCTCGCGCGAATGCCTGCCATTTTTTATTCATCTCCAATCACGTTTGCAATACGCACCGATGAAATATGAGCCGCCTGGCTAGTCAAACGCTCGTAAAATGCGATCATTTCGCGTGATTTTCACGGAAAATTGAAAATTTGCAGCCGTTATTTAAGATCGTACGGCTATATTTGCAAAACTTATAAATATATTTGCCGGTTCAAGAGAGCGTCTTTATTTGCATCCCGTTTAAACGCTATTTTCGATATACAATATGTTTCCCGGATGATTATATTCAATTACATCTGTAGTAAGTCAATCAGAAACATTGATTCCCTCGGATATATAGTTTCTTAGTCTTAATTTTCTTAGTTTTAATCTTGTGCATTTCTCCATACATATGGATCTCTGTGAAGCTAGCATCTCATTTTCAAAATTTCGATATAATTAATAGAGTTCTGGCTCTTTCCCAAAGAATTCTAAAGTTTCTGATATGTTATAGAAAAAGTTCCGTCGATTAAATGTAAAAAATAGAGGTTCGAAAATATTAGATGCCAATTTCGCGCGTTTTCGCAATACGAAAATTGGCGAAAAACTTTTTTATTTCATTAAGAACAGACTCTTAAATTCTATTAATTATATCGAAATTAAAAAAATGGAGAGTTAACTTCTCAGAGATTAGATATCGCCCGAATTGGATTAGTTCTCGTATTTGCCGGATCCCTGGATACGTTTATAGTTCCCGATTCCTCGTAGTATTGTTACTTACAATTGGTCCACGCTAACAATTGTGGGGTAACCTCGCTACAGTCGAAGCGGCTGCGGATCGATTTTGCTAATGGCAAAGTTTTTCGATTGCGGAAACGGTGACGTTGAAACCGATGCATTGAAATGCAGTAACTACGATCCCGCCGCTTCGCATCGGTGGATTGTTAATGCTGAAAGTTCCTAGCGCACCACTTACCGGAATAATAGGTATTCGGCCGGTCTACAATTAGCAGTTGCACGACTGTGTTGCAGCGCGGTAGCCGCGTTTGAAAGGCGCTCGTCTCGATAGTTGCGATTCTCCGCAGCGCGCGCCATCAATTTTTTTGTTTCTCTTTCTTTTTTCTTTATCGTCCTTAAAATAAAATCGCGCAAGATAAGAGACCAGTCCCGTCGAGAATCCCGCGCACGCGCATCGTTTACTCTTACCGATTTACATGAAATCTGAGGATAAAAAAAAAAAGGCGCTTCGCTTCGCGCGCGATCGTCGTCGAGTAGCGAAAAATCCTGGGATTTCGAGACCCCTGAGCAAGGAGACAAGGAGCTGAGATCACTGGAACGTTGGTTATCCCAGCATATAAAGATTGAAGGATCTCCGGGATCCGAGTACATAAGGATTTTACGAGGTAGGGGGGGGGGGAGGGAGGGATCTAAAATGTTGAAGCTGAGGGGTGGGGGGGATCTATACCACGGGATCTACATTCGGGCTGTGGGTTATGCGCGCCTTCGCAACGCGATTCTCCGCAGTACCGTTGCAGTTTTACGCGGCAATTTCCACAGGGTCCGCGCGCTCATTTACGATTAGTGGAATTATCAACGGATCGAAGCCCGAGACCGTAACTGTTCTCTCCCGAGGCGGTAATTCTCAGCAAGACCGGGTACTTTGGCGAGGTCATTTGCTCGATGAGAGAGAGAGAGAGAGAGAGAGAGAGAGAGAGAGAGAGAGAGAGAGAGAGAGAGAGAACGTTCGCGCGCCGGGATAGTTCCAGGATCGTCGTCGTTCCGAAGGAGAGTCGTGGGGAACCGCGGGTGGCGGAGGCCAGGGTCGTTTCGCGAGACGATGGTGGAAATCGAGCAGCAGCAGTAGTAACGGAGCCTCCCGGGAGATCTTTTCCTCTCCAGCCTCTCACGTGAGAGATGTAATGGCGCGGCGGATGGTAGCGCGCGCAGTTTCGCGTCAGCCTTCGATCACGAGCGATCACGTAGACGTTCGTAAGGAGAATATCAAAAGGGCGTTACGTGCACAACGCTCTCCTCGTCACGATGTTCCACTCGCTCGACGATGCTTCCGAGCGTGCTTCTCTTCCTCCCGCCACCCCCTTCCTCAACGTATGGGCAACCTAATACGCGAACAATCTACACGCGCATCAGAAAAGTTTTCTCCACGTTCTTTCTACCGTTACGGCTCTTCCGCGGGGAGTCGGATAAGACACAACGAGGAAAGTACCTCGAGGTTGAAATTTATATCTTTCGACCCCTCGCATTTGTACATTTTCTCATTCGACTCTTTCATTACTGCGACCGATAATGAAATTATCCGAGCAGGGAACGTAACACGAAACGCGAACGTAAAAGTAGTACGCGGTAAATGAAAATCATTCGCCCCCTCAGATTAAATGTTAAAACGTGCGAAAAAAACAATACTCTTCTCATTTTTTATAATAAGGCGGATCCATACTCATGTATGTTTCGCGAAATCTAGGTTCAATATTACGTTCGGGGATTCAATATTCAATATTCAATATTCAATATTCAACATTCTCAGATTCTTCGCGTCTCTCGATCCACAAATTTTATCAGGACACTCGCATCGGATTATAAATAATACTGTAAAACTTTTGGTCAACTCTCGCGTTTTTCAAGGCGTTGCACTTTCTCGCGTATCCGATGACGTTTATCGATCGATCGGCCAGTGATCACGTAGCCACTCGTAGAATATCAAAAAGGCATTACGGTGAGACGGTGCTCGGCTTGTAACCCTCTTCGACGTCTTCCACCCTCACGTCACGTTCTTCTGCCAGGGAAAGGGGGGCGGGGAGACAGGGGACGGTTGTTTTCTCGGACGATCGATCCGTTCGCCAGAACTTTCGCCATTAACGAGCTAGCTACTTCCATTCGCGCGCGCGACATCGTCCAGTTATCGCGCCAACCGACACGTTGCCCGCTCGATCTGTTCGATCTAGGGAGAACTTGAACCATGAGCAAAACTGAGGACGTGAGCACGACGAGGGGGAACATTTGTTACCGCGTTTCAGAGGCCGCCTCACCGTCGAAGCGTGGGCGAGGAGAGAGAGTACACCGGGTGTACTGTTTCAATGAGAAGTGTATGCAGGCAATCAACATTACACCCGTATATAATGTTGACTTTACGAGCGAGAGAACGAGAGAATAATAAAAGCTACGCACACACAGACTCGTATATCCCTATATATGCCCGCAGATATTATTCGTATTTACTTACGCGTGATATAAATATTCACGTTCTCTCATCTACATTTTAGCTCGATGTAAGATAGAAACGTCGCGGAAGGAATCGACGAGAACCTAGTCTTTTACGAAGTTGAACTCTTGACTTTCGAGATCTCTCGAATTAACATTCGCGGATCCCATCCCATTCTTAACTTTGCACCAGGCGATTATTTCAGATATTAAAATCTTACAACTTGACAGAATAATTTTTTTTTTAACGATTTATGCAGGGACGAAGGGTCGAAATTGATGGAATCGGTAAGTTTCGAGGTCAGGCAAACAGTAAAATATTCAGAAAAGAATTTGAAAACTTTCCACAAAGACTTACGTGATTATGTAAGCAAGGTTGCAATCGATAGATATGCATACATGAGTATATAAAATTACGCGGCATCTAATACAAGAGAGTTGAACGGAGACTTAAGCGTGTGTAAGAAGCAATCCGGGGTCGAGTACGTCGAAGATTTCCACGGACTCCGGGATGAACTCCATTCGCTGCTTAAACTTCCATTTAATTACAGCACTAATTAAGGCGAACCGAAGTGAGCGTAAAGCGCCGGTTTCATTATTCCGAGTTAACTGTAGTTACCAAATGATCAAAGGACACTCGGGCGAGTGAAATTCCTCACTTGCGTTTACATTCCGGTTGTATTAATCGCGGAAATCGCGATCCAGCGCTTCTCGATTTCTCGCGGTTTCTCGCGAGAAGAGCTTATAGAGCCGGAGACTCTCCCGCGATCTGTCAACTCGCGTCTAGTTGTAAACAATAATAGATTCGCATCCTCCACTCGTGTGTCTTCTCGGTCTTCGACTGCGCTTCTCTCTCCCTCGATAGCGAAAGAAGCGAAAACTGACAGAACGACGTTACAATTTGTGCAAGATTTATCAAGATAAACCAAATCCTCGCTATTCATCCTTGCGATCCCAGGCGCAAACAAATAATTATCAGGCTAGGATTAGGATCTGCGTCGTTTTTGCTGACAAGTGACACGACGGGCATCGTTGAAAATCGAACCGAGCGTGTCGAACAGCAAAATTGATTGATGCGCTGACCGATAATTAAATAAACGCTAACTCTTGTCGGAATAATTACGTAGACGATGGTGTGAAGGATAATTAAATAGATACGAACCATGAGATTCGAGGAGATTAATCGTACGTGCTCGCAAAACGGAAAGACGGGATTTGATTAAGAATCGCATAATTCGGGGATTAATCCGATCTTATATTCTCGGTCCTATCCGCCTCGGTCTTGAGATATATCCGGCGAGATACGTTAGACGATGGGGCGACGAAAAAATGTGGGAGAACAAGACTTTAATTCTTTTTTTCGACTGCTTAATATCATTTTTTATCCGTATACCTTATTCTCTCCCGCGAATTAACATTTATACACGGATCGATTTTTCGAATCCGGGCCATTCACACGATTCGCGATTACGCGAGCGTGTTACTTCCGTTCGATACTATACCCGAAAGCAGAAACGTGTCCTCGCATACTCGACAGGATCGATAGGTACTGTACGTGGTACACGTACGGCTGTCCTTTAGAGCGGCAGTAGTGGCAGATAAATTTGTCAGACGTTTTCCCCGATGAGAGCCCGCCGTTCGTGTGTGGAATCGAACGAATGAAAAAAAAAAAAAAAAAAGATGGAAAACTGATAAATTCTCACGTATCGATCCGCGCGTTATTTATCGTGCGATATACGCGCGCGATTTTCCGCACCCAATGGCCGCGCTCGCGATACTTTCGATTCGAAGTAGTAATTAATTCGGTTGGCGCTGGAATTTATACGAGTATAAACTTCCGCTGTATATATCCCTTAACGTCGACGGGCATATTTGCCATAAACGAGACTATATTTCATTACACGTTAATCTCATAAATAACTCAAAAACAAAGTTTCGGGATCGCTTTAATACAGAATGCTGGTAGCAGCGTGGAAACAATGATTATATTTCATTAGGGGCAATTACAGTCTATTATGGCCCTCCCGGCAGTCTACACGAAAGCCATTCTGCCGTTCCAACGACGTTAACTAAAAACCCGTCATGCGATCCGAGAGCTCACTATGATAATTGCGGCACGTATAAAATTGTCAAAGTTACTATGTGTTTAATGAATTTGTCGGAAAATCCTATTTAGTTTTACCTTTGTGTATGGAATATATTCCGTACGAATATTATTCCGTATGAATATTATAGTACAATGTTGAAAAGAACAAGACAAGCGGTATACGACAAGGAACCGAGAAGCATATACAAGGATCCAGCCCCGTTTTCCGCGTTAGCTGCATGTACATGTAATACGACTCGGAGAATTAACCGGCAAACATCCCCGTGAGCGAAGTTAAGTTCAACTATGGAGCTCGGGTCGGTAACGAACGTAGGACCGAAACGACGGACTTTCACGTTGGCACAGGTATAGCACAGGTTGTGTGCTTTTGTGCGCTCGCGTGTTTGTACCGAAGTACAAACTCGGGCGCGCGCATATAAGATATGACCTAATTCGATATACGATCGTCGATGGACCGTCGTCGAGTGCCTTCTTGTCTTCGTAAACGATTAAGAGGGCACCTCTCGGTGAATTCTGGGAAGATGATATAACTCTCTCCCTCGAGGTCTCTAACCACGTTATATAACGCGACAGATACCGAAGCAAAATGCAAGTTTGTGGATTTTCAGAATAATACACACGAATATTGTAATAACACTTGCGCATCGTTACATCGATTTGTCTATCGCGAGAATAAGTAAAATTATTTTTAAGCGTATTTTCGCTCCCGCATTCCTTCTCGCTTCTTCCGAAGATGGGGAGAACAGAAATTTATTGCTCCGCGTGTACAAACACTTAGAAACTGACTGCACAATTCAGCTATTTTCCGTCCAACGCCACCGCGGAGCGGAAAGTAATTGCGGGACAATATTATTCTTTGAGAGTGTGAATCAAGATGTTGACATTATTAATGTCGTCGCTGTGGCAAATTGATCGTCGAAGGAGATCGCGAACGTTAGTCTAAGGAGGTCCCTTTCCGGAACTGTTCCGGAGAATTCTCCCCCGATTATTATTTTCGTAGGACCGCTTTCGCCGTTACACGAAAAAGGGATAATCGTCGCGCGGCCGAATGAAATTTGTTAATTTAATTGGACGCGTGCGCGGCCGCAAATTTGTAAAATGTCTGAAAGCGCGACACGTCCGCTTTCATTTTCGCGGTCGAACATTTTCGATAGGACAACGTTGCTAGCCGATAATCTCGTCGCGCGCACAGTACGCTGTGCGCGTATAAACAAACACCTAAATTTAATTTCGTCGCGGCGCACTAACGGGGGTGGGGTGAATGGGGGGGGGGGGTGGTAGGGGTAGGTGGGGGAGAAATAAATTAAACGCCCCGTCACGACGATTGCAAAATGCATACCATAGCCCCCGCGCGCTGTGTAAATGTGCTCGCCGATCATTTGTCCACGGACACGGAAAATGGACGGAATATAATCGTTCGCATGCATCTATCGAAATTCTTCATTAAGCGTGGCATTTTAATTAAAAACGTGCGGATAGCCGAATCGGGCTGCATTTTGCGCGGTCAGATTCCATAATACGTTACACGATACTCAAAAATCTCGATTATATCCCCCTTCCCCCTAATCCCCTCCCAACGAATGTTACCTGCGAGGCATGCGTTTCGCGTTCCTGTCGTATGCAAAACGAGATAATCTACTTTCGAAATGGTACCATCCGCGTTTACGATTTCGCGCATAAATTATCTTTCGAATTCGCGATGATCCGTTATAGACTTTCCGCCTTGTGAAAATCGAACGTATCGGCGTCGCGTTGTTGACACTGTCGGCGCTGGAAATCTCTCTCAGCTGCTTCTCCCCGGCGGATTCCCCGTAATACGCCGACAAAGCGGTTTCCAATTTTCCCCGTTGCGAAAGATTCTATCCGTCCGCGAGGGCCACGTGAGATGGGAACGTGCCGCGCGCGACCGTTACGACACCCAATAATTTTCCATGATCTTATTTTCACAACAAGAAACTTCAAATTGGCTTTCCACTTACTCGAGCTTCAATTTGCCGCCCTCCGTCCGCCCGCGCTGTCGTCCACACCCTTGTCCATTTCTCTTTCCGTCCGTTCGCCATCCTTTCATCCTCTCCCGATGTGTTGTTCGATTCCCTTTCGGCGTAGCGGTCGTTCAGTTACTTCCCAATCTGTCCTCGTCGTCCTTAGACTATATCGGCTTTATTACGTTTCCTCCTGTCCTTTCGCCGCATCCACTGTCCGCTGTCTTGTTCCGCGTAGAATGAAATCTGCGAAAGGGACACAGAGAGAATGCGATGAAAAGGCCAATGTCCGAATGTGTCGATCACGTAATCATCTTATTGTGTTGTAAAGCCCGCAGAACGAGAATTGCCGGATATCGTGCAGGCCGCACGATTCCAGATTGCACCGCGTGCGGTTCTAAACAAGATTCGCGAGTCGAGTTCGCCGCGCGCGAATTCCCTCTCTCTCTCTCTCTCTCTCTCTCTACCCTCTCTAAGTGTCGGCGAAAAGTAGAGCTCGGACACAGACGGTTGCGACCGGTTTCGTGCTCGCTGCTGCACGCGGCAAAATCACATGGAAAATACAACAGGGATCTATCAGCGGAAACAAGCAGAGCAGGCGGTCCGTAACGAGCATCGCGGAGAACCGTAATTGGGGTAACTGTAGTGGCACGCACGTGGCAACCTGCAAGAAGGACGGCAACAAAACAGATTTCGCGTGTTGCGGAATTCCGGGCGCGATGTAACAGTAACGTAATGCACGTACGATCGCGATCGCATGTAAACGCTCCGCGTTATTCGATAATTTGCTACGGATTTCCGTCTATTTATAGTGTGTTATCGACGCACGCACCAGTTCGGTTTATGAAATCTAGGTACATCTAACTGGCGAGCGCACGATCACCGCTAATGGATACATCCCGTGTAATATTTATCTGATAATTACCAGAGACGTCCGATAATTCATCTCGGCCGCGCACGTTAAACGCTATCGGCGCCTCGGTCCCTGATTTCCCGATTTTAGTTAACGTCATTATCACTAATGGATATACCGCATAACACTTAGTTACTAATTAATAGACACGTTATTAATCCCCTCCGCCATTAGAAAATGTAGCTGCGCGCGTATAAACATGCGATGTAAACTCTCTCTCTCTCTCTCTCTCTCTCTCTCTCTCTCTCTCTCTCTCTCTCTCTCTCTCTCTCTCTCTCCCTCTACTAATTTAGATTATATGAAATATCCGTCAAATATTTCCCGCCCCATATTCGCAATTATTTCATCATTGCGCGACTTGTAATTAAAATATTACAATTTATAATTATTCTATGCAATTGTCTTTTCTCTTTTCAAGTAACTTGCATTATTACTCGAGTAGAATTTCCTATTTTTTTTTCTATTCTAGAATCTGCATATTCGTGACGTTATTCGCTAATTCTATATTCTTTAAATCTTTCTCTCTTTTTCTCTCTTTATTCTTCCGCGTACTACCGAAAATTCACAGAGTCCGCCGACGCAGGCCGTATGGAAGATTCACGCGCCGAGAAAAATTATGAAAGGACACATACACACACACGCTAGAGATACGCTGCTTGCTGCTGCTCTGCGTCCAAGAACAGGATTGCAAAGTCTACCCTCGTGACTATTCTTTTTTTATTCTTTACGGCGAGCCGTCGCGCGCTAGTTAAATATATGGATTCGAGAAAAGGGAACGGGGGAGTAGTTCGCGTTTTATATCGCGTTTCAAAGGAAGACCGATGGCGATGCAACGGCACAGTTGTTCGTTTTCGTCTCGTCGTTTGTTTTTGCGGAGTTGGAGACACACGCTCGGGAAAAGGGTCGGTACCGATCTCGAGCGTGCGCAAGCTTTTTCGCCTTTGAAATCCGGCGCCTGCCGCCGGCAATTGCCGCCGGCTTCCGAAGAGAGAACACACGCCGGCAAAGTACCTTATCAAGGGGCATTCCGCTCCGCGCGACAAAGCGCCGTTACGCGGCCAAATGAATGTCCACTGAAACGCGGTGTATAGGAAATTCCTCACTCTCTCTCTCTCTGTCTTTCTCTCTCTTTTTTTCCTCTCTATCTCTTTCTCTTTCGTGAGCGCGTAATACATATTTTATAAATTCTTTCCGAGAGAGAATTTTTCTTGCCGACGCGCATCGCGAACGCTTTTCGCCTGCTGCTTCGCATGCGGTTACATGGCGCGGATGAAGTTAATTTTAGATGGATGCATATATATACGTGTGTGTGTGTGTGTGTGTGTAAAAATCTTTGGATGCTTAAACGGTGATGTTCATCTTTCCTGTAACATATATTCTTACGAAATTTCCCATACGACTTTACAATATTATATACGAATTAATATAATATTAAATAACATATAAAAAAAGAAAGAAAAATATATAAAATAAAATTTATATTTTGAATATATATGAATAGAGAATATTGCGCGCCGAGTTATAATTTTTTTGAAACATTTTTTTCCAAATAACAAAAAAATGTGAAAAATTTAATTTGATCTACGTTAGATATGTGTTATTAGGATGCAAATGAAACTTAATTGTTTTTTTAGATAAATCTTTGATGTTGAATATTTGCACAGTCACTTTTTTATTTGACTTTTATTGTATGAAATTTAGAATATTCAAAAAGTTAAAATTTCCTTACAACTTTAGATCTAATTAATCCTTGTGTGGATCCCAGCAACTTGTCGAATATTAATATTATAAGAAAATATTTATCGAGGAAAATCGATGCGATATATAAAGTCGGATTATCATACGTTTGTACATCATCCCTTCCATCACTATTATTACATTACTTTTCCGAGATTTCGCTGACGATTTTCTTACCTTTAAAGAGATCTTTTAGCTCTACGAAAGTTTGATCGGTAAAATAGTCTCAAGTCACCAACTGAGTCTGATGTTAAAACGAGGAGTCAGCCGTTGCTGGAAGCTGTTTCTTCGCAGTTATCGGATCATAATCTATCGTGTTGACTTTGTTTTTCGACGATCAGCAAGGCGTAAAAAGGGAGGACAATTTTATCGAACGAGGTCTCGTTCGAGAAATGCGAAGGGCGCGCAGATGCGGCTCGAACGAAGCCAGGGATTCCGTTCCCGACAGTTGTCATTTAATCGCCGCCGGGTATAAGGGATACTCAAACCAGTCGCCACCACCCTTGGTGTTTAACGACGATCCAGAAGGGGTCCGCAGATTTTTACGAATTATCGATAAGTGTTATATTTGTGTTATATTGTTTACTGTCCGACCCTAATCCCGTCTAGAAATCAACAGATTTATTCTCGGAACGGAATGGGGTACGCGCAAACTCGTTAATGATTTTAGGACTTCACGGTTACTGTCTGACAACCCCTGGGCTAGATAGCCGTCTGTCACGCAATGTTCGAAGGTCCGGTTGATTCCGGGATAAAGTTACCGATATGTAAATGAATGACTGAAACGTCCATTAATTAAATATCACAGTAAATGCAAGTCGCGCAAGGGAGAATATTACTCTTCGAAGATAAAAGTACATGATTACAAAGTAATCGCTTGCATGTGACAGAAAAATCTTTGAAATATTTATTTATTTCGAGAGCGATTTTATTCTAAATTTTTTAAATTAACACCGATGTATTTTTAAATTTATTTAATCACCGCGATATATATATATATATATATAAAATTTAAATTAAATAAATTTAAAAACACATCGGTGTTAAAAAGAATTAGTTTAAATCTTGCATCAAACATTCTATTATTTTATATCCGGGTCTGATGGAAAGCACAGTCTCCAAATTGAGCTTATCAGTTTCAAGACAAACGAAAGAATTTTACACAGAACTTCGTCACATTACTTCGACATTAACGTCGATCTGTGAAATGCGGCGAGAATCACCGTGTCCAAAGTTTAGATCGTTCTATCGAGAATTCGAAACTGTGTCGGACTTGAAGACGCTGTTTTCCAGCGACTACCATTCCCGTGCGAAGCCGCCAAGGAAGCCGCCGTTGTAGATCCGGCCGACGTCCAAAAACATCCCCCCGAACGTCGATTTCCCCCGACGTTTTGACGCTACAAACAGCCACTCCGACACGCTTCGTTGCCGATAGTTCGCGCACAAAGAAGACGCGAAACGAATCGGGCAAAGTGCGCTTCGTCCGTTTCGATGCGTTGCACTCTCGCGCGCGCGAGCGAGAGGGGAGGTAGATTTCGTAATACGCTACGTTGCCGACGATCAACGTCCCTTGTCATGCTCGAAACTTGGCGGAAAGAGACACTCTCATTCGGGTTTTATCTTATCGCGACCGACCGATATCCAGACAGATTCTTTGAAAAGTGCTTTTTGATGACGAGTGTGACATTGTAATAGCCAAATACTTTGCTAGAAGAAAAATTGCTTCTTTTGCCGCCATTCGTCCTTGCAAAAAAAAATGTTGGCAAACACAGTCTCTATACTATTACTCGTGGAACTCTCGACAGGTAGAGCGAACGAAAATAATATCATTCCTTTATTCCTGCCGAATTTCAAGTCACAGAAGGATCGGAAGTTGAAAACCACTATTCGAGATTACATCCGATAATCGTTCCCCTTGTACAAATTTTTATCGTATTAAAATCGCGAGATTTTCAAAATTCCTCTTTGTTTCCATTAATTTCGCTAATCCAT
Organism: Lasius fuliginosus; assembly: GCA_949152495.1. Lineage (NCBI taxonomy): Eukaryota > Metazoa > Arthropoda > Insecta > Hymenoptera > Formicidae > Lasius > Lasius fuliginosus. The sequence goes on along the minus strand of OX424445.1, from coordinate 3,231,358 downwards.
AATCGCGTCGCTTTTCTTTCAGACAGATAACTGTTCCATCAAATAAAATTGTTTTTATACGCGTCACGTCGCGCTGCTCTTTTCGCAGAATTATCAAATCATCCGAAGAGCGTCATCTCTGGAGAAGCAGGAAATAGTCCGTGCGTGTCGACCGGACGAAAAGGGTTTTCCGGAGAAAGAAGGGCAAAAGCATTGTTACAAGAGTCTCTCAGTGTTGCGCAACGGCGCGCTTGAAAAGGGTAAAGCGAAACCTTTCAGCGAAAGATCCCTTACCCTTTCGCCGTTAAAGTCTAACGCAAAAGGGAAGGAGGATTGTCGGGGCAGCGGAGGGATTTCTCTCCATTCTGTATAGAAAACGAGAACTATAAATCAAAGCGGTGACGCGCATCTAAACTCGAAACGGATGAGAGGAATTAATCAGCAACGCGAGTCGCGCTAATTGTTTATTATTCCGCGATCGATGACGATACCGTCATCCTTATCGCCGCGCGATCCCGCCGAGCGGACAAACGACCGTGTGCCATTGTATTACGCGATTGTTAATTACCATAAACGTAATTCCGCGATTTAATTAGCTAATGGATCGCGAACGTATCGTTTAATCTAATTATCTTGTACCAATTTACGGAATTATTTCGCATGTGAATCCGGACACCGCTCTCTTTGGATTGCAAATGCGCTTTTTGCAGACGCGCCTCGAATTGCGCAAAATGCGATCGTATTGAAATCCTAATCGTCTCCCTGGTGGGTGTCTTTTGAAGCAGTGCTTTTGTTTAATTACATACCGTCAAATTGCGCGTTCTGCGCGTCGCTTTATCGCTAGCAGTTTATTTTGTTATCCTCTCTTGTCCCCTCAACGCGCTGTTTCCTGTATATGTTGTTTATATAATAACAGGGAGGATTAAATAGTTATATATGTATATATTGTATTGCCAGAGGGAAATATCCTCTCAAATAATTCAATTGTTCTCATCTAACTGGTAGCTATATAAAATTGTTGAAATTTATCAATCTTTCTGACGCTTAAATTCTTGCGTTTAGTATTTCAAATATTAGATTTAGATTTCTGTATCTTCAATTTTTATATATATATATATATATATATATATATATATTGACGCGGTAAATATTGTTCATAACGAAAACATTGAAGATGATGGGATTAACATCGTCCGTAGTGCAGGCTTTCATGCTGGCTTCGGTCCCTTGTTTATCGCTCCTAAGGATTCCTTCCTGTCGGCTTCGAAGTAAATCAAGTTTCATCCTGTTGAGAGATTTCAAGCCATGGCGTGTTTCCCCACGACCCGTCCGTGGATTCGTGGCGTCGTTACGTACACGAACTTCTCCGTTTATTTGCCCGGCTTTTAAATGGACCGCGCCGTGCTCGCACGCTCGAAACAGGGACTCCCTAAATCAATTTCGTCGTAAATACGCCGAAAATTCGAAGTGCCGCGCACTTTTTACTACCCCAACAACCCCCGTCGATCACGACTATCAAACGCAAAATGGCACGCGGTGTAAATTGAAACACCTCTTCTAATCTTCTTTTAGAGAATTATATGGAAACATCTTTTTACTGCAACAAATATTGAGAAAATAGAATTTTTTAAAAATGTCTTTCACATTCTCCAAGTGACAGACTCTAGGACGTATTCTACGAAATTTGCTATTTTATGGTTGAAACTTTATGAGTTTTTAAATAAAATTGTAGTCTTCAAATATTTCATTTGTATAAATGTAAAAAAACCAATTTTATTTTCAATTTTAATTCAATAAAAAAAAAAATACATTCATTCTCCAATGTAAAAGAGGATCGAGAGGCAGAACAAACGCGGCAAGTGAAAGCGAAGCGGAGAGCGCAACAGAAGCGAAGAGACAAAGAGAAAGGGGAAGGGGAGGGGAAGAAAAAAAGAACGGGTGAAAAACAAAAGCGGGGCAAATTCGCGGCGGAAGAGGAAGAGGGCAGTTCGTTTACGCGCCTCATCGCCGGTCAAAGAAGAAATGGCGGAAATATAGAGTTCCGGTGCGTAGTGTATATGTCGCGCTATAGTAAACACCGGCGTCGCAGATAAATGGAAAAACGTTGTACGAAACGGCGAAACCTCCGACGTCGATGGTGGCGGCGGTCTCGCCCAGGATATCGGGTGATATCGAAATCAAACCGAAACGCGATACGGAAAAACGAAATCGATAACCCGTCCGCGGTCGCGGCTCTCTCCGACAAACGTTTCATAAATATTCATATGTTTATATACGCGTGCACCGGTTGAACGAAGGCGCGTTTGGCGGACGCGAGGTTCTCGCGTTCTGCCCGCACTGCCGTAACCGAGGACAGATACGACGATAATGAAGATAAACGAGGAGCGAAGTTCCTCGCGGGAATAGCAGATCGCGCCCGGATACCGCTCGCTCGACCAGAGTAAATCGGATGTGCCGTAGCTGCTACTACTGTGAAATTACCACCTACTTTGACCGAAACTAGTTTGCCGGAGATTCGGATGGAATTCAGGAGCCTCGTTGACCCGAGCGCACGTGGATCGACGTCTGTCATCGATCATCCGAGAAGATCATACAAGAAGCAACGAATAGAAATTTAGATGCTGCAGAGAGAAGCTTTCAAAATCAAAACTTAGATATTTCTAATGTATATTTATTATAACTTTACTTAATATTATTATACTCACACACATTTCTGTGTTCGATAATAATGAAAAGTAACACGTGATATAATTGAGCGAAGAGGAAGACAGCAACTAGATCATTTTAAGAAGTTTCAGAGTTTCTGGAGAAGTTCGGAAGAAGGAATTGCTGGTGGCGCGCGCGCACCTTCTTTTAACGGAGCTGCAATCAAAGTCGTTCGATAAATCAAACTCGGTGAAGTTTTAATTGATCGAGGCCTGACCGCGAGACGAGGCGAGGTAGATGATATCGTGCTCCCTCCTTCCCTCCTCTCTCTCTCTCTCTCTCTCTCTCTCTCTCTCTCTCTCTCTCTCTCTCTCTCTCTCATCTCCGACGCGCGAGAGTCTCTTCTGCTTGCTCCGTAAACGTCCAAAAAGTAGACGGGTTATAGATCAACTTCATAGGAAACTCACTCAATCAAAGTTAGAAGAAGAAGCCCATGAAGAACGACCTGAGAGCGACGAACGAATGTTTTAATTCATAATTAAGTTCATAAATCCTATCGCGAATCCTTTTGCGCGAATTTGCGAATCCACGTATGTCATAAAATGCTGACAATCCAAGATCCGAAAATTCATATTATATAGTACATATACATTCATTCTAATACATATTACACCTACATACACACACAGATGTACATGACGCATTTTTTACGAGATAGAAATGGCTTCTCAACAAGTTTCAACTTATTCGTATCAATAAATTAGGCCGAAGCCGCACGAAAACTTGCCAATGGAATCCTCGCCAAGTCACGTAATATTCGGCCACCGGATGTGGCATTGTTACTTCCCGATTCCGGTTCCCACCTTCCGTCGTATCGCTCGCTATTAACCGACTCTAAATTCGGCGATCGACCCCTATCGATATTCAGTCGCTGGGCCGGCCTTTAATGGTTATATTGAATATTGATTACCAATTAGCGCGAGCATAATCACCGCGGATTCTAATTGTTAATGAGGTCTGCGACCGCGGCGTGCGAATGCGAGCGCGGCGAGGAACGCATAACACACAACTGGGTAATGTCCGGCTCGATTAACAACCACTTCCTTATTTTTAATTCGTCGCGGGACGCGCGTTCAATTATTCAGCGAGTTGCGTGCGCGCTTCCGTTCCGATATGGTCGTGCCATTAATTACCACATTGCCGGATTAACCCCTTAAGGACATGGTTCACGAATCCGTTGAAATCCTCTAGAGGCTGTCTCCATTCAATGATTCTATCGAGGATATATTGCCGTATAATATTGGAGATATATAGCCAATTATCGTGTTATACGACGATTTCGAGTAAATTTTACGATAATTTATTGCCGCGATTAAATCGGAAAATTAATCTTCTTAAAGAATTTAGCCAATTTAGTCAATCTCGCGGAGATTAAATCCCGAAAAATATATAAATCAATGCTCGTTACGTCGCTTTCTTTAAATTACTGAATATATTTTTGAATTTTTTTTTTGTAATTCTGACATTTTTCATATTTTAAACCGTCGTATATACACTCTAGAATCTTGCAGTATCTAATCGTTTTGTCAGTAAAATCAGTTTGAATTTCCAGTATATTCAAAGACGCGCATCGTTAGTTGTTAAAAGAAATTTAAATATTAAGCGGGTATTCGCGAAAATTTGATTTGCCGAGTCATGAGAAAATGAATAGACAGACATCTTCATGCATCGTCGTGCATCAGCTCCATGATCCTCGAAAGACGTCTCGCGAATGCGAGGGACGGATGATCGATCGTCAAAGACGGCGGGACGAGCTCGGATGACTCGACGACGATGGTAATTCGAGAATTTTCATATCGCTAAGTAACCAGCGCGCCATCCGTTCCGTTCATGTAAGATAAATAACATTAACAGCGGGATGGCCCGTGATGAATGTTCATCATCGGAGCATCAAATATTTATGAATCGTGAGATAAAGCCCATTTTTTTAAATATATTCCCAATCGATTCCTGCGCGCGGCTGCGATTCTTTGGAATTATTCTTTCTATCGAATTAATTTTTGCTATTTTTTTTCTTCATTTCATTTTCTCACACCGTTACGATTCGCCGCTCGGATGTTTTCTCACTTTTTAGGGATCGAGGCGAGAAATATTATGAGTGAAACGACAAAGACTGACAAGATAAACGACGAGTATCGATAACGCGAACGATCCGGCATTGCAGCGTATGGCGATCACGAACATCCAAGGAAGTCGTGATCCCCACGATGGGGTCGGATTTAAGGGGTCGTTCCGATGGCGCCAGTCGGCCATCTCACCCTCGCGTACTCTCGTAGCCCGAAATTCATTTCTCCGAATTGTTTATAAGGGGACGACGATGCCACGGCGATGAGTCACGTGGCACGTGAAGTAAATTTCCCGGCCATTCGCGGGAAATTACGGCCGATAAAGTACACGACGATCGCAGAATCATGCGAACTATGAAAGTTTAATAGATGGCATTTAATATTTTAACGTAATGGCCGTTCGCGCTATCGCAAGCCATAGATCCATAAATTCTTTTATATATGGAGACTGCACAATGTGTGACAGATAGTCCGCTATATATTACAGGAAATTTCGGCGAACCCGAAATAATTTAATCGGTCGAAATTGCTCGCTCCGTTCGGACGTGTATCTCGAATTAATATCGTATTTAAAGCTCCGCTGAGCAGAACAACAATATTCTAAACAGAGCAAATATTCAAACATTTTACGACGCGTTATTGCCTTCTATTATAAATATATAATTGGCGCTCTCTCTCTCTCTCTCTCTCTCTCTCTCTCTCTCTCTCTCTCTCTCTCTCTCTCTCTCTCTCTCTCTCTGTTACTAATTACAAATTATGTAAGAAAACAAATAAACTCGCGGAATAATTTGCGACTCTAAACAACCGATTAGATTGTTCGTCTCAATTTTATTATCCATAATCTTAAGAGCCGCGTGTTCGTGAATCTTTAAACATCGCTATTTATTGGCAGAGCACACGTCACGCTTTCTCTCTCTCTCTCTCTCTCTCTCTCTCTCTCTCTCTCTCTCTCTCTCTCTCTCTCTCTCTCTCTCTCTCTCTCTCTCTTTCTGGGACAACCCTCGGAGGCGAAATATCGGTGGCGCGAGTAAGTGCATCGAGATATTGAGATGTGACCCACGTATTCAATATAAGGGCTTTTACCGACTCACGCTTTTCTGACGCAAGCGACAACCCTCCTTCGATCCTCGCGGTATCCTTTTCGTCGTCTGAGGCACCCAACTACTTCTCGTCGCGCGTTTCTCCTATCAGTCAATTTACAATAGAATTGCCTCAACGGGCGATACTGCATAATGCGTCGGCCATAATGGATCTATACAGCGTTTTCGATATGCAAAACGGCGCAACGCGCATTATATACAGGGCGTTCCGAAACCAGCGACATCCCTTTGTCTACGGTTTCTGCTATCGATTTAGTCTCAACTTTCTCATTCATGGCCCTTTAATTTTTAATCTCGAGTATCTGATAAGTCATCACGAGCTAACAATCTACTAAACGAAATTACAGCCAAGGATTTTACTGTTCGAGAATCTTGAATTTTAATCATCCTTAATTATTTTAATCGGAGACCTTAAATTTCGCACATGCATGAATCAGAGATCGAGTTGAAATTCATCAAAGAACATGTAACCGGTGTAATATTAGCGATGATCCACCCGATATATCGGGGAATGTATAAATATGTGCACACACGTGCACAATGTATAGCAACAAAGACGTTATCTGGCGCAAGCCAGGAGCGCTTTATGGCTCCGATATCGAATCGAATCGAGAAGTAATTTGCACGTAATAATGGCACCAGTTATGTCAAAGGGAAACTGCAACATGGCTGCTAAGGTGTTGTTCTTGGCTTCTCGACGTTACTCTTGATTGCCGCCACATCGAGATGACGTTCTCTCAAGTGCTACATCGAGATGATATTGTCGTCAATGTATCGATGTGATGTTAGCAAGCGCGATCATCCACCGAATAACGTATATTGACACAAGTCTGCTCCGTTATTGAATCTACACGCGTGTTGAATAGTTTTAAATTGAATATTTCAAAGGGGAGAAAAGAGACCGGAAAATGTCGCGCGACATATTAATTTGCATGTGATCGTGCGCATCCGATCGAATCCATTCCCGTTGGATGAATCACTTCGTCGCATAACAAATAAATATAAAATACAACGAACACGCGTCATCATCGTCAATGAATCACTGCTGTTGCGCTGCTGTTGAAACTCTTGAGGGAATGCGAGAATGCAAATTTGAACATTTCGCTCTTTAATCCCGTAAGAAATTTTATTATATCAAAAATTAAAATATTTTAGAATATATAAAGTTTCACACAGATAAGTATATGCTTAGGAGATTCCGCAAAATTTAAAATATTTTAGAATATAAAATTTCATACAAGTGTATGCTTAGGAGATTCCACAAAATTTTGATCTACTTTTATACCGCCTAGATTATACTGACTTCTACGAGAATATATTCCAAGTGTTCTACCTCGGTGAACTCATATAAAGCACTAAAGCGCGCTCGTACGGATGAGCTGGCATAATAATATGCAGATTAATCGCAGCTCTTTGACGCGTGAATGTAATTCGCAAAGCTCTCGCCTGAGTGACGATATCGTTGACTCATAAACGACGAGGCACATCTCCTCCCGACCCTAAACAAAAGTTCACCCATTCGCATAAATATCCGTATCCGTCGAGGGATGATACAGAAGAATAAAAACAAGGGAGAAAAGAGCGACACGCACAACAAAAACAAACTCACGCGATCGTAAAAAACGCGAAAAGTTTAAGGGAACGCTCCCCAATGTCCGATACATCTTAATACATAATGTAATGGATTTAAAACGATGCTGCAACGGTCCTCATTCATCAAGTGTATCTGATTAATGACTTATACATCATTTGTTTAGACAACAATTTCTATTTTCGCTCGCGCGCGGAAAGAACGAACGACGCGTGCATTTACACATGTTTTAGGATATCTCTCGCTAAGATAGCCTTCGCGAACGCGAAACGGGGAGATAGAAGCACGCGAATCAAATGTCGCTTTATTAGCGCAACCGTGAAAAGTTTAAGTTGCAACTTGAAGCGCACAAGAAAACTTTTTAATGCGTAAGCTCACCTTAATTAAATTTCGTTACTTCCATGTTACAGTGAACGCACAACTCTTTAGTTCATCTGCTCGCGAGCTTGTAAAAAACGCAAGTCTTCGTGTTCTTCGTCTTTTTTTCTTGTTTTTTGTTCTACATAATGATTGAAATTAAATGTGATTATTACAGCTGCGTTGCGATGAAGATACAGTGTGCGATTACAACTTGGATTTTGGATAGGGAAAGCGATATTTCCAAAACGAGAATTGCGGCTGTAAAAAATGAAGCGTGCTGCGAGGATGAGAGCCTCGTAAAAATATTACAGAATCCGGAAATCGCGCAAAAATCCAAAAGCCACATAATATTACATAAATTAATTTTATCAGGTCGATTGGCTATCAAATTTCCGAATATAATACTTTTTTATAATACGCGAAAATATCAGATATATGAAATTGAAATAATTATTATTCTCTTTGTATGTTATATCTGCGTGAATGATGATAAATGCAGCGTAATAACGAAAATAACAAACAATTAACTTTCCGTTAATTATTTCTCCGTAACAAAAATAGCATAGGTAAGCACGGTTTTAAAAGGTTTTAAAAGAATATATAACCGGCAACACATAACAACGCTGATGTATGCCGCGAGATAAAATGCCTCGAGGGCTGAAACGTGAACATGAATTAAGACGTGGAACGTAAAATTAAGATTCATGTCGCATTTATTTATTGTGCACGTAATTTTAATACGAGAACATAAATCTTCGCCAATAGCTGGATTTTCACAAGTCGTCTCTAGTTTTGAAAAATGTCCGAACGAGCACGAAGATTATTCTCGAAAAATGATTCTTGATTTTATTAAATGCAAACAATCTTGTAAAATGAAACACGGAGGACAATACATATAGCGTTTATTTCGAGACGACAAATTTCGCTGCAAAATTATCCTCAGATCGCGCGCGATATTTCGAAAGCACGTAATGCGATAAAATAACGTCACAGAAAGAGAGAGAGAAAATAGAAAATATATCTTGGCGTACAATTTAATCTAATTTCCGACTCGTCGTGTCTGCGCTTCATAGAAACATCCTGAATCGTTTCTCCTCCGTTTAACTTATCGAGGCCACTATTTTTACTCGCCAGGTAGAAAATACCGGATTTACAAATGCAAATATTTGTATTAATAATACATAATATATATATATATATATATATATATCACTATGCATCCAGCGCGCTTGATAAACATTGCTTTTACGTACTCTCTCGTTCCGTTAAAACAAATTTGATAGATGCAGTCGAGTGCGCGAATTTTTAAACGTGCAAATTTTTTAAATAGTTTGCTCATCTTGACACGAAAGTCTTTCGCGATTTAATTCAAGAAATCAAGAGATTCGTCCAAACGGAGTATAAATGTCAAAAAGTTCCTGTAAAGACGTTTAAAAAACGTCTTAATCGTTCAGAGCTCCTTCAATCCTCCTTCAATTTTTAGTTCCTTGTGGCAGGTTCCAAGCTGCCGAGTATCTAAAGTGACTTTAAAAACCTCGAGTTTTTCGCGATTCGAGATCTCTCGAATGGCTGATATTATACAAGACTTGATAAAACTCTTGTGTCTACCAAGACAATCGACACGCGAAAACACGACGTCTCGATTACCAAGCTGGAAATCTTTTTCCATCCGCGGAACTGTTTTTGCCATGCTTCTCTCTCCTTTTGTCTATTATTCCCGACCAATCCCGTCGCTCTCTCGGGCTCGCCTCGACGAACCAACTCGCATTAATTGCCAGGAGTCACGACATGTCTCCATTACTCAAGAGCTTCGTTAAAGGGAGGCGAAGAGGATAAGAGAACGCCGCGAGGATAAGGGGGCGAGAAAGATAAAGAAGGTCGCAACCATGTTTCACCATTATTTTTCACAAATTGGGCCCGCGTCGCCGTTATCCTTAACGAGAATTGAACGACGGGCCCCCGAGTTATTCGAGAAATGAAAAAGAGACTTTTGTATTTATCGCGCTTTCGTAAATTTTGTTCGCGTTATTATGAGATATTTCTGTTACTTCTCCATAAATAGTAAATTCTGAATGCATCCCGTCGCGCTTTCGATTTTAAAACTTAAATTTATATCGCGCACGACAAGACGCGACATCGATTATTTGTGAAATATAGAAGCGCCCTGAATGAACCGCATCCTGGGGCATACAGCTTCCACTAATTAATCAGAAATTTCCTGCCGGCACCACCGACCGACCAATGCAACTAATAGACCTTGCTCCCCGAATCTCCCTGCCAATTATCCCGCCGTGTACTAATTAGCATATATGGTCGCGGTAACAAAGTTTCCCGCTTCCGACAGTGTCGTTCGCGAAACTTACGAGCTTTAATAACTCGTGAATCAAGGTTTTGATTTTACAATCGAAACGTAATTCCGGAGCCTTGCCAAGAGTTGTTTGTGATTTGTCGAGCGAAGTTAACGTTAAAAAATCGAGACCGCTGATTATTTTATTATTTCTAATCTGTAAGAATGTTGTAGAGACGAGTTTACAATTTAAAAAAAAAAAATACATTTAACGCTGGATGTAGAACATTGAAACGCAGGAAAATATAAAATGCGAAATTACTCTATTAACTTTGACAAAGTCGAAGGACTTGAAGAACTGTCTGTGTATTAGAGCGGACGAGTACTGTCGCGGCGGAAAAATCATCGGCAAGGTACACCTCCTGCGTACGGAAACTTTAGCAGTTTATTATAGCCGAGCGCCGACACAGTTCTCCCTCAGTAGCGGAGTTTCAAGCAATGAGACGAAATAATCGCGTTTTTACGATAGTCGTGCCGAGTTTTACGAGAATCGGAAGCCTCGGCGACGCTTTTGTGCGGTAAAACTTGTTCGAATGCCACACGCGTCATAAAATCGACAAAGCGAGCCACAGCAATGCGGCGCGGGTTTTATCATATATATTGGCCGAGACATACTTTCTGCGTCTAATGCGAATGAATCCGTTTTTCCACGTTCTAGAGTCCGTAGAGTCGTTCGGATGCATAAACGTCGCGCACAAATGTCGCGAAATATCGCGAGCGCTGAATTAAAAAATTTCATTAAAATATTTTACGCTCTCTTATTACCTGACAACGTTACGACACAATAATTATATATATAATATAATAATTACGATATAAAATCATAAAAGCAGTAATTATGTATATAGTCGTAACCACGTTTAAAAAATAAAACGTTCTAAAGAGTCTAAATATCTTTCAGTTTCCGCTGCTGTATGTTTTTTTTTCCCCCCTCCTCCAACTCCCAAGCGACGCGACGGTCCACAGAAAGGGGAGAGGAGCTCTCTCTACAGCAGCGAGGGTAGACTCGTAATACCCGCCGGTAGATCGGACTTTGTATCCGGCTAATTAAGCATTGATAACGAACGAGGTTCCTTTGTGCCGTCGCCGCCGCCAGAGGATGAAAGTCCACGGAAAATTTCAACCGACACATCGGATTAAATGCTTTAGCTCGCGCGCTCGCGTCGAACCCGTGTTTGCACCCGAATTCGAGATGCAAACTGCGAGAACTTTAATCCCCGCTGATGCGAATTGCTCGAGGCATCCTTTCAATCCTTTCGTCGTAGGGGGATGGATGGATTCTTTTTCTTTTTTCTCCTGACGGAGAAGAAACGTTCGAGCCGACATTCAGAATCGATCGCTTCGTTCCGACCTCGTTTCTTGCTTTATCGTGCGGGGACGATGATTAATTTAACGACCTCCTGTAAGCCGGTCCTCTTTTGCGCGCGGCGAGCGATTGTTTGATTTTGTTCGGAGAGCGCGATGTGAGGCCGCGCGCGTGCGCGCAGAGTATAATGCTGTAAGCGGCATTTCTCTTTTCCTCCTTTTTCTTTTTTGCGTGTACCGCACGTCCGTTAATTGGTGGCGCGATCAGCAAAGGGACGACTGAATCGAACTCGTTTTAAAACCGTACCGCGATTTTCTGTTGCAGTTTTATCAGCTTCTGGAAGCCAGTCAAGTGGCCAATACGACTCTCACATATCGCCACGTGACTGTGTTTGCGCCGACTAATCGAGCGTTCCAGAAATACAATGGAAGCACGAAGAATCTGGTTCTGTATCATATGTGTGAGTATATCGGAATATCTAATTTTCATTAATTTCCCGAAAATAAAAATCATTTAAACGGTAGCAAAGATACTTTGCAAAAATAGTTCTTTGCAGAAGTGAAGATTTTTTTGTACTAACAGATTATATAATATTAAATGTCAAAATTGCAATAAAATCCGCACATTTTACAATGAAAAAGTTGGAGATACATTAGCGAATTTTATAAACTAATCTGATAAAATAATAAATTGATAAGGCAAAGAACAAAATACACATGTGTACATGTATATGTGTGTGTGCGATGCAATATTTAAATATCTTCACGCGCCCGCAAAAAATTCACAAACAATGAAGAAAATTTCGTTGTCTCCGCTATTGTATCGCGTATTTTCCGGAATAGGCCACGACAACGCGGGAAAATTCTCGACACGATCGGGAACTCAATTTTCCACGGTTTGCCGTCTCTGCCTCTGCCTCTACCGCATCTGCATTATTTCCTTTCTTCGTCCGGCTTTCGCGTTTCGGCCGCGCCGAAGTGAATTAGCTTCACCGAGCCGAGTTTCGGTATTTCGCGCTTTGATCTCGACTGGAGCGCTCGAGCGTTTGCATCCGTAATGCATCCGCCGAGCTGCAAAGCCGCGGCGGATCGGAAGATGCATTCGATATGCGCCCCGGACGTTTACGCGCTTTCGTAATTCAGGGCTTCTTCGATGGTCATGAGTATAACGGGAAGCAACGCGGTGGCGGTAACGTCCGTTATGGACGTATTCGCGTTTACGAGCATTCGACCATCCATTTGGGCATTCATCGATGTAGATCCTGATAGAAGGGGAGGGGAACGAAGGGGGGGGGACATTGTTGCGATTGAGCGTAGCTGACTAATATCGCGCAGCGTCAGCGAGCCGACATGTCAGCCGATCCGTCCACGTTAATGGATCCTGTTGCACTTTATTGTGCGTCGAGCGGAAATCGAAACGAGTTTGCGCGCCCGCGCACACAAGGCAATCGCATTTACGCGAAATTGTTCTCATTCCGAAGATCAGAGAAATAGTTCATTTTTTAATATTTGCATAATTCCGTCCACACAAAAGTACCCAACTATCGTGAATTTCGAAATAATCAGACGACAATTTCTGTGACGCTCGGAAAAACAAAGAGTACGTGAAAAAAAATCAATAAAGTCGTCAATAGTAAAGACTCATATTTTTCAGTTATATATCTTGTTCCGTCTTAATAAAAATGTTATCAAATCGTTTTCGATCGTGCATCGAATTCATCGTTAAGTCATCCGGTCGCCTAAGAGGCGTATCGTCTTTGATCAATAAGGGACACGCGACACAAACAACCTGCTCAATCAAAATCCTTATTATCCTTAGCGGGTTATGGTAAACGCGACGACGGGCCTCGTTAGGCGCACCCTCGTTCGCTTCGCTTCGCTTCGTCTCGTCTCGTCTCGTCTCGTCCCGTGTTCCGTCTTCGCGTTCGTCGTCCGTGTGTTTGCGATGTCGCGCGCGGTGTGTAATTTCGTCGCGCGATGTTTGCGCTGCCGCGCGCGAGCGGGACGACATGGCGAAAACGCTTACACGGATAGTCGCATCGGCGTGGCATGGCGCCATCGATCTCGACGAAGACTCGTAGGCAAACACGTAGAGCGGTTCCACTCCCCAGCGCGTGCCCTTCCGTGCTTGCGTTAAACCCGGCGATAAGAAAGGACCGCGCCTTCGGCCGCACAACCGGCCAAGCCGGGAAATAATTAATCCGATTTGAACAGCTAAGCCGCGCGCGCGCGTAACCCTCTTGGTGAGCGTCGCACCGGAAAACGAGCGTTTCATGGAGCAAGCTTTCATGACCGGAGGTAGGGAGGAAGGAGCAGTATTATTACGCAAGTCTTTTGTGACGAACCTGTCGAGTGATTTCGGAATGCCCGGTGGAGCAAGAATCTGGAGAAGCGTATAAAAAGATGGATTATTAATGAAAAAAAGTAAGGGCGTTAATCTACTTTTTATCATATGAGAAAAATAATTTGATAAGTAATATTTTTTGTGTCGTACAATTATAAAAATTATAAACGTATAATCTTTCTATTATGTATTTCATGCTTTGCGTGCGGTAGAAAATGTTGAATTATTTTCAAGAAAAAACTTATTGTCAGCCACACACACACGTGTACTTGTGTGGTTGATCCGAGAGAAATTTTTCTCCCTTGAAACTCACATTCGCTACAATAAAAGTATCGAAACAAACTCTCCTACGACTGTCAAGGATACACTCCTGCGTTATTCTTTAAGTCCGTTTTTATTCCACGGGGGATAATGTCGCGACTTACCCGGACGAATTACCTTGGAGACCACCGCGGGAAACGTTCAGATTAAATAATCAAAGGTCGTAAGATCGTCGACTTTTCGTTGACGCGATCAATGTTATTCGGCCCGAGGCATTTTTTTTCGTAAAACTACGACGACGACGACGGCGACGACAACGAAAGGAACGAAGGAAGGAGCGTCGTCGTCGTCGGTGACGTTCGTCGACGGGCCGCTACTTCTATTCCTCGTCGACTGCTCGTCGAACGCTTCGCCTTGTCTTTCTTTTTTTTTTGTCTACTCCAGAGCGACGTATTGGAGAGCAAACAGCTCGAACGAAATTACCGCGTGCAAAAGACTTTTTACGAGACGCGTCTTGTGAAAGAGATTGTCAAGAATTACATTATCTTCCTTCCCTTCGCCCCGTCATCCGTTCCACCCCCACCTTCCCCCGCCCTTCCGTCGCCGTGATGCGGGGTAAATAAAAGACGCCTGGCTTGATGCCCTCGAGAAAGCACGAAGATAGTTATGCTCGCGTGACGCTGCCGACTGCATCGATTCGGAGCTCAAAGCGTAAGGTGAAAATTATTTACTCGAGATAATAAGTGGAAAATAAAAGTAACTTTGTAACATTACTCGCTCCGGCATTTTTGTTACATATTTTTATAATAACACGCCCTATTTTATGTAAGAGTAATATTTCACTTCGGATCCCTCTCGTTAGATTAGATTGCAATTCTCTCTCCAATCCACGAGATAATTACGCCCGTAACTTTTTAGGCATTCAAGTTCTTGACGGTCTTTTAAATCACCGCTTTAATTCCCGTATATTTAGACGTTGCGCACTTTTTTTCGTGACGACTTGCGGATAATAAACTTTGGCGGAATTCTAGCAAATCGCAATTTAGCCGTCCGTAACTTTGAACAAGCGTGCGATTCAGGTTTTTTCATTCGCGCGGGATCTAAACGGAATGGAGAATTCACAAGAGGTCGAAACTACGACTCCGTCCCCTTTATCCCTCGAGAGAGTGTCGGGCCCCTTTCTCTCGTCTCTCTCTCTCTCTTGCGCGCGCGCGCGAGATAAGGAAAAGCTCTCTTTATCTCCTCAAGTCGGCGCCTATCTCGACGGCACTCTGCCTCGAGCGGTAACGAGAGGACTGACCCTGTGTTCTCTCTCTCTCTTTCTTTCTCTCTTTCTATCGCACGCGCGCGCGAATTCATTGCAATTTTGTACATCGTGAAAAGTTTCACAATTAGTCTTGGAACTTTCATAATTCCGCAGCTTAACCCGCCTTGTTTTGCGGCCGAGCGTTACTGCAGTCGGTTTAATTTATCATTTTACCTCTAGCTCGACTACCTCGACTTTTCCTCGGCTCGCCCCGAACGTTCTCCCACGTCCCGTTCATCCTTGTCCTACGCGATTTCTCGATTTCAGTCGAATCTCGAAGGCTAGGCATTTTTTAATGATATCTTATCATTCGATTGAGTCGAAAGAAATTTTTTCCCGAACGAAACGTTTCACGTTTGATTGTAAATTATATACAAGTTCACGATTCGTCGTTTTAAATCCGGCTTTGAAATGTTTACAAATGCCTCGTACGTTTCGAGTTGTGTGAGCAGAATAAAAATTCGCGTTACCATTTTCTAAAGCGACCGAAGAAAGCATCCAAGTGGTAGCCGCGATAAAATTTGGATGCAAGAACACTTTTACGAGTGTAGCGACACACAGGTGTAGGGGCACAACGGCGGAAGCTTACGACAGTCGAGCGCATTATCCTACTTTAAATACATAGATGGTCGAGTAAAGATTTAAGGAGTGTAGGTCAGCCGCAGTCGCGACTCGCGGTCGCGCCGTTCATTCCGAAAAGTCACATTGCGGCAAGATAATGCCTTTTGCAAAACGGCGCACCGGTGTGGCTAAAATCGCACGGGATCAACAAAGAACGTTTCTACATATCGCACGTATATTCGCCGGAACGATTATACATAAAATTTTTCAAAAGAGTTGCGATGCCCCGCAAAGAATTGAAATCTGATCCTAAGAGGTGCGAGAGAGCAAACTTTAAATCAATTTCCAGAATATCCACGATATATTTACGAGACTTTTAAGCGAGACCTTCTCGTTTCTGCGTGCGTCGCAAGCTGCCGCGTATCGTAATAATATTCCTGAATAGAATACGAATCCCATTGTAGATTTGCAGGTGGAAACCCTCGACGCTCACCATTAAGAATCTACGATTTCGAACAATCGCGGATACGACGAATCTAAACGGCAATTCAAAACACTTCGAGCTAGACGAGACGCTCTTTCATTCCGTTCGTGACATACGACGGGGACAATGGCGGGGTATTTCGAATGCCGGTAAATTTAGTCGCGGAAAGTTAAAGACTTCGGTCGCCTCGGGGACGAAGAAGGCGCGGAGAGGACAAGCAAAGAAGACCCGGAGGGAGGCGTCTCGCTCGCGTCGGTCGCTAGATGAGGTGGCTGCAAGATTGGTGGTCAGGGGGAGAGGGAGGGCGGATAGGAAAGAGGGGCATGACAAAGGAGAATGGTGCGAACTCTGGCTTCTAGGTAACTTAACTGCTCCTCCGGTCTTTGTGCGAAACTTAAAGACACTGTATAGTCCGGGTATATAGGAGACGCGTTCGTGGAGACGAAAAGGGGTCGAATAGAGTACATATATGTATATGTGTATATGCGCGTGTGTGTGGTATATGCGCGCCGACTTTGAGTTCGTGCCCCACGAGCGAACGGAAGTTGGTTACACTGTGCTCTACGTGCCGGGGAACAAGCCGTTCGGGCGTCTGTGACACATCTCGTAGCCACAAGCCAGGAAAGGGGCGGCTTCGTTTGTCTTGTCGGAGACTGCGAGAACTCGCCCAAGGGAGATGAAGAGGGGGGGGGGGGGAGGAGAGGGGTAACGGTGAGATCTCGCCATTTCCTCCCGGTTGATCGAGTTTATTATTGACCTGTTATTGAATCACGGTGGAGTGTCGGTTATGAGAATTAGCGGAAAGACGGTGAGAGAGGATTTATTTGATATAAATCCGACATTCGCTTTCGCGGATTATATGATCATCATCGAGCGTGTAAATTGATGAAATATATTTTTCTCCAACATCGCCGTAATCGAGAAATTTATTTTCAGATTAACGGGACTTGACATTTTTAATTCTCATTCCTTCATCTGTCCGGGAGCTGTCACGGAAACACGTACGTTTGTTGACAATCCCGATATTTCCACGTGATAAAAGCTTCTCTCGTGTACCTACATATAATTATTTTATTAGACTTTTTATAATATTCGCCAGTATATTATCCTGCTTTTTGTGCATATTCTCTCGTTAAAGAAAGCGAAAGATTAAAATTCCGACAGATTTGAATATACACGAGTCGCAAAAAGAGAAGACCGCTTTGATGTGGCGGTAATCCCTACAGATTTTAATCTCATTTAATTCCGCAACGTTTTATCGCGTGTACGCTACCGGCATAATCGTGCATGCGCCATCAGAAATTCCAATCTGCTCTTCGTGGCAGCGGCGGTCTCGCCGCTGAGTTTAAACCAATTAAGATAAGGCCACCGGATGAATCATCTCGTGTAATAATTTTTCAAATGCGAGCATTTGCGTTTTCGCGCCAAGTAAAACGAGGACGCATTTTCCTCGTCGAGCGAAACGAGAATTCGTCACAATGTCGGGGAAAGATGACGGAACAAAGCGAAAAAAAAAAAAATACAGTTGCTCTCAACACTTTCCGGTTGTCGACCGCGCGTCGCAACGTCAGAAAAATCTTAATTATGTCATATTAATGCCAAGATGGCTGAAGAATAGCGTTCACGGCTCGACGCGATAATGAAACGAGACTTAAATGCGACCGCTCGTCGCGTTTATAGGTTGTAATTAAAATCTTTTTAAGGAATGCGCTCGGCGGGACTCCCTGCGCCACTCGTAAACTTCTTTCTAATTGCTTTCGTATCTAATGTCGGTTGTTACAGACATGGCTTTGCCACGTATTTTATGTTATAGTAAAAGTAGCCGGCCGATATGCGCCGCGAATTCCACAGCGATCGTGCACGCGAAGAAAGTCTTTTTTTTTTTAATAATTCATCGCGATATGTACAGCCTAATTATCTTTGTACGGTATGTACAAACTTTAATTATTTTCCACTATACTTAATATAATTTCGATGATAATACGCGCTTTGATCTTTCGCAGATATAATTTTTCGCGAACATGTAATAAAACCGTGTCTGTAGCTATATTAGTTTTCTAAACTACAAAGAGCGAGAGAGCGAGCGAGCGAGCGAGAGAGAGAGAGAGAGAGAGAGAGAGAGAGAGAGAGAGAGAGAGAGAGAGAGAGCGCTGTGCGCATCGCATGGTACTGAGGGCACGTAGAAAAATAAAAAAAGCTTTAAAAACTCGAACAATTATCTTAATAAAAACGAATAATTTATATAATGAGTCCGGTGCCGCGCATTCGTGACCGCGCGAGGAAACAGTTGGCGTCTCATTACACCTTCTCCGCGATGACTCGCGCTCGGAACGACGTAATTATGCTGAAACTTCTTTTTTCCGTGCGTCCGGAGAGCCAACGATACCATCGCGCCCGCGTACAGAGGCCGACGTCGCATTCGTAAGCCGCGACGAGAATAAATTGGTTACATTTTCGCGAGAAATCTGCCCGCGCATTTATTATCGCCGGCGCTGATACGGCGCGGACGTTCGCGCACGGCGCTGATAACTTACGACCGTCGCTTTTTAAACTCGCTCAAGTATTCACACCCTTATACACACGCTGGAAAGCAGTCGAAATGCCGCGGAGTATCGTACGGCTTTAATTAATCAGGTACGCAAACGAAACCGCATCGCGCGCACGAGAGCGACGTTTATCCGTCAGTGACTCGAATTGGTCCGCGTGACTTGGATGGCTACAAAATACCCCGAGGGGCATCCTGCGAGAATAAAATACAGCCCTGCTCCCATTCCACGACGCTGGCATTCAAGTTGGATTAAATGCGAAGAAGACCTAATGAAGGCCACCAACCCTCTTCCGAGCGTCCCAATGGCGCGAAGCAGCAATAACGGATGGCACCGTATAAATAAAACCTCCGCCGCCGCACTTCGAACGAGGAATAGAATGAAGAAGAGGATTAAGAGAAGTGAAGGATAAATAAAACGAATATTCAAAGAGATAACATCACATATAAGGTAATGTAGGAAAAAAATCCCTCCATTTTCCCTCTCGCTACAAGAAATTATATTTAGGTATATTGCATAATTAATTTACTGTTAATTTGTTACTCTAATCCTGAATTTATTTCTCGCGAAACAAACTCTATAAATAGTCGAAATTGCTCAATCATTAATTACGATCGCGCGCATTACTTATCAAAATACGACCATCGTACGGCACTTTATATAGTATATTTCTTGTTATAACTTTTTATTTCGCGAGTTTAGGAATACCCTATATGTATACATATATGGCTTTCAAACACAATTTATAAGAAAAAAATAATGCAGAAAATTGATTTGCTGCATCTTATTAGAAGTCAGATTTTTACGTACTGATATCTCTGTGATATAATATTCATATAATATTTTATTTATGACTGAAAAATTAAGATAAAATATAATTTAAACGCGTTATATTGTTTACGTACGGTGATCTTGCTACACCGCCGAATTCTTGCGACGTTAGCACGCTATTGTTGACGTACGATGATCTTGTCACTCGCGCGGCGAGACTCCAACGAGCAAGACGTGTGTCATCCGTATTATCTCTCGAAGCACGATCGCGACAAGTATTCGGAGATATGAAACGCAATCATGCTCTACGATTGCAATTAGCGATTACCAACCCGCGTGGTTAATTAAATAAAAGTAAAATTGGTAAAATTGTCGTAAAAAATGCGTGTACTATTCGTTGATACCAAAGATAACATTATACGAATACGGTCGCGTAATTTTCCAATGTCGAGCGAATCACAGCTTCGTGTAAATATAATTTTAGTGTCTCTCCTGTTGTAATATAAAATAAAGTGTGAGATTAATCGCGTCGGGAATACTACGTAGCAGTACGCGCACGAGCGTCGTATTCCGGTGATTAGTACAGGTGTGATCGTAATTAATTGTGTTTTCGCGAGTGAGTGTCATGTGAGTGCCATGAAGGAGCAGTAAAAGACAGAAAGGAAGAAAATGATCGAGAAAACATCGTGCGACGGAGAGGAGCAATCATGACGTGAAAAATCTATAATTTTTAAAATTTATTATTATTATTATTGAATTGTGCATAGCATTAATGATTAAACCTTTTTGATTATTTGTTAAGCTTATTTCGTGAACAATAAATTAAAACAACAAATTAGCAATAAATTAATACTTAATTATGCGATATAATTATTCGAATATGCTTTCTCGTGATGGGGGAGTGCCGGGTTAACAGAATAGAGAAAAGTCTACGACTGTGAATGAAAAAGGATTCAGAAGATGTAAAAAGGACAAGGTTATAAGAGAAATTTAAATATATATAAAGATATTAGAGATTCTCTCTTTATATTCATCTCTTATCGGGATAAAATTTTGCTCGGCTGTGCCAAGTCGAAGCAATCTTCCCTCTTCTTGCCTAAGGGCGACCTGCACGCGCGAGAGGAGGAAATTTTCGTATAAAGCGGCGACGCCCCTCTTAATTCCTTGTTTCGCGCAAACATTTTCTTCATCGCAATCGCGAGACCGCCGCGGGCTTTAACGAGAAGGGGTGTCGCAGCCGGATATAGAAACTCGTCGCTCGATGACATTCGACGGTGGGTAGATATTTCGACATTTGAACATTATGAAATCTTTAAAAAATACTCGTATTTGTACTCGAAGATTTTAAACCTTCGAGGAAGCGTGACAAAATAGTTCTGTGAATTAATTCAGAACATCTTTATCTTCCGTCTTTCCGCGCTTGCTCGATCATCGAGTGATCGATGGCCAACAATTAGAGGAGCGATATCCTTCACGGTGGCTGATTGCGATGGTAGTTGGATCGAATGGTTGAATAGGAATGGACCGCATGCGATTAAATTCCCCCCTCCCTCTCCTTCCTCTCACGTTCCGCTCGGACCCTCAATTGTTGAAGGAGATATACCTACTCCACCCACCGCGGTCTCTCTCTTTCCCTTCGCGATGTCTCTCACTCCATCTTTCGATTTCGACGACTGTCTCCGTCGCGAAATGGTTCTCTGTCGAGCGCGGACAAAGAGGACGGACCGAGTACGAACGACGGGTGTAAAGCAATCAATTATCCCTAATTGAAATTAGCCGAAAAGGCCCGCGCGCGGAGAATTAGCACAGCCAATTGCGAATTACTTGCACACAGCGGGAGGAACTTATCCCACTCGTGATTGGAGACAAGATGTGGTCGATTTTTTATAAAGAGAAAGACTAGCTATAGCTATGTCGCACATACGTCATACAAATGTGTGTGTATGATATTGTATAAAAAATTCTTGTTTATATATATTGTATATGTTGTGTGTGTGTAATTTTTTATTAAATATTTGAATGCCAAAATTAGTAATGCTTAAACTTTATTTTGTTATTAAATTTTTATTTTTTTTTAAATCTCTAAATGATAAAATTAGCAGATAATATATGTATAAATGCTATTTTATACAGCATTGCAATGAAAATAGATAACGCGTTGTAAACGTTAATTGTGGAGATTAAATAAGGAGATTAAAAATTTTAAAAGTATTTAAGAGGAACCCCGGGATTTAGAAAAACAAGCGTCTAATTGAGTTAGCTATATAATTGTAATATTGACAGTTATAATTTCTATCTTGCGATACAGCTTCATCGATTATCATTTGCGATTATTACACGCGAATTCGAATGAGCGTGTTTTATACCGCAATATTCCATACGCCGCTAACACTGTTTGAAAATAAACGGTGCAAATGAACGATGATAATATCTGCATTATAATGTATATAGTAAGGATTATCTCTGTATTTTACACATTGAAGCTCAAACATTTCTGTATATTACTGTTTCGCGAGAGTTATCGTATGACAGAATTCACGGAATCACATCAGCGTGTACGAGCGCGACTATGATAAACGCTCTTGCCTTGACACGTGCACAAATCTGTCCGAAATTAAATGGGAAATTATTTGACTCGCACAATAACATCAAGCTTTTGCGCAATAACGCGAAATTGTTTCGGAACGTCGCTATTTATGTTGCTGAAATTCCGCCGAAAAATAATTATCCCGGAATATACAGTCTCCCTAGCTTTATCCGATAACACGCCGATAATTTTTCCTCGCTCATCTGATCCTCCTGCGACGGATGACCTCACAAATCGCGCTTTTCTCGCGACCCGCGCTACATTACCGCCGCAGGATTACTCGATTCTGACTCATAATTACGCGCGACAACGTGCATTAATGTCGAGGGCTTCTGACACGTTCGAGGATCGATGTTCAGCGTGAGTGTAGTTGGCTGCACTCAATCGCAATAACGCGCTTGCGTTAGGAGGGCGACGACAAACGAGGGGTCAGGTTCAGAGGCGTAGGGGCTTCTATCAGAATTTACGTTCATGAAACGATCCCCTTCCACCCCTTTCGAGATAACGTGTAATCGTCGTGACTGATATGTTTATTCCTCGTGCAAAGGGTACGACGGATTTTAACCCTTTTGTGCAAATACGCGTACTATGTCAAAATAAATTGTGATTATTAAAAAAATATCGCGCTTATCGCGTAAACTACGACTACATTTTTGCTAACAAAAATGCGTATAAATAAAGGATTCAACACATATGCATCTTCGTATGCGCACAATATGAAAGTTTCAACACGGATATTTTTTTATATTTAAATATGAATTGCGCGGACGAACAGACGAGCGCAAAATATATGTTTGTTACAAATTACGGCACACATTTCGGTGTATATATTTTTACGTTGCCAACAATTTATTCGCACGTCCGCGAAAATTTAATTGAGCGTTGCAAAGAGTCGCGATAAAACGCGACACAATTTACGAGCGGTTGACATTAATTGGCGCGGTTAGTAATGTTACGAATCTATTTGGACCCGCGAGTTCTGATGACAGCATCGATTTTTAATTACGTTGCTCCATTCATTTGCATATGTGTTGCATCGAGACTTATTAATTTTATATGATAGATTAGAGAGAGAGAGAGAGAGAGAGAGAGAGAGAGAGAGAGAGAGAGAGATATGGAGAGAGGGAGGGAGGGAGGGAGGGAGGGAGAGGGGGGGGGGGGTAAATTGATCAGTGACTTTATCAAAGTAGGACAAATTCATAATATTGCCATTAATAACATCGGCCTGTTTTACCCCATAGTTTTAATTACATGTGACATGTGAGGTTTTAATAAAGCAGAATATTACATAATGCAATTATAAAATAGAATAAAATCTTAAATTTTTTATTATCACATTTATTAACATTATTTTTAAATAAAAAATTAACCTTTTTACTTTAATTATTTATAAATTACGTTTCTACGTAATATATTTATATATGCAATTTAACACATTCATAGATTTAAATAATTTCGTATTATGTTACCAAATGTTGAGCGTACGTTGCAAATAAATTTCGCGATTATCTTTGATGAGCTATTCATGATAAATTCTATCATGTGATTGCCTCGATGGGGCTATCGAGCTCGTGCAAAATGAGCTTCCAATCCTCTTATCACGTGGCGGTTATGAGGTCCTATCAGAAGTCACATCCAATCTCTTTTACTCTCAGTCTACGACTGTGATCGATAATTATCGAGCAAAGGCTCAATGCATTGGATTTAAGCTTTCCCTTTGAATGCTAATTTGCATTCATTACTTTGTATTCATAGACTTTTTATCAATCTCCATAGAGGAGAATTTTATATTTTAGATGCGCAAATATCTTGCAAATGATGTAAAATCGATATTTTGTGAAATGTACGTGTTCCTAAACGACGGTTCTTCCGAGGTAAAAAATTTGTTCGACGGTCGATCCGTCCATCGGGAACCAATATATCCAATCGCTTTCTCTCTCTCTCTCTCTCTCTCCCTCATCCGGACAAGCGATCGCAGGCGAAGACATCGTCCCTCTTACTTCTCGTCGTCTACCATTCTCTCGTGCCTCACGAGGATTTTCGAGGTGAACTTTTTTTCCCAAATGGACGAACAGCGGACACCCCGCGCGGTCGTGATTGGGCGCTTCAGGTGCGATGCGAGATTGATACGAGAAGCTGTCGAGATTGATTTCCGTGTCGGAGGACGGCTTGTGGAGACCTCTAAGGACTCTTCCCTTTCCTCGCTCTATGACCACCGCAAGCGCTTCCTTTCATCTTGCACGAAAATAAGTCCGAGAAGGAAGACCGTCTCCCATGGGAAATGTAGTCATCTGCGCCGAGAAATTTTGAGATACCCGAGGGTAGTTTTCTACGGTATTCGCGGGTCTCCGAGGAGATCTTCGAATGTGTCGTGTGTGTGTGTGTCGCAGTATTTGGAGATAAAAGCGCTGTGACGCACAGATTGCTCTCCGCAAGAGACGTAGGTATATTAATCCTCAAATGTTTCAGAAAATTTAGCGGAATAAAACTTTATAATTCTTCGGAAAGAATACATCAGAAAAAAAGGAGATAAAATTATTAAAATAAAATTAATGGATAGTAAAAATTTTATTTTATATATTTAACTTCGAAATCTGAAGAAGAATATTATATACGTATATCGGTGTGTAATAATATTCGAGTCCGCAAATAGAGCGCATAAAAATATACGGTACGTTCTCTTTTAATCAACATTCTATTTTTTTTCTGCAATTTCAAGACATCAGCTTTTATTACCATATTTTTATCTAGTTCGAGATATGAACGATGTTCCTGATAGTCTATCTCTTATACTATATTAGGTCGATATAAATATATGTATATACTTGCTCGGGATATCTTAGGAGGTTTGATATTTATAGTTTTTGCATTGGCGAGGGCGAGTTAAAAATACATACGACGTGTCTAACGAGTAGGAGAATCCGCGAGCGGTCATCCGGCAAACGAACGAAAGGCCGGAACCGACGATTATTATTAGCGACCAATGCGGCCGGTTCTCAGGCCGCTGATCGATAAATGCGCGTTGTTATTACTACTGTTTACTAATTAGTTGGCGCGCTATTATAATTGGTAATTGTAGGTACTTGTGAAAACCGCGCCGGATGCGACGATGACACCGCGAACCCCTCATCAACCCGATGCATGTCATCTATCGTTCTATCGATACCGAATGTCACGTTGATTTTAAATTAAATCACGTCGAAGCAGAAATGTTCGCTTATTCCACATGCATCCACATGCATCCACGTGCATACACGTGATGTCATCAGTCCAAAATTTTTGCTGACTTTAGAAAGTTATAAAATAAAAGAAATTTATAAAAAAAAGTCAGGAATAAATATTTTTCAAATTCTCAAAGTCGAGTGAAATTTGAGATAATGAAATTTAATAGAATATTTAAAGTCCTTCTTCATCCTTATCTCAAAGATAAACAATTAAATTGTACATAAATATAAATACTTAGAAAGTTATAAAATAAAAGAAATTGGTAAAAAAAAGTCAGGAATAACTACTTTTTAAATTGTCAAAGTCGAGTGAAATTTGAGATAATGAAATATAGTAGAATATTTAAAGTCCATCCTTTATCTCAAAGATAAGCAATTAAATTGTACATAAATATGAATACTTGTTTTGTCAACTTATTTCGATTTATCTTTACAAAGTGGAGTGACGAAGAGGGAGCTAAACAATTTTTCAAAGATGACGGAGAAAGGGCTTTTCGCAGCGCGAAACAGAATAAAGTTTTGTCCCGCCGGAAGAGCTGTGTACTTCAGCGAGAGAAATCGCTGCAATCGTATTCGAGAAATATACAAGTCGGTTCGCGCGCGCGCGCGCGCACACAACCGGGATAAAGAATAGACTTCGTTTCTCCGTCGGCCGTCGCCTAGCAGATCCGATATAACGATAGCGACAAGTTAAAGAGAATACCGAAAGGATATCGGGGTCGCGCCGTCGATTGAGCACGAAGGTTACGAGAGGTTAGGCAGCCCCGACCCGGAAAACTGATTCCGCCGCGTATCTGCACTTTGCTCGAGTTGGAGAAGTGGACCTCTCTCATAGATTTTTCTTGCAAATGGATTTTCTTCGGGGCGGATGTGGAAGCGCGAGGATCGATAAGGCGGAAGAAAAGGGACGCGGATAAGGAGGATCAGTACAAGACGCGAGGAAGATAGAGAGAAAACAGATTCGGCGTTATTGAAACAAACTTTTCTCTTTGAAAATTTATCTCGTTGTGAGACACTTCTAATTCGCTTCTCGTCGTACGTAAACTACGTGGATAAATATATAGGATGGCACCGAGTTCATTCTTAAGCAGAAAATTCTTTAGCAATTCTTTAGACATTTTTATTTAATTAAGACTGAATTTTGGGGAAAAAAAAAAAAAAGATTTGCAGCGAAAAAGGAAAATTTGATTACTAATTCGGATAAAAAAATACTTCCGTGTTTCTTCTATAATCTCATAAAGAACCATATTATTTCTCAATACACAATCTTCGTAATGCATCTATATTCCGTCATACCGTCCCGTCGCGTCGGTCCATTTGAAGTAAGATAGCTATCAATCCGAGTGAGACCTTCGGGAACGCGTCGAATCGATATCAACACCCGATCCCGTTGCGTCGCGTTCTACGTGAAAGGCAAAGTGGATATGCAAGCCCAGCTGCGTCTATCTCCATTCATCTGCATATAAGCCAAAGTCCTCCGCACAGAGGCCAATAGAACGACGTCCTCGGAATACCCCGACTCGCAGGACTCTCGTTTCCTTTGACATCGGAATTATTGTGACGCTTTACAATAATTACGGACACCATAAGATCTCCAAAAATTCTATAGCCTTAGATCGTTAACTTTTAACGGTAGACTCTTCTAATTCTTCGAATCTTATATTTTAGAGTATCACACATTTATTACAAGATTTCAGTTTTTCGAATTTTTCATATTTAAAAAATCAAGTATTGCGTCCTGCCGCTTTGCAATACGCGAATCATAGAATTTTTGTATTTCGAATAATTAAATTTTTAATAACATATAATTCTTAGAAAATTGTATTTTTAAAGTTGAACTAGTTCCTGATATTGTACTGGATATTTTCGCATTTTAAAAATTAAATATGATAGGCAGGACCCGCGGCCGCGGCGCGAAAGGTCTTTCCAGGAAATTTTGCAGTGCGCTCCTTTGACACCGAAGTTACCCTATATCCTTGAGTTCTCCTGCCGGTAAAACGGAGGATGCTATCCCTTTCCGTACCTCTCCACGTCCCTTGTCCTTTCTCGGCAAGAGTCAAAGGCGAGCCGAGGGTTAACGTACCCTGTGTACCAAGAGCATCCCCCATCAATGCACAGACGGTAACCTTTGCCGAATCCTTCCCCGTCGCTCTCCTTTGAGTCCGGGATTGTTCTACAATTGGCCACGAGAGAGTGAGAGTGTGTGTGTGAGAGAGAGAGAGAGAGAGAGAGAGAGGCGCGGGGGCGATCTACGTCTGGCTTTGTCCAAACGTTATCCCGGTGGATCTATGCCACGAATGTGCTACGTCACGATGCTCGTGACAATAGATTGTAACGGGGAATTGTTCGCGAGGACGTGACGTGTAACGAGGGCCGATAATGTCGTCGCGCTCGCGAGTATAATAGAAAATAGGAAACTTTGATGCGGGCTAGAGAGATAGACCGATATAATATTACATAACTGCGTAAGTGCTTAAGCTCTAAAAGCATTGTGATCATTCGTCATCTAAAATTTACTCCTTTAATTTCAATTATTTCTGCAACATCGGCCGCTTAATCTTATTTGAAAAATTGTTAAGACTTCATCGTTAAATTTTGGCACGAATAAATTTCATCCATCATCGAACGAAGGATTAAAAATCGTCGCTTGGAATGTTAACTTTCAATCGTGTCGCCTGGCGAGGAAAAAAAAGGCCGTCGACGGAATCCAATTAATCGATATTCGTCCACGTTAAAATGCGAAAACGATTGCCGTGCGCTCTCGGCCGAATTTTTTTCACAACTGTGTGGAACGCGCGGCACGCTCGACGCCGCCACAAAGACGGTGCAATCGATATTGCGGATTTTTTGAGAGCCGGAGGAAAGGAACAAAAGAGGAATTGCATGTCGGTCTGCTTCGGGATTTTAAGTATTTCAGGGGATCACGACGGGTGAAAACTTATGCAGATACAGAACGTGCGATCATCAATATGCGTACAAGCCATTAAATTATTCCACTACAGACTCGGCATAATAACTTCTGCCGTGGAGTCTAAGAAACGAAGATCGAGATAAATACACAGGACACGTATTTTTCATCGTTTAGATTCATCGTGGAAATGACAAAAAAATATTACGTTGTAAGTAAAGATGTATGTGTAATCTGGAACGCTAGATTGGATCTGTGCGTCCTTAATTTTTTTTAATTCATAAAGTTATAAACACTAATGCATTATACATTAAATCATTGCGTGCAGTTTTTACATCCCCCTCGTGTTTTTATAATTAAAATCAATCATCAGGAATTAAAAATCATTCAACACCAACATCTTCGAATTTTGAAAGTAAATAAATATTTAAACTGCGAGATATATACAGGTGCTTAGAAAAAGAGATTCATTTATTTCAATACTGTTTTATTCATATGTTTTTCTCATATAAATGATACAAAATAAAATCTTGTCGAAAATACATTTTACCACGCATGCATAAAGTTGTGTGAACGAACAAGGCAAACAATCAAACACGCAATATTGTTATTACGCAAGGCGTTTTACATGATCCGTCTTCCTTCGTGAAGTCTTGATGAAACCGAGGAACTGTAGGGCAGCAACCGCTTGAGTAAACCGAGCTCTGTGAATCCTCCCCGTTAAGGATAAGTTACTACGTGATGAAATGCGAGATAATACGTGCGAATTATTCAAACTAGGAGGCATCTAGTTCGCTAAAGTTACGTCTACGGAGTAGGATCCGCGCGTTAGGAGGCGTGATATGAATTTCAAAGGCAACGTAGGTAATAATCTCAAACCTCAACGAATCTCAACGAGAACCGATCACGTTGAACGCGAGGGTTACTTGACGCGAAAACTTTTGTAAAGGATACTGCAGTCGCGGATTCACGTCGCGCTGCTCCGCAGACTGGGCTTGCGGATCCACGATTGTCAGGAACGCCTATAAAGGAATGTATCAATTGCGTTTCCATGGTCATCTTGACAATAAAATTAAAAATATGCAATCAAAATGTGGAAGAATCTAAAATTCCGAGAATGTCAAAAGATATTTCAAACGACAAAAGCTTAAGAAGATCTTGAAAAATACAAAAGTCTTAAATTTCTTATCAAAAAGAATTTAATATAAAACATTGAGGGAGGTTTTATTAAAAAAAAAAAAAGTCTTAATCTCTCATATGTTAAACGTCCAGTAATTCTCTCGCGATCGGCGTCGTTGAACCGTTCAGCTTAGAGCACGTTTTCGCCGGCGCAATTTTCACGAGAAGCATTTTACCGGCTAACAACCGGCCGGCGATAAAGCACTCGGCACTCCTTGTGTTCACCTTGCTTACAATGACGTGCTTGCGTGAATCACTACTCGCGGCGGCGGTGGCGATTAAAATCACGAGACGGTCGGCCGGGTTCGTGACCGTAAGTGTAACAGGGATTAACCTGTAAACATGAGCACGGGCCGGGATTGTTACCTGCAGCCAGTCGTACATATTGATCAGCTTCCTGGACTCCAAGTGTAGCTTATAAATTATACTCAGGTCTGGGAGTGTGCGCGGAATGTCTTCGTCGTTCTCCAATTTGCAGCAGTCGCACTGAAATATGCATTTCCAATTAACTGCATCGCGTGAAAATCGGATAAGCGCAATTTATTTTTTTCAACGGTCGTCGATGAATCGCCTATATAAAGATTAAATACCGCGAAGGCGCGCAGCGAGATCAATTCGTCCAAAGATCAACCGTACTTAAAAACGGATTATGTGATATTAATAACAAATTCCGGTATATTAATTTGAAAATATCGAAAAAAAGGGAACTAAGGAAAAAAGATAAGCCGGCAGTGTTGAAGAGTAAAAGATGAAAAATTTGAATAATTAAAAATCACAAATCTAGTGATTCTCAAGAATTCAAAATGCATGAATTCGATATCATCTCTTCTCTTGCCGCTTTCATATTTGATTTAATGTGTGAACATTGCATGCATGAGACAACGCGAGACATATATAGATGTCCGTTTATATTATTTAAAGACTTAATTTCCCAGCTAAAAATTTGCCGCAAACAACGTTTTTCGGGCACAACGTTTCCGACATGTGCGATGACGCGAGGAGCCTGAACTAACGAAATCGCGTGCGCGAGCCATTCGTGCGGAACTTGTCCACTCACATCCAGGTACATCTGCGGATCGTTCAATCCCGTGTGTATGGCGGCCCTCAAAGAGCCGCGGATATGGTGCTTCGCCTGGTTTCCGTCGCTGTAACAGAATATCTCGTGAGCCGTCACGCGACTCGGCTCGACCAGGTGAACGGCAAAGACTTCTCGGTCCAGATAATCGATTAGATCGTACTGCGCCTGTTTGTAAGCGGAACGCGACTGCTGCTGACTCATTTTAAGCAATTTCTGAAAATAGGGCACGTGGTAGAGTTAAATGGAAGTCACTAATCACCGCGTTCTCTTTCATTCTTCTCGACAATCTTCATCTCTAGAATATGAGATTTTGATTATTTGTATTTGATTACGGCGACAAAAAGAGAAAAAGAACTTACCTTCATGACTTTACATAAAATAGTAAAGTCCGATTAATCTATACAATATAAAGTACCTACTTTATATATTGTAAAAACTTATACTTCACGCTTGATGTTATTGAAAAACGAAATATATATGGAAACATTAGTTTGCAATATAAATTAGTAACGTTAAATAAAATAAAATAGTTACGTTGAAGGTATTTTTCAAATGCGAAAGAATTAATAAGATTCGCACATACTTCCTTTAGTTGCATACGACTAAGCTTTTCCTCCACACTGATTATTTCGGAAGAAGCTTTCGTGGTGTTTAAGCTAGCTTCTCGAATCGTGTTGATGCGAGTGTCGAGATTGACTTTAATTTTCTTAATCACTGGATCTTTGGAATCTTCCATGATCTTTACAATAGATTCGAGTTTCGAGAGAAGTTCTTCCTTCGACAAAAATCCCAATAATTTCAGACATTCTTTATATTCGCACGATTCTGTGAGATTACTCGTGTAAACCGCTTTGGTATAAACCTCCCGTAACTAAAACAATTTTCATATTGTTTCATGGCTCCGATTTCTGAGATATATATATATATTTTTTTATGAATATATTTTATCTTAAATTAGTAAAGCATTATATTATATTATATTATATTACCTGTTTACCCATTGGCGAGCCTGGCAATGGGGCAACTAAGCAATGCAAACATCTCAAAATGATTAAAAATTGATTCATAAATTTGTGAAACCTATTTAACAACAGTTCCAACAGTTCCTACAAGAAACTGAGTTTAAAGCGATAATTCGAAAACATATGTAGTAATAAAAAATCCATCACAATAACAATTCTATTCAAGCGCAGATTTCGAAAAATATTTAAAAAGTCATCCTTATTAAAAAAAAATTGTTATCCTTTCCATTATAATATTAAACAGTTTGATAATGAGATGTTAAATTAAAATTTCAAAAGTATATAAACTCAATTATAATATATCATTTGAAAGATTCTTCGATTATCGATAAATATCTATGATTTTTAATAGCTCCTTTTTAACTCTCGTAAACAGTACGAACCTTAAATTCTTTATCGCTGAGTTTATCGTTCCCATTCGTTACTTTACTGGATGTCTTTAAATATTTCGCAATAGACGGTAAACTTTTAATATCTGCGATATTTTCATTTGTGAGTTTAGATATTCTTTCTTTTATATCTTTCGGTTTGCAACAAAGAGAGCTTATATTGTTGTCGTAAAAGTGCTGTATCATACATATCTAAAAAAAAATCATCACGATTTATAAGTAATCGATTGTCGGTGAATTGATTCTTTCAATTTTCGTCACCTTAAAGTTTTGTAAGAAATTATCGACCGAAAAGTCATAGAACAGAAAAATATCGGTCAGTAATTGAAACGCACGACCGATCAATTTAAATGGAATCTTTGAAGAAAAGACAGTACTCTCTAGTACATCGGATAATGTTTCGATTTGTGTTTGTGTATGGAATACCTAAAAAAAAATAATAATGACAAATAATTTAAAGTGTAAAAATATTATTAGCGGTTGTACAAATATTTTCGCTTAACTTGCCTGCACTACTAACTTCGATGTGACGTCATACGTCAGTGATCTGTGTACAATATGTAAAGTTGTTGCGACACCAAATATAAGTACAAACTTCAATGTACTTCTGTACGAACTACGAAAATTTTTTTGTTAGGGAATATTCTTCGGTAATACACACACATAATTGTTTATCATGCGCATGAATTTAAATAATTTATTGATCATGCAAAATATATTTGCATTTACAAACCTAATGCGTCCATTTAAACATTATCATTAAAAATACCTTAACACCAAGATAAAATCGTGCAAAATGTTGGTGGAAAAGCTTTCGAAATCCGGCAAAATTATGACCAAAGGATCCTCCGAATCCTCGTGATATTCGACAAACCATTCTTTTAAGGCACGCATAGTGCATTGATTCTTACGCACTTGAGGAATATCATCCTATAAATGATAATGATGATTTGAAGATTGCAATAAACAAAGCTGCTACTCAGCTATTATCGCGAACTAACCGATTTCGATTTTTGAATAAATTGATATACAGTGTCCTCGATGATATTTCTCACACTGTTGCAATCTTTGCTCCATAACACTGCTATGTGAGATGTTATCTTACTAAGCTTAATTACCGTTGTATCGAAAAGTGTCGTGTGATCGGGAACATTAACTCCTATAATTTTATAATTTTTACTTGTTAATATTTATCGAAATTCGCTAAAGAAAGATACTCCCTTAAAAATACGAAATTATTTCGAAATAAAAAAAATTTCAACTTAGCAAGTCAGATAATTTAGATGTTGTGTTAGAGAAAAAGTGTAAATATATTAATCTTTTATAAAAATTGCAGCAGGTTTAACATCGGTTTTCACCTGTTAACAAAATAGCTGTAGCTATTTCATAGTACGTTGTATTTAATGGACTCGATTTTATTTTTGACACAAAAGTCTCCAAATTGAACATAACCTGTTGAAACATTTTGGATCTGACATTCTGAAATATTAACGTATTCTGTTAGGTACTCTGGCTTCTGTTAAATTGAGATTTATGGAGCTTAATGCATGATACTGTACCTCTGCAGCCTGTTCAATATATCTCCAAGTTTCGCTATATGCGATATACCAAGGTTCGTTAAGATATTCGGGACATTTAACTTTTTTTTTCTTCTTGCCAATTTTGTAACTTCCTTTGTAAGCAAATACGCCCTAAAAATATCACGATCGATCTATGTAGACTCTAATTACCTATGCTGTATTTGTCTTGCATTAGCATTGAAGTAACAATATTATTGTCTTTGTTGTTTTAAAATTTCACGCGACTAAATTTTACTAATATTAATCATAAACATTATTATATATCAAATTGTATACACATTAAAAAAATAAAAATGTAATTTTGTCTTGCAATTCGCAAATTGACCTCCGTTAATCTCGCATCCACACCGAGAGAAATCAAATTTGAATATGTAGCATAATTAAAAATGCTAATTTATTGCTAATTATTTGTTGCTCTAATCCGAATTTATTGCTTGTACCAATTAGTAGGAAATTAATATTAAAGATGCTAACTTAATTATGCACTAGCACCTTCATTTTCAAAAAACACTCATAGTGAGTTGTAAACAAAAAATAAATATACCAGAATTAATTGCTTAAAAAGATAATGCAATTGGATTTCAAAAATAAAATTTTTAGTTGCACTAACACGGAATACTAGAGGAAAGGAAGCAAATTTGGAATACTAATTTGAAAAAAAAAATATAAAAAACCATGTGTGAGGAGCTGAATAATGAACGCTACTTCTAAACGTAGGAAAACTAATATATTATCTATCAAAAAATAATCAACAGTATTTGAAATCAGAAAGTGCCTGAAACTTTGGCTTGATTGAAAAATCACAAAAAAGAGTGATTTAGTTAATGTGCTGATAATTTGGAATAGGGTACTTCGAATTACATTCACATTTTCTAAATCGTTCTTCTTTGTCTTATATAATCATCTCTTCTTTTATAAATTATTGTTCTCTTATAAATTTATATAAATCTTTCTTCTTCGTCTTATATAATCTTCTCTTATAAACTACTAGGTACTTATGATTCATCTATTAACAATAATCACACATATAAGTTTCGGAGTCATAGCCAGCGCATTTGCTGTGTACCCATATCTCACATATGAAGCATTTGCACTCATTGTTCTCTCCTCACGTCATCACATATTATTTGGAATATTCCAAAGTAACTTTATATATAGTATTTCAAATTAACAACATATCATGGTTAATCTCAATTTTTAAATCACGTGTCACAAATCGAAAATCATTGCAAAATCAGTAGAAATTCATAAAATTAACATGTCAAGGAACAATTTAAACGAATTTCAACAAATACTTGATAAATTCTAACCATGGTGGAAACGGATTGCAGACTCACTTAAAAAATCTTGCGAATGTCTAGTTTTATTTTCGTCCAATTTAAAACAATACTGTCAACATGGCGATCCATATCGCAAATGTCATTAGTTGGTGGGTCGCTACTCTATTTGTATGCGGTGATTCAAACTATTTGGCGTCACTAGTTTTTTTTTATACTTCGGTATTCCAAATTACCAACAGTATTCCAAATTTGCCTCCTTTCCTCTATAATTATATAATGATAAAATGGCCAAAAGTAAGAAGTTATATTAAACTTAATTAATCAAATTATTCCTCGAAATGATTGATATTGAAATAGAATTTCCGAATTTGCTCGCAAAATAAGTTTAAAATAATATTCGAAAACATTTCAGCATCTATCGTTCTATAAATGTTAATTTATATAATCTCCTTCGCTTTTGGTATTAAAATTTCCCGAATTATTTGCTCAAGAGATATATCAATGTCGGATTTATTGTAAATCGTTTAAGATTATAATAACAGGGCGATGCTAGTTCGCCGTACAAAAATAAAGTATATAAAAAAAATAATTTCTTTTTTGAGTTTGATATTAAAATGTTTTCCGCGCGCAAATTAATTGGGCAAGTGAATCATTCGTGAAGCGAGCAATTAAATTCTACTTATAATTTTATTTATAATAATAAATTATCAAAAATTTTAAATTGCTCATTTCATGATATTATTCCAATTGTTATTCCGCCCGATGTCTCCCCGAGCTTTCTGTTACTCTTTCTCCTCTCTTGTTTATTTCTCTTTCATGGCATTCATGCGATACTCATTCGCAAAAACATGGTTAATTATGATCACGCGGCACATAACACTCCGACGTTAATCGCATACAACTTTATTTTATATTGCAACGAGAGAACGCAAAAATCACAATTATACGAAGCTACGATTCGCTCGACACTGAAAAATCTCGTGTTAAAATTCATACAATGCTTTTTCTGTTGCTAACGAATAGTATACGCACGCATTTTACGGCAATTTTATCATCTCTAATTATAACATAAATGAATAGATGTACAAGTTAAAATTGAAAGTAGACATCCGCAAAAATATTCGAAAATATGCTATCGCTTTGCCGATTCGCGCGATTAATTTCGATCGAATAAATCATATACGCATTTCAGCAATTATCATTGAAACGCCGAATTTATGGTAATAAGCGGTTGATAAATATTAAGATACTCTATAATCAATAATGACTATACATATTAATTCATTCACATTAAACGCGCCGTAAAAATTCGACGGCGTATAATGTTTGTTTACATATGATAGTGTTGTTATCGCGCGGCGAGATTGGAAGGAGCAGGAAGCGTCGCGAGACACTTTGTATGTCGTCACTTCGTATTATCACTCGAAACACGATCGTAACAAGTACTAAGAAATGTCAAACGATTATTCCCTGCTAAGAGATTGATAATCTACGCGATTATTTTAATTTTGCAATGAGACATAATAAAATTGCGAGTACTATTTATTAGATATAATATTGTGTAATTAATATATTATATATATTATGTATAAATATTTTAAAAATGATTTTTTCTAAAATTTTAATATTTAAAATCTTAATAATTCTACTCCCTTAAATAAATTATTTACAATATTTATTAATTATTAAACATTTAATTATTTTATTAAAATTAATATATTATAATGTATTATACATTATATTAAATATATATTTCTCTCATTATTAATATAAATATATATTTTAAAACTAATGTTATTAAAATTATATCAAGTTTTAATTAAGATATCATTGTGTAAATTCGAACGCACGATTTTACAATGCCGAGTAGATTTGTATAATCATGATTCTTGCGTTCTACCGTCGCAATATACAGTAAAGTTGTGTATGTTGTATGCGAATAATATTAGGAATGCTGTATAAAGTGTAATGCAATCGTCGTATTCTGATGATTAGTGCGTGCGTGATCGTAATTAATATTTTCACGAGTGAATGTCATGTAAATGAAGGAACAACAAAAAACAGAGAAGGAGAATGTCCGAGGAGGCGACGGTGAAACAGCCATAAAGTAATACATAATTTTGTGAATTTATTATTTTTAAAAATAAATGCTTATTTATATCTTCGTATTGATTAACTTTAACAATTAATCTCTGGGATGTATATATATATATATATATATATATGTATGTATATATATTTTGAGGATGATAGATTAATAAAGGTCGCAAATTGTAGATATAAAAAAATTATTATATAAGCTGATATGCATACAGCACATATATAAATATAACCTGATATGAATCGATCACAAAGATTTATTATTAATTTATTATTTTTAACTATCACTGATGTGTAATGTAATACACATACAAATTTCACATGTATTAATGTTTAACAAACATAATAAATTTTTTGTTAAACTTTGCACTGTAAAGTCTATTAAAACAATCAATTTCAATTTAAAAAGATTTATAAAAAAATAATCTTTTAATAAATAGATAAAAATAGTGTTACATATACAAAAGTCGCAACAAAGACATTAATATTTTTCACTAAACTTGTAAGACAAAACGGATGGTAATATGTGAATTATCATTCACAGCATTATTTTCGCGCGTTGACTTTACATTTTGAGGTTAAGCAGGCAATAGCAACAGGTTGCATGCGTCGTATCATTTACCTTGGACACGGAAACGTTCTCCATTTTGCGTCCGACGCTGCCGCCGAATATATGTCTGTCTTAAATATATGTCTCGACTGACGCAGATAAGAGGAACGAATTATTCACAGAGAAACACACACGGTGCGACCACGAGTAAACGACTGTAACTGAACGCGTCAACTGGTATTAAAAGAGCCTTATGCCGCCAGCTGGCGCCATATGATAGCATCTGCTAGAGCCTCTGGCAGTTAGAGCGTCCGGTATCCAGCTCTGAGATCTGCCTAGTGTATTGATGAGCTAAGTTTTTAGTCCACTTTTTTTACCGATTTACAAAGAAATAAACCATAGTGACATATACAATATAAAAAGCAATATTATGATAAATATCATAAATGCATATAAATACATTTTGCTTATCAAGACACAAAACTGATATGTTTCCATGAGATACAGATATACATATGTGTGTGTATACTCTATAAAAGTTATACATATATTATAACAGCCCAGAATATTGTAACTTAATTTCAAAATTCGAAGAGTTATATCACACACAAGATTTTATAAACCTAGATTCACAAGATCAAAGAATTAAGAGATTCAATAATTTCGAAATTTAAGAAATTTCTAAAATAAAGATCTCAACAACCGTACACGAATATTGTGTTTGAACAATTAATATTAATCTTCTTAAATCTCCTCTAAACATACGCTTACTTATTTATATAGATGCTCGTCTATATAAATGTCTCGACTTATACACATTCTTAATTTCTGTTATCTTTGTTATATATACAACTTAAGAGAAATTTTTTCTTCTATATATAACAAAAATATCTATCGCACGAAACCATCTATCACAGTCTGAACAAAGCAACGCGCAGTTCGTCCTCATCAGACGAAACCGTCGTGCATGTTTGAAAGTCAGATTTCAGATACGTCGAGAACGGACAGAAGAGACGAGTAGAGACGTCGCGCGCGCGGAAGGGGGGCTGCGGATAAGGGGGAGGGGGGAGGGATGGGGGATATAAATCGATGCGCAAGCAGCTTTGCGCGGGTTGTTCTCGTTTTGTGGTCGGTCGTAGCACCTGTGTCCCGCATCGCCGCCGCGACGGGCGGACAGGGGAAGAAAATAAATGCGAATCGATCGGCAGCTTAATCATTCAGTCGCCTCGTTGAAAGAGCGGAAAGGCTCGGCTGCTCGGGACAAAACGCTCACGAGCCCCCGAGCTTGGAGATATTACCCTCTGAGAGGCATACGATCGTTCCCGCGACTCGATCACCTCGTATAAAGCACTCTCTGACGCAACAAGAAAAATGTGCTCTGGCGGAGAGAGACGCGCTATAAAAATCCAGCCGGCGCGCGAATAAAGCTCCATTCGCGATAAACCGGGTTCGATCGATAATGCGATCGCTGCTCGTCGCCGCCTAACCAACTTTCGAACGTGCTTCGCATTTCCACGCCGACTTACAATCGAATTTCGGCGGTACGAAAAAAATTCTACTGTATGGAATACATGTATCCGAGAGAAATTTTTTAAAAAATTCCATTGCAGGCTAAATCATACGGAAAGTATATATGTATATAATAATTAAATATTTTATATAAAATAATAGAAATACAATATTTTCCAATAATCTATAACAAGAAAATAATTATCTTCTTAAATATTTTAAAAATATTTGATTTTTCAAAAAAAAAAAAAAGTTGATATATTTGAAATAATTACAGAATTAATTCAGCTTGCATCCAAATTCATATACGCGATATTTCGTAATATATTGAAACTCTGATATACATTTTATATATGCACTCTTCGCATATCCCCCGTTCTGAAGCTTTTCACCTAGCGGAAGAAAGATCATGTATGCAACCATTCTGGGGTGATTGACGATGCGTCACGGAAATATAAAAGCGTGTAGTATATGGCGTGGCTTGATGGGTTCTTCGAGCGGTGAGCTTCTCCAAGTTTGTACGTACAGTACAGGATAAGCCAGAAGTCACTTTACGCCAAAAGAGTAGCGTATCGAAAGAAATTTATCTTAATAAGGTGTAGCTCGAAAAAAAATTTTCAAGCATATATGCACTTTTTTCATGTGATAGCGAT
This sequence comes from Lasius fuliginosus, assembly GCA_949152495.1. Lineage (NCBI taxonomy): Eukaryota > Metazoa > Arthropoda > Insecta > Hymenoptera > Formicidae > Lasius > Lasius fuliginosus. The sequence continues at coordinate 3,191,572 of OX424445.1, read as the reverse complement.
CATTATATTAAACTTTATCTAAGCAGTGTATATGTTATACGAGCTATACTTTTTTTGCGAAATAGAATTTCATTTCCATCCGACCAACACAACGTTCATTCTATATATCGCGCAATTGTTGTGTATATCACGGAGAATATTCGTGAGCGGCGCATAAAAGACAACTGCTTTAAAGTTTTACGTTCCGAACTGCCATCATAAATGTTACCCTCCGCACTGCGATGAGCGACATTTCCCGATATCTCGCGTTTGAGTCTAGAGAGAGTAGTACATATGTATATTACGGCGGATCACATAAATTTTACGATTACCGTAAGCTTTAAGGTTGTATACGCGCGTATGGGCGAATCGTCCAAGTTCTCTGTGTGCGAATCTTCGCTGACATACTTACGCACGTTAAAGAAAGTTTTTTTTACCTTCCCGTCTACGTACGAATAACGCGCGATTATTTGTGCGAGCGTTAAAATTGCGAAAAAATGCCTGCCTAAAAGTAACCAAGAAGACGTGAGAATTCAAAGGAATAAAAAAGCCGAAAGTTTAACCGCAATTGCCTCTTTTTGATTCGAACGAGCGCGAAAAATATTTCCGGTATATTTCGCGGATAAACGCGATATATTCTGCCACAATGCAATTCCGCGGGGAAACTCGCGGACGAGGAAAATTATTTCCCGCAAGGACATCGCGCCCGAATCATCGTCGAGCTGCCGAGAAAACGAGATTCTACGGCGCCAACCGCTCCTTCTTGTCCCGGAAACTTTTACGGGTAAAACGACCGGTGGTTTACGAAACGCGACTCAATTTCTAGCGTTCGTAATGAGCGTCATTGTTGTCGGTACTACGGACAGCCCGCTTTCTTCCTCGCGGAGATTGGAATTTCCGAGCTTGCATGGTACTCGCTTGTGTCGTGAGCAGAGCTGTTCTTAGAAACTACAATGCCGCTTTTGCCGCGATATTCGATAGATCGTACTCGAAAGGGACGTGCGAAGACGCTCTGATTCTCATGCTAAGATTAGAGGGAGAAAAGTCAGAAATTACATCGAGATTTTAATTTTGATTTGGTTTAGTTGTGCGGAAGAAAGTAAAAATTTAAAATGCTGTAATGATTTACCTAATTGGCACTTATATTAAAATGCAAATAAAATTATCTAACTGTAAATATCTAATTTTATCGGTTTTACTTATCTCGAGGTTTACCTCTGACAATGAAACATAATGTATATTCAAGAAATTATTTTTTTAATACAAGACAAACGTGTAAAGAAAATTATATTTAGAATTGGTGTAACATAAAAAAAAATTTATAGATTATATTGCAAAAATATGAATGAAAGAATACGAAAGTTTAAATATCAAAAAATTCAAGGATCTAAAAAAATGTTTTATTGTTTACGAATTTTAATCAAATATTCAGTTCTATAAATTTTTATCATAACTGCATCTTTCACGCGGTATCAAATAATAATAGCAAGAACGTTTCTGCTCTCCGCTTCTTACTATATGCTCGCATAAAAGGAAAAAAACGCAAGATTACGAGGACGTTCTCTCGGTAACGGGATAATAAAGCGACGAGCATTGTAGCTTCACTGTGGACTTTTTGAAGTTTGCTCTATCTCCAGTTTCTGTCTCATTCACCATTTACGTTATTTTCAGCTTTTCTCTTTCTCTCCCTTTCTCTATCTTTTCCCGCATTATTCTTTTTTACCGAGAATAAAAATCTCCTTGAGAACTTAAAAACTTCGCGATTCTCGAAGAACTAAATCGCAATCTTCGCGTTTTTGTTTGGCGAGAACTAAAGTAGCTCTTTTGAATCGTATTCATCTACGTATCGATGAAAAGAAACATTTTAACATCTAATTGTAAGATACATTTTATGGAGCAAAGTGTTAACAAGATATTTTCTTTATTGGTTACAGCAAATCGGCCTCTAACGATCGAAGAGCTGAGGGACTCGATATCCTCCGAACTGGAGGGCAATCCCCCTCTATGGATCACTAGGACACCGGGAAAGTACGGCGTGGACGTGTACATTAATAACGCAAAGATTCTCCTGGAGCAGAGCAACTTTCAATCCAAACTGAAAGTCAACGGCGACACCATGACTCAGGTAAGTAAAAAGTTTACGACAGAGAATTATCATATTTTTATTTCCGTACTTTATATTTTAGTATTATTCGCGCTTATAATTTAGCATTTATAAAAAACATATTAATAATTATTCTCAAACACGCCAATCTATTATTTTTACGTAGATTAAGAAATATTTAAAATATTTAAAGAAATATTTTTAAAAATGCCCCCAAAAATATATGCACAAGCATTATATGAAGGAATAAATCTTATAAAAAAATTGGACACGTAAAAATGTTTTTGTACATGTAATTCAAATATTTTTGTACACAAAAATTTTAAAAAGGAAGTTTACTAGTGTTGCGTAAAACATGCAAACGTATGCTTGTTTGACGAGAGAAAATCGAGAGATTTTTAGCGTCGCGTAAATCGCGAGTTTATCTTTGCGAGTAAAGCTTTTATTCCCCTCGAATTCAGTCACCATTTTTCTGACCTATTTCCCGGCAGCAAAGATACGTTACTTGGACCGTCCCGGCGTGCCAGTGGCGGCTTTCTAACGAGCTTTTAATGAGCTTTACACGCTCGCCTTAGCCGCGAGACCATTAGGTTGATGGATATCGCGGGCTTCGATAATGTCGAACGGCGCTTACTGGCATTCGCGCTCTCGCGAGAGTCATCAGCTCGTCGGTTATCGATGGAGCTCTCACGGATCCTTGCAAATTAAACCCGATGTTAACGCATGCGATTTGTAATAATCAGCGCGCCGAGTTGTAAGCTAGCCGACAATTACCGGCAAGTTTGCGGTAATTCCCCCTCCCTTCCCCACTGTCTTTTGCCGATTAAGCAAAGACTGCATGATTATACGTAAGTGCATAATTTACTTGAAAAAATATAAGTTCGTTAGAAATGCTAAATTTGTGCGCTATATAGTTTTATAGAATTTTGCGTAGTAAATTCGTTTCTTGAAAAGACATTCGAAGCAATTCCGTTGTACCGTGTAGCATTTTGCGCAAATGCTGCCGAGTAATTTCGTTCACGGGGACTCTATCAAGGTAGGATCTTTTCCAAATACCCGTAAATTCGTCGTCGATAGCGTATCTCTCTTTCAGCGTATCCCCCTCTCAGCTGATTTGGATTTTCGGTCTCGTAGGGAAGGTGGATCTCATTTCAGGTTGCCAGACGAATCCTTTAATCTATAGTTAAAGTACCATCACCTGATGAAAATCGCACGGGACTAGCCAGGGCTACGACTAATCCCTTCGATGAGCTCGCCTGCAGATCAATCTCTCTCTTACTTCCCGGTAATATTAGAGAAACTTTTCTCATCCACTTAACCCGGAAGTTCTATTGCCTCAGCTATTTCCTGCTCGTTACCAGAGCATGAAAATATCAACCCATAAATCGCGTCTTTCGCTTCATTTTTTAATAGTTAATGAGTTTAAATTAAGACTTTTCTCTATATTTTTGCAAAACCCGTTATTCGCATTAAATAAAAAAATTAAACGTATTTGCAATTTATTACTATTTTGAGGAAGTAAAAATATAATTATTAATTAATAAATATACAATAAATAATAAATACACAATATGCATTTTAGTTTTGAAGAAATAATTATAGTTGTCATATTAGATTGGAGGTAGATATAGTTAAAATTATTTTATATGTTAATGCATATATTATAACACAAATATCATGGCAAGGGTATTTGTGAAAAGCAGCTGAATTATTGTCTCGCGAGTTTAACGCAAAAACTATAATTTCCATGTTGTACATTACGCGAAAATTGGTGATAATGATTGATTGTAGCATTATCATTAATAATCACGAGTGCGCCAATTAGCCATCGAATGGGGGCCTACGGCTAGAATAACTTACATTAATCATCCGTAATTATTAATTGCACAGTATTGATTTGATAATGCATGATTGACAGGAAGAGCTAGACGAAAGTGAAATATTGACAATCGATTAGAATATCGAAACTTGACAAATAAATAACAGTTCTGAATTAAAAAACTATAAAGAATACATAAAATACAAATAAAGAAACATAGATTTATTGTTAAAAAATAATTTTCTCTACTTTTATTAATCGTTTATTTAATTTTCTTAAGTTTATTTTAGTTTTCTTAATCGTTTAAGGATTGTTTATTCTCAGAGTTATTATTGCTATTATTGATATCTATATCTATAACTATTATTGTACCTTCTTCTCTATACAGTTGTTATGATAAAATATCTAATTTTATAAAGCTCAAAATTGCTATTATTATTATATATTAATTTGTTATTTTCGCAGTTATTATTACATCTTTATCTTAAGCTTCTAATTATTAATATCTGATTTCAAAGAAAAATTGTGCGCGCTATTTTGATCTCGTACATCTGATTCGCGAATCAAAAGTGTTGCAAATATATTTTCCTGCATGTGTAACTATAATAGAAGCTGCCTCTCAACAATAGAACGGGTCAGCGATCCGTTTTCAGTCGGTGCCGCGTCTCGTGAGCACATTGCATATCTATCAACTTGAAAATGGATTTATGCGCATTGTCCCCTTACGTACATCCGATAGACATACGTATTCCATTATTCGCGGCGTCTCAGACGGGGAGCAAAGGGTCTTGTTCGATAGAGAAAGAGAGAAATATTCCGTCCCGATAGCGAAACTCTATCCCTTACATATCGTGATGCGCTCTTCACTGGCGTGCGTCGCGCGCTCGATATTGGCATAATATGTGTGTATATGTATGTATGTGTGTCGAGTGTCTTCCCAATTTGAGCTCGACAAACTCACGGCGTATTCTCCTCCGGATACCGCGTATTCTCACGCAAACATTCGATCCGTCGATAGAAACCGATAGTTCACCGATCGCGTTGCAATTCAGCGAATGGCGCTCTCGTAACTGTCCGTTCCGGCATTTTATGATTATGGACACACCGTATTTACGATAAGCCGGATTAGAAATATAGTACGGGACGATGCACACACTTTAAGTCGGTAGTAAATAATTTATGGTTTATTTCGCCTCTTATCCCTTATACATCGGACTTAATACTTCATCGCTAAAACGTGACCGGCGTTTTTTAATCCGGATTATTATCTCGGACGATTTATTTTTTTAAATGTTTTACTTCTGTTCCGTATCTCTCCTATTATCAGCATTTATAGTCTTCGAAAAGCCCAATTTTAATTCATAGCGGTATTCATAAAAATTTGGCTGACGATATTTCTTCCTCGCGTTGCTTTATCACGCAATTTTCCTAAGATATGAATTTTATGACATCTTAGATCTTTTTCCGAGTTTCGATTTCCTGACAGATCGTGCGGGAAGTTGAAATAAAAGGGGAAAACGCGAGAAGGAGAAGGCTCTGCGTCCCCAGAGTTATGGTCGGTTTTATTACATCAGTCTACTCGTAAGAACGAGAGGAATTCGAGAGATTTCAATCCAATTTGAGAATATATTCGCAGATTTGTTGTCGCCCTCCCCTTCGCTGACTTGTTCCCGGAAGATACAATATATATTATTTCCTGTGTCGATCAAATGATATTTTATTTAACCTACAAGCACACACACAGTTTCGGCATCAAATCTCGTTACCAAATTCTTTCCCCCTGAAATACAAAGATTGTTTCATCCTATGTAACGTCGTCTTATTTAATTCGTAAACTTATTTTTGATAATCTGTCCGCAATCTGACAAAATAGAAGACTCACAGATTGCAACGAGTTTAGCTCGAATTTTAGCAAAGTTCGTCGTACGCAGAGCGAGAAAACGAAAGACGGAGAGAGAGAGAGAGAGAGAGAGAGAGAGAGAGAGAGAGAGAGAGAGAGATGGTGTTTTTAATCTCAAAAGACGGTGGGGATTTTGATTTCATTATACGTTCCTGGAACGCAACCACCCCCTCGAGCAAGTCCCTTGCGTTCCTGTTTTCTAACAATCTAAAGAAATTCCAGTCCGAATAACTACACCGACGCCGGCAGAATCGCCTAAAGAGTTACGGTTAATGGAGGGGAAAAATGCCGGGGTGGAATGACGGAAAGGGTTGCCGTGAGAGAAGGAGAGAAAGGGAGGGCGGGAACGCCAGTGATGCTTGAGTGCACCGGAAAGCCGGTGGTGCAAGCGGTTTGTCCGCGAAGAGGAGAATTGAAAATCAGCCACCGCGAGAGGCGCGCTCGGCGAAATAGTTGCGAGAAAGGGATGAAGTTTTTCGCGAATGGCGAGACGGAGTAAAGCGCGAGAGGTGGGTCGAAGCCGCGTTTCGTATCGGAATTTACGCGAAATAAAGATGATAGTCACTTGGCTGGAAAGTTCATGTTGCCGTCGAGAGAGAGAAAGAATGTTCGCAGACCCCAATAGCAAAGGAATAACATAAAAATGTGTATTAAAATAACGGAGACAACCTTGAACGTGATTGGCCTTGAATATGTTTTGGATGAAAGATTTGTTTGGAATAACCAACGAAAAATCGTAAATTACTTTAAGCGTTTGGAGCAAGACACGAGTAACTGCAAAATTTCTTTTACGAGAAAATTAAAATCTCTCGCTTCTAGTTTAATTTTCTTCTCAAATCATTCTATTCGCGATATAAATCCGAGATATCAATGTAAACGCAATCATTTGAAATAATCCACGGTGAGAATAAAAATAAGATTAGTATAACTGTTAACAATATTAAAAAAATTTTGTAGTGAATATAAAAGAGGGAATTCTATTTAAAAAAAAGAAGGCTAAAATACTACAAAGACATGGAAAAAAAGAATGAAAGAAGCGGTTATTCATTGTGAAAAGTAAAAAGTGAAAGATTGACGAAAAAATAAAATAAAAGTCGGTGAAGAGATATAAAACAAAAATCGTGACAGTATCGTACGAGAGCTAACCATATGTTCCTCTTTCTCTCCCTATTCGATTCAATGAATTTCAGAATAATTTATAAAAAATAATCCAATTTCCGTCCGCGATTTCGCCGTTCGTCGATCAGTCGTAGATTAATGAATTCCGATTAAAATAAATCGGAGAATTTCACGTTTTAAAGATTAATGATATTTCCTTTCGCGATATTCATGCTCGCTTCAATTTACAAAAACATATCAGCCGTCTTAATTTCTAATTTGCATTAAGAATAACATTTGCAAACCGGAAAATTGTCGCAATTCTTACTCGTTCGTCTTTTTACCATCTCCTTGCCATAAATCTCGATGATAATTGAACGTACAGAAGTACGAAATTTTATCTCTCTCTCAAGAAACTGGGGGCCGAGGATGAAAATTAGTGCGATTCTATACTGACGATGACTCGCATCGCGCGGAGCTAATTCGGATTTGGAATTCACCACTTTGGAATTACCTTCGCGCTCTCTCCTTGGCTTGAATATTCATGCGGAAAGAATGCATTTGATTACTTAATAGCCGCGACTCACCGCGCGTATAAAATTATTAACGTACGTCAACTGCAAACTTAACTACTCTGCTGTTCCTGCCGTTCTTCGTTTTCCTCTTGCACCTTTCCGAGCACTAATTGAAGAGCACACAGGAACGTTTTAACTAGAGAGACGAAGGGTCCATTATTTTCCAAATTTATACAAAACGTATTTCATTAAAGGACTTTTTTTTCCGAAATTTTTGACACGAGCGTCGGATGTTAAATTATACGACTCGAAAGAAAAGAGAGAGTTTAAAGAGAGAGATAATCATCCACGATAAAAAAATATAACAATATAAAAACAAAATTAAAATATTTTCTAATATCATAATATGTCATGTGGCAATATTTTTCCCCTAGAATACACGCGTCGAGATTGACGTCAATTTTAATCTCCGCTTCAAAGACCATATTCGCGCGCGAGTTTATCGTAAAGGTAGGCACGGTGGGATTCATCGTTAACCGCGCGCAAATCGTGATTATCTTGCGGCGGAGCGCCTGGGAGGAATAAGGGCGAGCGCACGCGGCTGCTGTGCATCGAGATGATAACTCGTACCCTCGTGTACCATACCCGACCGCGAATATGGATAGCCGGGCTGATTAAGAAGAAGCCCGCTCTCTCCGCGAAGAGGTCGCGAATGGTCCGACGCAACTATCGGTAAAGTTTAATTAGCGTTAACTTTACGATACACTCGCGGTAGGCCAACCGCGTCGCCGCGGTCTCGCCGCTCGAGCGAAATTGAGAGGCAACAAAGAGAGAAGTTCGAGAAGACGAAATTAATATGATCGAACGATAGTTCGCGAAGATGTCGATAAGACGTTACGTCACAGTTGCGGGGAATTCTACGATCCTTATTTCTCGAGACTTTATCACGATTTTAGAAGCTTGTGGAATTTTCAAATTTCAACGTCTTTCTTATATATTTAGTTGTTACGCGAAAAATCAGACGTATAGGGTAATCGCGTGAGAAATTAAGGATTCGTCCTGCCGCGAACGCGTTCGATCTCCTCTCCCGGATGACTCGCGACCGCGAGGAGCAAGATAAATGTCCGGCCTGGCTCGGCTCGTCTTATCCCGTAAGGAACACGAACTTCGCTTTCCTCTCTCATTCTCGGCGAGTAAAACGATTCATTTCTAGCCAACCACCACCATCATCACCACCTCCCCTCCCCGTCCCGCTGTCGTCCGTCGTCGTTGTCTTTTTCTTGCGACTACGTTGGATAAATGGGACACGTTCCTTCTCCGTCTTTCTTTTTCTCCTTTTATCATACGGTCTTCCACGCGTTCTCTCTCTTTCGCCTTCTCCCTATCCTCTCGGAGAGCTCATAGGCGCCAACTTTCCGTATGACCAGCTTTTCCCCCCCCCCCCCCTCATCATTACAGGACACCGTGATGGATGTTTCGTATTAAAACTGTCGGCGCGGCCACGATGGATCGCGCGGATATTTAATTATACGCTCTACAAATGCTCTACAAACGCTCGTCACATCAAATCTATAAGTTTTTTTTCTTGGAAATTATTAAACGTTTATTCTAAAAACATTTTTACGATTCTAAAATATATAATTTTTTTTCACAACTCTCGCCATGTCATACGTCAGGGCAATTGCTGCAACATTTTAATGATAGCTACGGAAGCAATTAGAAAATGATGCTGTTGATGGAATTATTACGTTAAGTCAATTATTAACGTCGCCTATCAACATAGTTTCTCAACATTTCAATAAATTATTTCGTCTCTGCAACTCAAACTTATTCATATTTATTAAAGATAGTAGAATATACACTCTGTAATACCAAAACGCGCGAACAAGATTATGGATATGTTAACAATAAATATAATCATGTGAAATGCATATGTTTGTATTAATACGAAGCAGAAAAAATATATCTTGAACGATATTCCGCGGGCGAAATCTCTCGGGAGGCTACAACTTCGGCGCTTATGTTTCCCAACGCCCTTGTTCCGCCCTACATTCTCCTTTTCTTTCCCGGACGGAGGAAGGCAAACAGCTATAGAAACGGGATATCCCTCGCGAGATAAGAGAGTCAGGACGAGATCGCGGGGGAGAGCGAATAAATAGCGGCGGCAACGTTTTAGTCACGAACTTTTTCCCTTTCGGGACAGTAAACGATGGCGCTTCTCGTGTTCCCGACGGAGATGCACAAAGGGGGTAACAGTTTCTACATCTTCTAGCTTTCTCGCGACTCGACACCCGTGAAATAGCTTATACAAAGTGCGTGAAAAAGAACTATCTGATCCCTCGTGTCTGTGGCCGGTCGTGAAATTTTTTTTCGATATAGAGATGTGCACAATCGGATGAGCGTTTTATCTAAGTTTCTAATTGAACAATGGAATTTATCGCGATAAATGAAACCGAAGAAACGCTCTTGGCCGAGATTGCAACTGAAGAAAAGCCTTGCTGAGAAGAGTATTTCATGGTGCATTACCTCTCTAGACACATACACATGCGCACACGCACACCTATACATATACAAATATAAATATGTTTTTCTCTCTTTCATGAGCTTACTATTAAAGCGCGCGCGCGCGTCAGATGTTTCTGACAGACCCGATATAACCCGCGCTCGTCGCCGCAGGATAAATACTCGCTACGTGCACTCCCAGTCTCTCTCTCTATCTCTCTCTAGCCCTCCACACTTCGGAGGGTTTATCTTCGTGTCTCTTCGTGTCCTCATTTCCACAGAGTTCGCGTCACGAGCTTGGCGTCGGTTTGTCTCACTTCGTCTTCTCCGCCGCGACCGGATTTATGGAACCGTTCGACTTGGCGAGATTAACGTAGTCCTTGCGCGCAAGTTAGATCAGAGACTCTCAAAATTTGAGCAAAACTCTAAATCTTAATCCCGAGGTTTCTTGAGTTCAATATTCCTACACCCGTTAATTATGTTTTAGTTATGTCAGGAAAAAATCTCTAAATACAATATATCTTTCAATATTTTTAAAATCGTTCTTTAATATTTTTATTTTATATATGCATCTCTAAATTATTATTATTTAAATAATCATTATAATGTTAATTTAATTTAAATAAATGTATTCTTTCTTTATTCTCGAACTATCGATTTTATTAAAAAATAAATGTTTCTCCCATCATTATCTAAAATATATATTAATTGTAAATAAGTCAAGAATAAAGTAATCATAAATTATTTTAATATTTAATATTAATTATTTAAATAAATAAAAAGAAATTCTACAAAATTGTAGTACGTATATGTGTTGTTTTCTAAAAGAACTGTATTTTTAGAAATCTGTATTTTTTAGAAAACTGTATTTTTTAGAAATCATAATATTTTTGTTATTAATAATCTACATCTTTTTATATTTCAGGTTCTGCATATCATAAACGAAGTGCTAGAGCCGGTGCGATCCAACTCGGCGGAGTCGCCGATCTACAATCCGAACGCGTTTCAGTTCCTGAACCAGAGCGAGAATCTCAATTTAGGCGACCATCGCGTACGGTGAGTAGATTATTCGGTAAATCAGCGCCGAATTCTGCCCTATTTATACGATGTAAGCGAACGATCATTTTCGAGAGAGAGAGAGAGGGGGGGGGAAGGGTAGGGGGAGTGTCTAGCCGCCTTATAAAAGCTTCAAAAGTAACGCTTTTGAATCTCGAAGTTTTCATTCACCTTTTTAAACATATATCGCGTGCCACAAGTGTCACGAAGAGATATCACTTAATGCATCGACTTTTAGATCCTTGACTGTTATTAAATTCTTCAGTTCGAAACGTTTCAAACTCTTTAGATAACGTGAATAATCGACTCTGCATTCGATTAATGATGATACGCGACAAAGAATCCGTTGCTTTCAATTTAAATATCTTACGTTAATTATTATTATCATCCTCTCGAACAGAGTTCTACGAGCCGTTCCTTAATGTATTATTACGCCGGTTCATCAATTAACGCAGTCCCTGATTTGAATATAAATACAAAAACTTGGCGCCGAGGATCATTTAAATAACGTAAATAAATACGCGAACTTTTCTCATTTGTCTTATTATAGCGTCGGCGTGTCTCGTGCACTACGTCGTCATAATTAATTTTTTTTTCTTTTTTAGTACCTTCCGACAGCGGATCGTCATCGAAAAGAAGGAGCCTATCTTCAAAGCTGAGGGTCGTTTTACCTTTTTCATCCCCGTTGACGAGGGTTTCAAGGTAAGCGGCTTAGCGACCTTCGTAAATTGATCATTCAGGGGATGATTTCAATATCTTTCCCCGCGATCGACTTTGAAAGAATCGGGGACAACCGCATTCGTTGCGCCTCGTTCAAAGCAGCGGAAAAGACGCGTTTATTTAAAGTTTATATTGCGTGTTTAAGTTATAAAAAAAAAGATACCCGCAAGATTTTATAATGTTATTTAAAAAAAAAAAGATATCCGCAAGAATATCGACATTGAATAATTCATGACTAACTTAGGGATTGACATAAAAAGCGAGAACAAATTTAATTTAAAATTTGATCAACACAGAAGTATCTTTAAGATTGAAAAACTTGTGCGTGGTGTATCGATATATCTTTATCCTAGACACTACGGGATTTACACGCGATATTCAGGACGTCCCACACATCCGTGTGTTACAGTAGCGTTACGCGATGTGACATTTTACCAGAGGCTGTAAATTATTCCGTACAGATACGTACAGATGTGGCACTTCAGACGTTTCAAATGTCGCGTTACAAGTACGACAGTCTGACGTCACGCGTAAATTTATCTTAACGTTGACGAGTGTATCGAGCACGCGATATCTTTTATACCCTCGTTATGCAGAAATCCATAAAATTATACAATGAAATCGCAATTACACCAACGTACAAATAGTATTGTTCTTTTTCTGTATAGATAAAAATAATCTTGAAAATTTCCCCGTATATCAAATAGTTTGTTCGGTTGATTAAAAAAATTTTATTCGTCACTTATATGACTACTTTTTTTGCATTGGGCAATTTCACAAGATAAAAAAGTTCAAAAATTAATGCGAAAACAAATATAAACCACTCACCGTCACCGGAACATTGTGAAGAAAGAGCTTTTAATCCATTATGTAATCCATTATTAATCCATCCAGTTCTCGATTAATCCATTAAAACAATCCCTCGATGTTTATCGACGCCTCTCAATTCACTCGCGATGCGTTTATACTTTTCGATTGCACTCGCGATAAACGCGCGTATTCGTAAACAAAATTTTTCCGTCAGACACGGATTTGATGGAACGTGATTGATATAAAAAAAATTGAATCACACAGTAAAACGTCCTTAAATTTATTCGGCACTCGGTCACACTCGCGGAAAGATGACACGAAACACAAATATTCACGAATATCCTCTTTAAAGGAACGATGACGCGGACAAATGTTCGCGACTATCCTCTTTAAGGGAGCTCGAGTGCTATCGTTCTTAAACTTTAAGAAGACATGTCCGCTCGCGATCGACTGAACTGCCACCTGTCAGATCCTTCGGTACTATCGAGATGCACGACGACACATGCTCTCGGTCGACACGAAATTTCAGGAAGCGTTACCGATTATGGCGGACGTGAGCACCGGCTATTAGAGTTAGAACGGAATTATGCGCACATCGTAGCCAACAGCATAATCATCTCGTCTCGATTAGTCCATCACTGTACTCCTCGATGTTCACACTCGCGATAAAAAGACGCGGAATCGATCTGTTGTCCGTTAGATCCTTCGACACTCCCGATATGCACTGCGGAACCGCTCGATGATTCCGAGAAGACGGTGATTCCGAGAAGACGCTGGGCATCGACAATCATGGCGGACGCGAGCACCGGCTATTAGAGTTAGAACGGAATTATGCGCACATCGTAGCCAACAGCGTAATCATCTCGTCTCGATTAGTCCGCCACTTGGTGCTCCTCAATGTTCACACTCGCGACAAAGACGCGGAATCGATCCGTCGTCCGTTAGATCTTTCGGCACTCCCGACATGCACTGCGCAACCGCTCAACCGACGTGAATTCCGAGAAGACGCTGGGCGTCGACAATCATGGCGGACGCGAGTAACGGCTATTGGAGATAGAACGGAATTATGCGCATATCGTAGCCGAAAAAGCGAGATCGTGTCGATCGCGGCGATCCCTTCAGAATCTCCCGATGTTCCGAAAATCGGATATATTCGCGACGACGCCCGGACGAGCGAATAATCCGAGATGCGAACGAATATTTCGACGAGCGCCGTTGCCGGCGAAACGCGAAGCAAGGATCAGACCGGTCACGAATGCCGAGAATCGCGTTAATCGCGATCGCGGCCAATTAATGTCGGCACCGAAATGATCGCCCGTCGTTAGATTCGGCACCTTCCGAATACTCGATCGCGCTCACCCGGAACGGACAAGAAAGGCGCGAAAGCACGAAGCGATCGCGACTCGCGACCATACGTCGGCGATGCTCGGTGCTAACTGCGATCACGTGATCGCAAGTACACTCGCGCGTACTTAGGGCGCGTTCGGCGTCGCAAGTGCTTCGCGAGACTGACCAATCAGGACGAAGAAATTTTTCTTCCTGATTGGTCAATCGCGTCGCGACGAGCGTCGCGAATGTTCTTTGTCTGATTATTTTCTTATCCGGGATCGACTCTCTATCTATATAAATTTATCTATGTACGTACATACATAAGTCTATGGCGCGTCCTCCTGAAGCGCGGGTAAGTTTCTTGTAAGCAAATTTTTTCATCAAATTTCTCTGCATCAAATCTATTGTTTAATTAATACGCTAATATATTTCGATGTTGTGTCTATTAATCATTTTACGTTTATCTAACCTACGTATTAGGTATATTACGAAGTACTTAACACACCGCATTGTTGCTGTAAAATTTGCACAACAACCCGTAGCAAAAATTCTAAACATACTATCTTTCAATTATCATATTTACATTCCTATTACTAGATATCGATTGAAATAATTACTCGATCATTAGATTATCGTCACGAAGTGTCGTAAGAATTTATTTTCTGTGACGATGTCTCTCCAGTGCATCACTATTTGTTGTACCATGTTACAAATTTTACGCGTTAGAATTTTTAATTCGCTTTTTTTCACATAGTTTCAAGAAACGTCCATTAATCCCTGGCGGAAATAAAAAATAATTAAAAATTATGAATTTCGTTGTATAAATCCGCGCGCATTCCACCATCACCCTTCCCTTCTGCTTTCCAGATTTTATTATGCTCGCATCGCGCTACACTTTGGCGCGGAATTCCGCTTTCTCTCCAATTTTTAACATGAAGCTCGCACGTACAATGAACGTTCGCGCGTGTAATCCAACTTGGAGCGTAAAAACGAGGCAGAGTTAAACGAGCCATCCCGTCAGAAATTACCGAAAGTTTCGCGCCCGTACGTACGATATGTCCGACTCGGGTCGAAAAAAAAGAAGAAGGAAAAAAAAAACAGAGGAAGGAGAAAAGGAAAACAGGGGGAAGGCAAGGAAAATAGAGTCGAAAGGAGTGTGCGAAGGGATGTGTAACGATGTTGTATACGACTCGATCTCGAAAAGTTTCTTCTCTCAACGAGGTTGTCGCTTTTCGCCGAGAATTCCGCAGCCGATATCGAGAATCCCGGCACCTTCTTCGTCACCTTTCGTCCGACGACTTTTCCTTCGAAGTCGGCATTTAAAGTTGGTCCGCGCAAGAATCAAGTTGCCAACGCGTTCGCCGTGTTCGGTCGAAATGTCGGATGAAAGGATGCCGCGTATCCGGTAACAAGGAGATGTGTGCGATACAGATGGATCCGCAAAATGGAAAGAGAAAGAGAGCGAAAAGATGTAAATAAACTTTTCTAGAAAGTTTATTATCTCTCGTATATACGTTATACGTAAAATTATTATTCTTGTACGAATATATTTATTCTTCATACGAATAACAAAAGTGTACACGAATAAAAAAATGGTACAATTGTCAAGATGATAGAAATGATAATTTTACAATTTAAATTCTTTATACAATTTATATACTTTTTTTATTCCATATTGATTCTTTGCAGAGACAATCTGCGCCTTTCTGTTACAGCCGGAACCGAGGCCGCAGAAGATTGATAAGCAGGTGATCGACGGGCACGTTTTACCCAACGAAGTCCTGTTTACTTCACCGACGCCCGACAACCTGGAGTACAAAACTCTCGTGTTTTCCGACAATCTGAGAGTCACCGTCAGCTTTCTGAAGGCGCACAATAAAGGTATAATAATGATCGCTCGAACACTCTTCGGTCTCTCAATTATTCGAAATAATTTTGATTCAATTCAGGGGGCAATTTATTTATTTATTTATTTATTTATACAATGACACATAATCCAATCGGATAGGCGATGTTATCGTTAAAAGATAGATCTATTATTTGCTAAGGTCGCCGCACAGGATGGTTTCATGTATAATAAAACCATCGCGTTTCGCTAAAGGGACGTGTCTGCGCTTTAACGGCGAACGACAGGTTTATACGTGTCTCGATGTCTAATTGATAGTCCGATTTTCAGTCTACGTCCAATCGAACACGTTAATGGGCGACTCGAATCACCCGTCCGGAGTGGTGCTGGCAGAGATAGTGAAGGCGAACATCCCGGTGCGCAACGGTGTCGTTCATCTAATACAACGACCGCTTATGGTGGTCGACACCACTGTGAAGGATTTCCTCGAGGTCAGTGCCCCTATCATTGGATCATTAATCGGATTTACGAACGTTGTTCGAAAACCGCATCGGTACAGTCGGTTGCACCGACACAGTTTTCCGTACAACATCGGTTCACTCAACTTTCACAAGCTCGAGACTTGCGTTCTTCAATCGGAAATATCACATTAAATCCTGTCGATTTGTTTGCGGAATTGTTTCTCGCGATAAGATAAATTTTGCGGTAATCGACGCACGATGAACGATAATATTATTCGAAACTCAATTATTGCATGTTGAGAATAATGAAAATAATCAGTTGGTCAGTTTAATAAAGAGCAAATATAATGATTTATAATATGCACGATGCGTCACGATGTCGCATCGCTTTAGACCGGCGCGGCCTCGTCATCGACGTCATTTTGTCCGCATTCATTAGAATAATTACGTTGAAATAATGGCTGCATTTCGTTAGGACAAATTGTTAAATATTACGAGGAGCTGTAGTACAGTTTAAATTTTCATATACGCATAGATTTTAAAGAATCATGAGATAGTGTGGTGTTGCGTTATTATTTTCTCTCTCTAACGTTTAAAATTAAAATGATCGTGAAATAATACATCTTACGTACGTCTAAATTAATTCTCACTTAAAAATAATAATTTTGTCGTGTACATCAAATATAAATGTGCTTTTATTTTTAAACATGACCTGATGAACGTGTAGAACGTGTAAAAATATTATTTTAGCGCTTTGCGATGCAGATGTAAACAGATTTGCATTTAGAAAAACGCAATGCTATCTTCATATTTCGCGATGCAAACACACGTACATTTGCATTCCGAACAGCAGCATATTTATTTTTTCAAAATGCGTAAGCGTATTATTCGACCGAAATTTTTATACGATGTTATCTTCATATTTCTCGATGAAAAGATAAAAATTCAGGTTGTTATAAATTCTAAAAATTCTGAATAAACGGATGTATGTATATGGTGATTGAAAAAAAAAATTACTTGAAGATTTACGACTGTATTGAGAGAGAAAAGAGAGAGATATGGAGAGAGACCTAAAGAGAGATATTATTGAATTGAATGAGAAATTGAAAAACGCTGTAATACGTTAAACCTGTAAAATCCGCTTGCTAAAATTCATTGAGCTTTCCACGAGTCTTCAATCATCCCGTATAACCCCGGCTAATGCAAACGACACGTACGTGCGGTGAAAAAGCGACGGCAATCGACCTGGAAAGTCGTCTACTCGTAAAAGCATTGTGACCGGTCCGGTTTATACGAGCCGAACGCGCAAGAAAAAGTCGAAATTTATAACTTCGTTTAAACCTCCTTACCAGGGCTCTCTGCGAAATTGAATGCGAACCATTGTTTCCACCCGCCCCTCTCGCAGTTTCATTCAGTCGCCGACTGTAAAGGCGCGACGACAGCTCGCCATTCATCGGATCCCGTTTTTCCGTGAGTCTCGCGTTTGATATCTATGTACGTACGAGAGAGCTCTTTCACAGTCGGCGAGTCGAGTGATCTTCCGATTTCGCGCCGGCGAAGATGAGTTTTCCTCTTTCTCTCTACATCGTCCGCCTTGCTTAACCCTTTGAGCAACTCGCGACGTATCAGCGCGCAGAGAAAGCATCGCGATAATAATGAGAGGTACGAAGCATAATGGAACACGCGAAATTCTGCAAACGCGAGTATTACGACGGAGAATTGTTATTTCAGAAATTTATCCAACCCGAAACTTTGACTGCCAGATTGTATAACTATGTTCAAACTCCAACCGTCCAAAGAAAACATAGCGTACGATTGAATGTTGATAGAAGGAAGATTTATTCAATTTCTCGACACACGCCAAGGATATCGTTCGAGTCACTATGTAATCTAAGACGAGCGAAAAAGAAAGAATAATTGTTTTTAACGCATATTTTCTGCATAACATATTCCGTGGATGAGTCGGAATCAAAATAACAATTCGCGCACGTATCTCTCTCTCTCTCTCTCTCTCTCTCTCTCTCTCTCTCTCTCTCTCTCTCTAGCTTTTAAAAACAAAGAACTCGATGCGTTTCCGCAATGTATGTACACACATTCGCGATAAATCGCGGAAACTTCACGCGCGCGGGTGCTTCATCTCGCCGACGCGACGCCTGGCGTCTATTATGAATTCAGGCCGCGCGATGCATTAGAGGGGCATTAGTATTCGCAGTGTCCCGATACGTATATCCCGACGTGACGTGTTTCGCGGAACCCCGTAACATCGACCTCAAAGGATCCTCGGCATTGTGAACGAATTTAGGAGAATGATGACGCCGCCGCCGCCGCCGTCGTCGTCGTCGTCGTCGTCGTCGTCGCGGATGGGTAATCGCTGCCGCTCGCATCGTCGAATGCAGTCGCGTACATTTTGACCGCTATGCAAACTATGCGAGCATAGTATGCATAGTATGCACGCATGTACGACATATGTAACAATAAAGCTCAGGGAAGTATGAAGTAATACCCGAATTTGTGTGGAGGGACGGTATTCCAAATTTCTATTCTACATAATTTATTTTATAATTGTAGCTAAAAATTATAAGTCTTATAAAATTCATCGGCACGGGGGAATAGAGTCACAGAGGACACTTTATACCTTCTATCTAACTTCCTCGCTTATCGAGCTGGCAAGTGAGAATGCTTATTATTGTTAACGTTATAATAGTCGAGAGGACTCTCGCGGGAACGTTATTGAACGATCACCGCGATACTAACCGTTTAAGAACGTGTGGAAAGGCGTTCACGACTGGTAATTTGTACCGTTGGCAAGAACGTCGCGTCGAGATAAGCGTTGCATTTCGTTGCGTATGTGTGTATATGTGTACTCGCGAAGCCGGGAATCGGGCGGAAATGAGAAAGAGAACGAGCTTTACGGCAATCGTAAAGATTCTATCCGGCTGGGCGCTGCAGCGCCGATCCCGTGTATCGTAATGATTCTAATCTCAGCGAGTTCGCAGCCGTTTTAGCGCCGGGGATTGCACGCGGAGCACGTGCGCGTACTCGAAATAACTCGCGATAATGTAACACTCCAGGTATATGCACGCGTTCGGCAACTCGATAAACTTTACGCAATGAAACGCGCTTAACTGAATTTTTATACGTTGGAATTTAAAAGGCGAGTCGAGGACTTTCAGCTTCTCTCCGATATTGAGAAGAAAAGATTTCAAAGATTTTTGGAACTCAAAAACTGGATCTTAGACACAAGATTCTAATAATTCACAAAATTTTAATATTTTAATGATTAAACAATCGAATTTTTTTCATTGTGTCTGTACAAAGATAGAATATTTTATGTATATACGAAGTGCAGCTAGATAAAGTGCAAAGGATGATCAATGAGACAGATTACTACTTGTTTGACGCGCGTAACAATGCGTCTTTTGACGAGGCCGATGTACTCAGCTATCCCTCGACAGAGAGGTGATTTCTCAATTGCGTTGTATATATTCTGCTAATCATTTTTTACATCGAACAGCAACACGTGCCAAAACACCGCCATTCACAGGAAATACATTCGCCTGTATTCCCGCATCACACACGTATAAAAAATAATTTCTACTTGATATACTTAAGTGCAGTTACCCTTTAGTTCAATAACAGCATCATCGCTCGGATAACAGGAACAACGAGCCACTTTATTTAAGTCGATAACAATTTCATTACTCGTGCAGGTGGCACCCATCAAGCACAAGTACTACAACTACAACTAGGTCACAAAATCACTCTTCACGAGACTGTCTCTCCTCGTCGAAACGAGGACTTATATTTATTTCATTTTTATTCCTTACTATGCGTCTCGATATCGATCGCGACATTATGGAGCGATGTTAATTAAAAATCGATCATTTATATTCACATTTATGTTATTGCATTTTTGAATCCTTAAATATTCCATTTAACTCTTTAGACTTCAATTTCAATTTGTATTAATTTTAATTAACTAACCTAATTGAAATGTCAACTTCTCTTTTTAATTTTAATTTTTTAATATCGACTTAATTTCTTAAATATTCGACTTCTTAAAAATCTTGAATCTTGAATCATAATTCTAGCAATATAAATATTGGTTCAACGATATATAACTGTAATCCAAGTTTAATAATGCAATCGCACAATTTTTGATAATAGCCTACTCGACTGTCAAACATTTTTAACCCGACATCGCCCCAAATGTACAAAGATCTCGATGTAGTTTCCATCGATTGAAACGCATGGACTCGTCTGTCGATTCTCCCTCGAGACGCTTCTCATTCACCATCGGACAGCTGTTCCACTTCTCGGTGGAAATTCGAGAAAAATGTCGGCTGAAACATTATTTCACTCCACGATATATACTGTCACACACGAATACCTACATGAACGATCGGAACACACGGCTCCGTTCTACGTACGATAAGCGCATCCGCGGCCTCGCCTCTTGCAATACGTGCCACATTATCTATGTGCGCGTGTATAGGATGATGCGCGCGACTGAACGCGCATTCACGGCATAATTACGGCTTTGTTGATGCACGCCGGATAATGGAGAAATTTAAAAATTCAGATTATATTGCCTGCCGCGCAGTCTATGCTACATCACAGTTAACGCGCCTGTTTGCGCAACGATATAATTAAAAAATACGCGGTTGAACATTATAAACATACTTTTATACGTCGCGTCGCTATGCATAATTAATTTGATAGTTGTGTAATTTTTTTCAATCTTTTCTCTCTACTCTTGTCGGTAACAAAGTCGGCAATTGCCTGAAAATCGGCATGGTCGCGCGGACCACCCTATATACGCTCTGTATGTGTGTCACATATGTATAATATATGTATATATATATGTATATATACAAACGTTTTACACAGGACAGAGGAATGGAATGTTCACGTGACAGCTGTCGTCACATGCGATATCGACTGTTTTTCAGCAATGATCCTCGGCACGTCTCGCCTACTGTCTGCACCAGACCCTCTCGGCTCGTAATTTGGATCAAAGGCGATGGAACTTTTCCTAGCTGGAAATGTCCCGACAGATTACGTCAAATCATATTAGTCGTGCTCGACCTTTGATTCAACGAGCCTATTTATGTTGTGTATTTGTGCTCGAGAAACATCCCGATCGTCGATAATCGCGCCGATGATCGAAATATAAAATGAAACGAGATCAAAGAAACAAAATTTTTTAGATGAGTTGAAGTACTTAACACTTTTTTTTTTTAACACGAATAAAATTAATCGTATCGGATCTCCCTCTTTGACATTCGAAACTTATTCAATCCGAAATATTTTTCAAAGATTCTTCGAACCTTCGACTCTTGGATTGTGCAAACACCGTGTTTGTCGATCAAATTAGACAATCGCGGAGTAATTAAAGGACTCGGATTGTCATCGACGGTCGGCGATAGTTACGCGAGGTACTAATCACTTACTTCCAGGTTCACTCGCATAGACACTGAGAGCGAGACAGGCGGGAAAACTCGATAAATGAAAGACAGCAAAGACAAAGTACCTGAGATCGGTGTGTAGGAGAGCACAGAATTTCATGTTCTGCCATCACTGCACCGCGCGCCTCGTGTGTCTCACACCGCAGATCTCTCGCCGCCTCCTCTCGCAGATTCTCCCCCTCATTCCCGCCCCGTCCATTATGTCTTTGATCTTTGACTGTGCTCTCTTGCCTTTTGATTTTACATTTCTCTGTGACAGAGGGACAACACGTCTCACACCACGCGCCAGACCATAATTAAACATAATTGCGCCCGTTACCGGGACATCGAATCAAAGCCCAAGTGCACACGTCTCTCTAAAAGGCGTTTCGGAAAGAACCTATTCAGTTTTTGAGTTTTCCGGCCGCTGGAAGCGATCCAGAATTGCCGGGACCGCCGAGTAGCTTCTCTCTGAAACTTCCTTTGACGTGATTCCGATCTGCCCTAGAATTGAATGGAATCAAAACTCGTGCGGATCTTGCGATTCGATGTCCTTGCCATTACATCATCCATCGCCGGAAGCGCGAACGAACGACGATCGACGCTTTGAATTGCCAGAACATATTGCTGATTAAAGATATATAGTTGATGAAATTAATATAGTTAATGAAATTTAGTTAATACAATTTCAATAACGAAGAAAGCGGGGGTAAAATCGAACAGATATTGGCGCGGATGTGTGTTGATTGTTACTTTAAATAATTTTCTACGTTATTATAGTTTTACGACAAGTGCGCCGATGCACACGCGAGAGTCATCCCGCGCACGTTTAATTTACAGAACTTTAACAGATGTACAAATAACGAATTTGTGATTCACCGATCAACATCGGTCGACACGAAATACACACTGTTATCTCATTTATCCATCCATTTCGTGTTTTGCTCGCACAAAACGGATCCATTCGTTCGTTCTTCCGTTCCGCGCTTCCGCTCATAATAATAATGATACACCGGTTGTCACGTACAACAGTACATCTGTATATAATGGATACATACGAGCATATATATATATATATATATATATATATATATACACGAAATATATATACACATCGAGAATTCGAGTTGCTCTACTCTGGCATTATCTCGCGCTTTGAATCTCGTTGCGACCCCTTCTCTCGCCTGTATCTACACAGCGAACTTGCTCACCTTGCTACTTCGGCAAGCATCTTATGCTCATAGAACCTCTGAGTCTATTCCTCGTACTTTGCCGAATGTTACGAGTAGCCCTCCCTTCCCTCCTTTCAACCCTCGTTCTACAAGCCACAACAAACCCTCTTCTTGCATTGTTCGCTCTCGAACTTATCCGTCCTTTCGAGCATATGATTTGTATATACACTTATACAAGGTGATCGAAAAGTCTGTGTATAATGTAAAGAGAGATAATTTTATTTTTCCTCGCTCGTTGATTATTTATAGCATAAGTGTTATAAATATACAATGTGTGTGGCCGACTGTCTTTTCTTTTATTGCGCGCGCGAAGAGAATCTCGAGATTTTTTCAAGCGGAATATCAAAGAAATTTCGTGTGCTCGATAACCTTTAATTACGAGATTATTTTTAGCCTGTTCTTATGAATTTTCCCTTTTAGTTTTTCTTCTTATGAATTTTCCCTTTTGTTTCCTATAAATAATAAACCTCGCAAGAAGAGTTTACTGAGTTTCTCGAAGAGCGTAAAAGGAATTGTTCGAAACTTATAGTCTGGAAGTAATGAAACTAATTTAATGTCGGTAACTATTACACAATCAAGTATCGATCACCTTGTATATCAAACTATCGAGCAACGACAATTAACCAACCGCAGTACCAATCGTAAGGCATTTTTAAAACATATTTTATAAATTTATTAGTTAATTGTTCTACAGTGCAGTGATACTTGAATTTATATCATTAAGTACCTATCATAAAATTTAACTTTCAAGAAAATCAAGGTAAATTAGATCCGAGAGTAAACAAATAAACGAAACATTTAACATTAAAAAGTATTGCGGAATCAGAAGCAAAATATATTTAATCACTGTATAAATCTGGATATTTATCGAAAACAAACGTGCATGTTTCATAAGAATGCAGCAATGTAGAAGATGCTTCTCGCAATGTTATTTTCGCCGAACGTTTAACTACCGCAATAACAGAAATGTCTCCGGCGATCGTTCACGATGTACCGTTAAATGCGAAAGTAAGAGAGCCGTCGATCTGTTGTGCCTCGCAAAGTTTCTCTCGTTCCATGCGGAAGAAGAAAATCAGCGGAAATCTCAGGGAAAAAAAAGCATCGCGAGAAGCGGTATACTACTGGCGAAGTTGATCGTTTATGAGCGCGTGCTACACGACCGACAACTTTTTCCCGGCGCGGCATTAAATCTTTAAGCTCTCCCTCGCGTTTCCCCGAAAAAGGAACTGTACTCGAAAGGAGAAAAACGCGCTTCCGAGGTGTCGGAAAGTTTTACGTTGCCGGACGCGTTTGCGGTCACCGCAACCTTCCCACAAGCTTTTGCTAGCGCAAAGATTCAACTTTAACCATTTGAACTAAGCAGGTAGCTCTCTCTCTCTCTTTCCCTGGTACATTTATGAAATGCACGGGAAAAAAATACGGCCGCCTCGAAAAATACCTCGAATGATTACGGAAATTTTTATATTTGTCGATCATGATATCTGAACTTCTTTAAAAGGGGGAGAATTTTTTCTATTTTTAAGAATTTTGCGACACCTCTCGGATTCTTTGAAGAACAAAATAATAGCTGTACCTGGATGCACGATATTATCGTTTCAATTGTCATAAAATTATTAAATTTCGTTAGATCACGTGCTATCGTTCGCTCGTCGTGTCAATGTTGCTGGTAGATTTTGAATTCTCGCGATAATTGCACGCGAAAACGATTTTATTCGTGCAAGACACTCTTGTGAGCTCTCGACGCGTCGAAGCGTTCTCCGGGATGTTAAGATCACAACTTCAACGTCGCAAATAATTTCATTTCTCTTGTGTAGCTGAACAAAGGGAATCGCGTTGTAAACGCTGGCGAAAAGCTTGCTATGCACTTTGAGATTACTAGCGCGAAGCGGCGCCGCTTGAGAGAGATGGGTCTTTAAGGATCCGCGCGGAACGGAATTCTCCTTTAAGAGAATGCGACCGACGCCGCGGAGAGTGTTCGCGAGAGAGGCAGTCGAAATTCCACGGAGAGTGTAAGGGCTTAGTAATTGCAATTCCTGGGGGACGGGACGCTAATCGGAAATTATGCGAAACAATTCGCCGAATCCGGGCATTCGATTCCCGGCTTCGGCCCAGCCTCCTCTTGATCGCCTTTGCATCTCTTCCACGCCGGCAATCTTCCATTCGCGATATCTATCCCCTTCGCGAGCAGAAGAAAAATTGAAATAGAACGAAACGTCTATGGATATCGATCTCTCTCGCGAAAGTGCTATACTCAATGTACTATACATTCGGTATCTATCGTGTCGCAGGCTGCATCTTCTCCGCATCCAGGATATCCAAATATCCAGAAAATTTTATACATCGTAGCGTGAGAATCCGTCGAGCATCAATCGAGACTCCATCGAACATTTTACAGATGGTGAAATGATCAAATGAATGGAAAGAATTCTCTCTCTCTCTCTCTCTCTCTCTCTCTCTCTCTCTCTCTCTCTCTCTCTTTATTTCTTTCGCTCTCTTCTCAGATTTTAAGAAACTCTATAAAAATTTCCACAAATTAAGCTACAGAATTCGCAAGAACCCTAATAAAGTCTTCGCGCGCGAGCTTCGATAAATATTGAATTTTTAAAGCGGGAATGACGTTTCGTTCAACAACTTCAAAATTTAAAAGCTCCGAGATGTGTCAATAATCAAACTTGAATATTCAGAAGATGTCAACATTCCCCGATTCACGCGTCTGTTATTTTATCTTCGTCCGCTTCCTCAGTTCGCCTCCGTAAGTTGAGGAAATTTTCTCCTTCTCGTGCTCGTCGCGTCGTAACACACGTGCGATCACATGTCCCTCGCAGCGTTAATTCGGCGGTTAAAGATTTCACCATCGCGGCGGAGCGTGTGCGGGCGGTTTCATTATGGGCTTCCGGTACAACAATTCACTTCAAAACGGCCTACTTGCTCGCTCACGGCGGGACTCAGCTACCGTACTTGCTCATTGAATTATTGCGCTCCCATGGTTGCGCACACGGTTAGTGCATGAGATCAGTTTAGTTTGCAGCGAACGAGCGTAAACGTCGAGCAAAAGCTACGCGACGGTAACATAGCTTTAAGACGCTCGACGCTCGACGCTCGACGCCGTCGAGGGAGAATCAGATTTAAGGACGGAGTTTAATCGAATCGCGCATGTCGAAAAAAAGTTTTCATTCAGTAAGAGCGAAAGTGGTTATCTCTCTCTCTCTCCCGCGTAAAACGTGCCGCGGGAATAATTGCGTTAAAGCCAATGTAACGATTCGTAAATGTCATGACAGAGAGGTCAGTAATATTGCGCTGAATCGAGAAATTTGAAGGGTGAAAAACGTGATCTCGAAGAATGCGACGGAAAAACCGCTAAACTTTATAAATCCAAGAGAAAAGTATCAGAGAGACTCACGAAACTCGTCGCGTTCACGAATCCACAAATTCATGAAGTTTCCGAATCCCTCTCGCTCCTCGACGATCATCGAAATAATCATTGTTCCTCTACGAATATAATTGCCCGCAATTTGCGTCCGCGTAATATTCTGTTGAGGCAATCAAAGTCTATATCGGGACTATAACCGGTGGCGTTATCGATCTGTAATGCTTGGCATTA
Organism: Lasius fuliginosus; assembly: GCA_949152495.1. Lineage (NCBI taxonomy): Eukaryota > Metazoa > Arthropoda > Insecta > Hymenoptera > Formicidae > Lasius > Lasius fuliginosus. Next base: position 3,165,153 of record OX424445.1, on the reverse strand, counting down.
CATTCCGTTAAGTGTTGCCTGCCAACTCGCCGAGCTGTCAGCGACTGCTGCGAAAGTGGATCGTACAGCTGTCGGGGTCTCTCGGCCGCAAAATTCGCCAAGAAAACGGTCCCGACTTCTGGACCGTGAATAATAACGATTCGACACGAAGGAAGATACGGCGGATGTACATACTCGGAAAACGCACCGCAGGTCCGGGTCACTTGTCGCGTATAAATTCACCGGAAGTCGCAGCCTCAGCACGATCGTGCGGAAAATTTCGCTGAACGAACGTGTATTCGCCTTAGTAATCCTCCGTGCAATTTCGTATCCTCCATCCGAGATCAAATAACGCACGCGTGATAACGTCGTGAAATTATTCCGCGCGGCAAAACGATTCTTTGAAAAAAAACAAAAAAAAAAAAACGACGGGATTATTTCCCTAATCTCCGCGAAGCGTACATAATTTCTCGTAGCAGAAGATTGTGAATATATACTTACTTATTCTTTCCTCGTACCTGTAGAAATGAAAACGGTAAATAAACACAAAAGTAAGGAACGCGGATTCTGCCAATACAATTCGAATTAATTATCTGCAACATCTATTATTTGAGATTATATAAAACGCATGCAAATTTACGCGTCATTTCCTTGCAGGGCAAACGCATTCTTTTTTAAGTCGCAGAATCACTTTCCAAATCTCCGTGGAATGAAGATATTTTTCCGTAGTAAAACCGCAAAAATACATTTATTTTTTTCTCGTGAATAAAAATTCAAACGGCATCAATGCACATTAAAATACATGATGAGTCATATATCATATACGATAAAAAAAGTTAATGCGTTTCTAAAATGCGTGCTATACATTCGCGAAGGCGAACATGTTAAAAAATTCGAACGATACATCTCTCGGCGCGTGATGGGGGAGATTTTCGCGAATGAAGCGGTGATCACCAAAATGGACCACAAAGCGTTATTGACGAAAGGGAAAGTAATGGAAAATTGATCGGGTTTGATGACAGCCAAGTGTGAACATAAACGATTCCCGGCTCGCCGCGCAGTTATTATTTGATTCGACTGTATCGAAGTTTAAAACGCACATGCCAATCGCGTACGATTAAGTACCGCGTATTTTTTTTTCTGCAGTATTTATTACCTCGTTTATTTGTCATACTTGCGCAATCGACACTGAAGACTGTAATTGGAATTTGATTACATTCCACACATTAAAAATAACTAATGCTCTCAATATAATGCAAGATCAAATAACCGATATGCGCGCGCGATAGAAATTTTATCGCGTTATGCAAGTTTTTTAGACAACTAAATATATATCGCAAAAAAAAAATAACAAAAAAATCTCTTGACACAAAGTGAACAAAAATCATGTTACAACGCGTGAACAAAGAAAATATTGATTTGGCGTCGAAAATGTTTTACGTTTTTTTCCGAAAAAAATGGCAAAATATTTGTCGGAAAATTCAGAATGGTATTTTGACGCGGTCAACAAGGACCATCGTTCTACTTTTGACGTGACCGACGTCGATGAGAGATCGGTAAAAAAATATATATATAACGTAAAAATTGTCGTGTGCTCGACACAATACGCGCCGGTACAGGCGATCCTTTAGCGTATTATTGTTTAATCTGACCGCGCATGAAATCGAATTACATCGACTGAATGTATCGCGCTTCGTACCTATGTGTGTTCCACGCCATTTCACGATGAGAGGATTAAAAGCCAAACGATGTTGAACGATCGATACGGGAGGGGAAAATCGATGTTTGCGTAATATACGCTAATTGGTTGCTGGTTGGCATAGAAAATAGCGCCCTAAATATGTAAATGATGCAAGATGAAAAACTTGACATGCGCGAAAGACGAGAATTGTATCCGGCAAAGTTGCTGGACTAAAAATTGTGAATTATTACAGGTATCAAAATTTATATATTAAAAGATGCGAAAAAATGATTTATTAAGAAAAAATTTTAATAAAACAACATATCTCTCTCCCGGTTCTAGTAACGATATATATCATACATTTCGTGAGCCGTCAGATATTTTGAACATTTTAATATTGGAGAGTGTGCACTCGAACATCTTACTCGGGCCCGCATTATTAGCGGATTTAAACCGCGTGGAGGGATCGCGATGCATCCGGGAAGCTGAGCAGCATTTCAAACGGGATAACACCGCCGCGCTATGTGGCGCGTTTCGCGCGTAATTCCCCTGAAAAGTTAAACCGGGACGTCCCGTGTGTGCATATTATATGCAGTGTACGGTGCATCTGACACACGAGATGCGCGCCGCCGAGAACGCGTCTACGCGCGGCTGTGACAATCGAGGCGCGGCCGGTTGACATTTTCGCGTTTTCCCGGTCCTCGTGTCGTAATTAATTATCGGTTCACCGCGACGAAAATAGACAGCCGCGCACTCGAGCGGAATTTTGCGCGCATACGTGATGGCCGGCGTGAATTCTGTCTTCGCCAGAAATTAGAAATCGACGTGCAATTTCACGCGCGTCGACGTCAGCTGACTCCGACTCGTTTTCCCCGAATGCGTTGTACATATCAACGTAAATATATTCATTAAGTCTGATGCTTATTATAGAGCTGATTAGGAAAAAGAATTTAAACAGAATATTCGGAGATTCGCGGATCTCTCAGCCTTCAAAATAATCACGTATGCGTGACTTTTGTTCCTCCAGTCGAAAAACAAGATCTTATGCAAATAAAACACGTCTATATTTTATATTAACACTGCAGCAGACTGCACAAATACAATTTTATGAGGGGATCGTAAAACATCTCAAGATATGCCTTACGATGGGTACTCAGCCATCCGCAGAGATCGCATTTTTACAGTATATCACCATCAGTACTACTCCCTATACTCGTTTCTCGCATTTCACAGGCTACGCGATTGTGTCTCTTCGCGATCTCGGACTAGAATCGCGATCGATCAATGCAGTTATACGGGACGGTAAAATACCTATCTACATTTAGATAATCCCAAGGATTATGTCCCTCGCGTGACACTGATAGATGTTTAGATAGATTTATTTAATTAATATCATACATATATATATATATATATATATATATATATATATATATGTGTGCGCGAGGAAGTGTGCACATTTCCTGCATTGCGCGCTTTTATCGAGCCGGAAATCAAATTGCGAAGCCTGTGAAAATATGCGACAGCGTATCGTATTGGCGTAATTAAGCCCGGACAATAGCTAATTAGCGACGAGTTTATCGCGTGTTTATCGTATTCGATTGTGAATCACCTATGACATAATCGTCGCCGGGCAATACGGTAACGTCTGACGATTTCGGCATGCGCGCGTCTATTCGAAATTACGCCAATACTTGCGGCTGAGTATAACCGAGAGAAATTGTGCGATAAATATTTGCGCGTCGTATATATGCGCGCAAACAACGGTGCGCGTCGCAAGTTAATTGGCTACTAGGGCGTTCAATAATAAGTTAATATTGCCGCAACTCGCGCTAATAATAAAACTCGTTTGTTCAAATCGAACGGCGGACGGAATTGAGAACAGGCGTTGCTCTCGATTCGTAAATACTTCGTATATATTGCGATGGTTGAAGTAACTTTGAATAAATTATTAGTTTGTGCTAGACAAATGTAAAATTTAGCATCTTCGTCAATTGTAGCAGCGTCGAAAGATTAAACGCACTTCGCTGAAAGTTTCTCTCGGTTATAAAACCTGATACTTTTGTATATAGAACGGTTTCCATGCCCTAATTTATAGGATGATGATTAAAAGTCACAAAATTTTACATTTAAAACATTGGCCATTTAATTGTAACATTATTAAACACGTTAGCTCGTACTTTTCCCGAGTTGATTTTTGCGACGTTTGTGTCATCCTGTAGCAAAAGTTCTTCCAGCACTCGATAGCACACGTTGGATCCATCGATCTACAGAAAGACACAGATAAGACTCTATTCACCCCTATCAACTCACACCCAGTCCACCCTCTTGGCAGGGAATTACATGCGAAACGCTTACAGTGTCTCTTACAGCGAACAACCTAATTACAAGTTTACCTTTCTCTGTTTTCTGTTCGCTTCTTATGTTATGGATCGACCCTGGTTTCCGGTTTCTCTGTGCAGTCCTTCAAGGTAATTCGCCACCAGCTTTTTCTCTACTTTCGCCTTAATCTCTATCTCTCTGCTACGTTCCGATACATTCATTCGGATCATCGTCACTATGTCACCATAATTAATAATCAGAGCGTCATCTCTGAATAGATTTGTATATCTAATTAGATGACAGATTTGGTTTATTATTATTGGTTTCGTCTGAAATCTTTATATTTACGCTTCTGAAAGTTCTCTTTCATCAAAAGTCGACTTGGAAGTTTTAAATAAAAGATGTGCCATTGATATTTTTGGTAAAAATATAACAATAAAAGAAAGAGGTAAAAGTTTTCGAGTTATATACATATCAAATAACAAATGTTATAATTATCTTTTTATGGTGACATATATACATAAACATCATACATACATCATTCACACAAACAGCCCATTTCGAACTCTTATTTTCGGCTTTTTTTCTATCACTTTTCGTTGTCTGTCTCTTTCAACATTTCTCTATCTCTGTTTCTCTTCATAAGCACATTCACGTCTTTTTAATAGTTTCGTTTCTTCATGTGCCTCTTCTCGTGCGCCGCCATATCTCCTCGCTCATCGTCGTTACCTTCACTGCGTGCCGATGTGCGATCTTATTGGCGAGGACATTTCCGGGATCGATGTAACGAAAGAGGGTAGCATCGCCTCGAAAAAGCGGAGAACGTTGCTCTCCCTCTCTCGGATCCTTGGATGCTGTTATCTTGGATCGTTCCGTACGAAAGCCCTTACTCATCGTCCCTGCGGAGGATGATGCCAAATTTTTTGCCATCCGCGCGCGCGCACATCCTCCTAAAGAGGAAGAGCGCCTTCACGTTCCATCGATCCTGCGCTTGCAAGCAACGTCGCCCATAAATGCGGACACCGGCGCGCATTACACGACGTCGCCGAGCTATGCAAACTATGAACCACCGTGAGAGCTTAATGTGCACCTTTTCCACATCCGTCCATACACCGAGCAAGTAGAAAAGCAGCACGAGCGAGCAAAGAGCGAGAGTAGCGTGCGCGCGCGCGTGCATGCTGGGGCGAAAAGAGCGAAGAAAAAAAATAAGAAGAAAAAATAATGAAGAGAGAACGCACATACGCGCGCGCGCGCACGCACTCGTGCGCATTCGCGAGCGTAGAGCGGCCGCTGACTTTGCATTTTGTAGTCGGTGTTTTTTATGCGTCCTATTGCCTCTCTTTTTCAGCACTCTTCCACAAACCCCTATCTCTCTCCCCGACCCGTTACCCGCCTGCCCTTGTCCTCCTCACGCTTGACGCGCCCGGTGAAAAACGCGAATTTTTTCCCTCTCTTTTTTTTTTTTTGCACGACACCACTATGTGCCGCTCAGCGCGATTTTTGAAGCCTTCTCTCCGGGACTGTACCACCACCGCCGCTATTTATGATGCAAATCGAAGCAGACTCCTTCCTTCTTATTCCTCTTTTTTTTTTCTGGTGCAGCCTTGCACCGGCCGATTAACGAGTCCTATCTGAAAATCGGGTCGTTGAACCCTCGGCTTCTATGCGTTCTTCTGACGAGCGCTCAGAAGCGTTAGGCTCCTGTACAGGAGAATTTACTCAAAGAGCGGATGTCTGACATCTTTAGCGGAGATTTGAAGATCTTTGGTAATATTTAGATGTCGAATGTTAGATCTATATCTGGGAATCTTTAAAGTTCTTTTATTAAATTCTTTAAAAACTTAAACTTAGTAAGGATATTTGGAGAAACAAGGATTTTATTTAAATTAGAATTCTTGAAATTATTTATAGAGATAAAATAAATTAAATAACTAAAGGAAAATTTGAAGCTCTTGAGTAAGTTTTTCACAACTCTGTATTATCCAAACGTTCCAAATACATATGTTTATGTTTTCTACATATTTTTACTGAGTTTTTCGAAATGTTTTTCCTTTCATTCATTCAGAATGAAGAGCAATAACATTATAAAGATTTTTAAAAATAATCAATAATAAGGCAAGAAATATTTTTTCATTATATCTTTTATTATCACGGTAAAGTCCAAGAATTTATTAGAAATACAATTTCTGTTTATGGATATAATTTATTATTAGTAGGTTTTTCTTATATTTCTTATGTTCGTTTTTAACGGAAACGAACCAATCTTGTCGACTAGCCAAAAATCGAATTTTGCCAACTTTGTAGCTTGCCAAGCTGAAATTAAGCGAAGACATTGCTCAATCGCTTTTAAGTGTAATTTTAGTTAATGTTTAAGTGCGGGTCATTGTAAGTTTTAAAACGAGAAAGAATAAAATACAAGGATAACGAAGACGAGCTGGAGAATGACGGCGATTTTGATGCGCGTTTCTCAAATTGTAATTGGGAAAAACATTTTTATATTTGAGTTTGTTACACAGCATGATCCATAATTGTGCGCTTTTTCAGAACCAGAAATACCGAAAACCAATCTAAAAAATAATAGCATTGTTGCGGCATTAAGGCATTATGAATAAAATGTGACGATTTAATTAAAGATGAAGAACGCGGCAATAAAATTTAAAAATTTGATTAATTGCAACCGTTTTAATCAAATTTTCTTATGGCTATATTATTAATTATTTATTATATTTGATATTGGAGGAATTAAATTTTCATCACGAGATATCGATCGCACATTCAATCGTCAATTTATTGTGTGGAAAAAGCACACAACTTATGTAATATCTCGTATAAAGTGAATATTTTTATGAATATTTTATCTCTCAGAAGAATTTATTTACTCGATGCGTACAAAATTAACTGATAAAAGCAGTCATTACGAATATCTCGTATTATCGAATACGATGTTCTCGCGGATAATCACCTCGGAATATACCAAGCCAACCCTAACCGATTCCTAATCGAAGATCCGAAGGGAGAAAATCGCGCCTTGCACTCGATTGCACTCGAAACGCACGCACGCTGCGAGCATCACAGAGAGAATTTCTAATTTAGTTTCGTCATAGAAACGCATGCCTGATAGATTGATATGTATATACGAATGTTAACGAGGACATAGTCTGGACACACACACACACACACACACACACACACACACATATGCACGCACGCACAGAGATACACATATGTACACAGATAACATTTGCATGTCAGCAATTTTTGTCGATAGAATCCTAGTTCTCTATCGCGCATAGTCGGGAAATGATATCAAGTGGACATTGCGAAAGGAATTTTTAATTTTCGATTTACGAAACTTTGCTTTATGTTAAATGCTCAGACTAAGAAACTGCAGAATCCAAGATTTTCGGATCTCTTGGAAGCTTTGGTATTCGTATTCTCGTATTTCGAGATTTCTGAGTTTCTCCGCTCCCGGGGAGTTGAGTGATTGTCTGCCACCCGAAACAAGGATCCTTCCAGATTCATTACTCAACACGCGGTCGTTCGCCATTTACAATCCTAAGGAAAGGAAGCCCGGGTTTCCGACGCGCCGCGCGAAAGAAGCGGGAAGTCTGGGGGAAATGAAATATGCCGTTGCGAAAAAAAGTCCGCGAAAAGCTTTCTCTCTCTATCTCTCTTTCTCCTCTTCTCGCGAGTTTTCCATGGCGAAGACAAGGCGCGCGCCAAACAAGCGTCGTAAATTTCAGGTTCCTTCTCGAGAGAATCGTACCTCATCGAGAGAGGGAATGCAAGCGAGCTGCCTTCTTGCAGCCGCGTGTCGACAGTGGCTTTATCTCGGAAGAAAGGCGTCCGGTCAAATGTAAGAAAGTTCGCGAGAAGTTCCGGAAAGCGTTCTTCGTATCTTCGTGACGGAAGCGGAATCGCGGTGATATCTGCCTGGACTTTTTAATAGTCGCGGATATTAACTCGCGAAATTACTTGCATTTCGATACTACTTTTTCGTACAAAGGTGAAAGAACTAAAAGTCGTGCAGCTTAAAAAGTTAGATTAGTATTGAAAAGTTAGAGCATTTATTTTATTAATTTTATAATTTTATATTAATTAAAAAAATTTTTATATACAATTTTTACTTCGATTTGAAGAATTTGAGATATTCGCGTGATTTCGCCCAACATTGGAATTTATATTAATGGTGGCGCAAAGGCGCGCGCTATTAAATCGAGATGCTTGTTAAATAGAATTCGCGTTTCGGTGATATAAACGCTCGGAAATCGGCCGCATCATTAATAACTTTATTCACGATCAATCACATAGCCAATCTAGAGCTCGCTCTCGTTTTTACCGTAGCTACGTGTCGTTCGGAATAATGAACATCGATACTAATGACGTGTTAATAATCCGGCAAACGAAAACGCTGACGTAAATATACCCGCGGGCTTTGAAAAGCTATTTCTATCCTAGGAAAAACATCCGTGACACATTAGTCACTTTCAATATTAAAATGACGTTTAAATCGTTGAACCCTCTCTTTTTATTTAACATCGTGCTATTATTCTTATTATCCTAGAACATAGCTTTTTACTTTTGCCTTAATCATCTAGATTTTAAAATAGATGTGAGGAAAACTAATCTGAAATCGTTATCCCTCTTAACAATAAAACAGTCTATACAAGCTGCGTGACTTTTGATCGGTTATCTTCCTAACGTAAGATCCGAAGAATACAATTCCACGTTTGTTCCAGTGAAAACGGAAATTACCTCGAATTTTCCGATGCACTTCCGTCGCGATAAAATGGTGGAAAATTTCGAGAAGAATCCGTGCTCGAGAAAGAGAGAACAACGTGATGTCTTTCGGGATATTCGCGAAATTCCGTCGGGAGATGCGACGCGAGTTTATCCCGCAAATATAACCGACTATCAAGCCATAATGCAATCATTTGGACGAAACTAGTAAAAAAATAACGCGCGCGTTCGCGGGGGGTTTGACTTTTACGAGATTCTTAAAGACGCGGACTTGAGAGACGCTCGCGTCCGGCGCGTCTCTTCTCTTCTATCTCGCTGCTTCGAATGTCGGGCGTAAATTTTCGACGTTATACGACGAACTTACTCCTTACGTTCTTATCAGACCGTCGATCGATGGGCGCGCACGCGTGCGATTGGATCCCGTAAATCGATGTAACCCTGCCAAGCCGCGCTGACCCCCAACGCGGGTCTAATAATGTACAGGGGGCTGGAGGGGTTGGAGGGGGGGGGGGCTATCGTGATATATCGAGTTTAGATTTCTAACGCGCGAGATCGAGTGGGATTTAGGGAGGATCTGCTCCCCCGTCCGGCGTTGCGGCGACGATAAAGGATTTACGAGCGGAATTTTGTTCCCCGCCGTTGTAATGGGTTTCCTGATGAAGATTGAATTCGGGCCTCTTTCGGGCGCGTTTCCGGATACATTCCGTTGTCTTCCTTTATTTTCCCTTTTTTTTTGTACTCGATATAATTTTGAGATTCGTACGGAAATCATTTATTACGGGCTCCTTTCGGTTTATCGGGAGTTTAGAGAGTGAAGTTTTTCGGCGCGCTAGAGAGAGGGAAGTTAAAGGGGAACGATAAACGTTTGGAAGCGAGACGAGACGTATGACACGTCTCGTCACTCTTTCATGTTCCGACTGATTGATGACCTGGAAACAGCGCTCGTACGAATTACTAGCTGCCGCCTGTGGATGAGAATGCACCGTTTTCTCTCACCTTGCAAGGAAGATTAATAACACACAAATGCACTGGAGATCCGGTCCATATGCATATTAATGTATAATTATATAACTATTAATTGTTGTACGATTAAAGCTAAATATCCACGCATTTTAATACAATCCGTGCAATCTTCTCGTTTCTCGCTGTAAGAGATTATCATTTTTCGATATCGCCAAGCTTTGTAAATAGCGTCGACTTTCAGTCGCGGCAAAGTACCTGAACTTTCCTCCGCGACGAAGATGATCGCGTTGTTTCGCCGAGAGCGCTTTTCGCGCAACACACTCTTGCTTGCTCGAGAAGTTAGTACTTCGGATGCGCTGTAAAAATTTCATTTCCGAAGTGTATTTTGCGGCGCGCGCGCGTGAGAGATGGACGCGCGATTACGCGATAGATGCTCATGTAAGGACTATTTTACGATTACGACGACTGAAACGCGCGCTCTTTTTTACGACGGAACGTTTGATTATGGGCACAGCCGCCGCGAATGAAATCTTCCTTGTAAAAAGATCAAATCAGTATTTAGCGACAGTACGTTGCACTGCACGTTACACTGCTAGAATTGATTAGTCCTATGAATGTCGCATGCTGTCGAATACCGGGAGAGCACCGATATATACACGACGTGTACACATGTCAACCAAGTTTTGCACCATCTTCCTGTCGGCGGGCACGAAGGATTTATTATCGCGAGAAGAATATAACGAGAAAGATTACAAATTCAGATCCAGTATTTGACAGTTCAAACCAGTAGACGATCATTAAATCAAATCCAAGCATTCGAAGCAAGATTTTTGGAAAACCAACTTTTAGCGATCTAACGTCTTTGTCGGAAAACGCAAGAAAATCTGCGAGGAGAGGAAAAGGAAGCTCGGAAGCCGGAGATACAGAGCTTAGAAAAAAAAGCGAAGAATCTTGCGCCGTTATATTTATAGGCAGCGTCTCGGTTACTTCGTCGCATGCGATATCGAAGATTTATAAGTGAAGTGAGGCAAAACTTTCTTCGACATGTGTATGTAGGTATATATAAGCTGGAGAAGCGCCGCGTTTCTCCCATGATTCTCACAGATCATATGATACGGACCTCGCGACATTCACATAACGGCATAACCGCGATCTCACGTGACATATCTATCAGTGCATTCGATCATGAACGCTGTTACCATTCATCACTCTTTTTTGAATCATATCATCATCTCGCCTAATCTATATCGCTATAATCGTTCCCGAGACGCTCCGGGAAAGACGCGTATCAGTCGTGGGAATGTTATATTCCGCAAGTAATCTCCAGTTCATTTTTCTTTAGCAAAACGCTATAATCTCGGACTTAATTGCTGCGAGCCATTCGAAAAGAATGAGAATTAAAGAGCCCCGCGGTATTTAAGCACTTTTTTTCAAATTAAATTCTTGCTAAAGAAAGGTCGACGCGCCGTGTGAATTCCTTGAAAAAATAACTCCCGCCGCTGGTACACCTCTCTCTTCGGGCACCCACGATTATAATTAATGCATAGTTTAACTTTTATAAAATTAAATATACAGACCACACACACACACACACACACACGTGTGGATTTTTGGATACAGTATTTCCACATATTTCAACGGAACCTTTGGATTTTTTGAATTTAGATCTCCCGGATGTCATCCGGATTTGCGGGATCGTAAGTCGCGTCGTGCGGTCTGCGAAAATATTTGTTTTAATCAGCTCTTTTTGTTCCTCGCGCGTCCGACCCGAGGGAACGTAACCGCGAACGTCCGAGAGAACGTTTCTTGATAGAAATCCTCGGGGGCTCGTAGATCGTAATTAAGCGGCGCCATCGAAATTTTCCGCGGGCGCGAAGCTCGCCGAACGACATCGTCGTCGTCTTGCCATTATTCACGATGAGTATCGCGGCGGCAACGGCGTAGCGATATCGTCGTTTTCATGCGAAATGACGTTTATCGTAATTACCCGTCCGGGCGCATTGAGCGCACTAAATTTCCACGGTTCTCTATTAATTACCTCCTGATAATCTCGACCTGTAATTTACAATACGCCGGAGGACCCTCCATCGCGAAAAATCGCGCGTCGCCGTCGATTCAACCGTCCCGTACGATCCGCTTAATTAATCGCGGTTGCAAATGACTGATTAACCCTTGTAATCGGTGACTAATTAACCTTCTGCGCGTCGCTGTAGCGGCGTCACGTCGAGGAGAAAAATACCTCGCTTTTCCTCGCTCTCTCTACTCGGTTAGTCGATCAATTTACAAGCGATATTAATTCGCCAGAGTATATATCGACGTGATAGTAGTAAAAAATCGCGATGGCGCGATCAATCTTTCTTGCTGACGGAGAACGTGCGCCTCGAACTGTTTCACATCCTCGGGAGAAACGAGCAAAAGACGGGCAATCGATTTTTCTTTCAGAGAGGACACGCGGAGCTCCAGAATAAAAGGAGTCTCACGTCTGATCTCTTTCTCTCTCTCTCTCTCTCTCTCTCTCTCTCTCTCTTTCTGTATTGTTACCGTCGAGAGTGCGATCTCCTTCTTTTTCGTTTTTTTTTAATTCCTTATTTTTCTTGATCAATTGTGTACATGTGTTTACTATTCTTATATTGATTCAATGATGTTATTCTGTGGTGCTTTGCATGTCTCTATTGGACTCTGCATGTCGTATAGGGCATCGTAAGTACTTATTAAATGAACTCGTCATAAGACTACGAAAAAATACACACGACACTTTTCAGACGCCAATCTCGTCGCCGGAGAGCCACGTGTATTCGCGAATCCGTCGATCCACGGATGCTCGGATTTCTGCTTTGAATCCTGAAACACTCCTTGTGGATCTTTGGATTCGCGGATCGTTTGAGATCCCTGGATGTTCAGACTCTTCTTCCAAGCCAAAGATCTTCGAGATCTCGAATCCTCGGATCCCGAGATCGCTGAATCTCCCGATCCGTGGTTTCAGACGATCGAGATCGAAGATACCTTGGATTCTAACATTCGGGGATATCGCGCGGATCGTCTGATCCTTGAATATTTAGATTTTGGTACACAAGTAGTAAAATCCAGGATCGTCTCCACGACGACGTCTGGCCATTTACATAAAAATACGATCGAGGAATCTCGTTCCGCTGATCCATTCTAGTACCTGATATAAGTTTGTGTAAAATAAACTTAATATTGCCGCGATAAAAGTAGGAGGATAAATAAAAAGGAAGACAAGGTAGAGCATCGAGCCTAATCAAAGTGAAGAAACTATATACCGATAAGACAAAGATTTAAAAAATAGATAAATAAAAAATTTAAGATCCCAGTAATAAAATCCCAAAAGACTCTGTGGATCTCTATTCTTAATCTGTTGATCTACGAAACCTCAATTAACTGAATAAAATCCTTAGAATAATTAAAGATTCACAGAGATATCTCAAAGGATCACCGAAAATCTCGACTACGTGCTTCTCAAGACAGTTCCGTGTTTCAAGATGTATTTCTGCTGCAGAACGGAAACTTTGCCGACACGTATACAACTTCACGGCTCGATGCTCTGAATACAAAAGAACGTAGCCGGGCGAGAGGTTGAGAAAAACAGAGGAACGAACCTTCGCCGATCGATACGATTTCAAGTTGCGGAAGAGAAGTTCTCTTCCTTCCCTCTTAATCTTTCGTCGCACAGGGCGAGCCTCGTAACGATGCGCGTCTCTCCGCCTTCTTACTATTTTTATTAATTTATCCCGGCATAGAGGAAACCCTAGCAGTAGCGATGTATCGTTATAAAACTCGTCCTTTTTTCGTTCGTTCGGACAGATAGCTCGGCTAACGATCGCCGATCGACTTCCGTTACGATTCTGCCCGCCCTCTCCTTCGTGCGTCTTCTCTCCGTCTTTTTTTCATCTTTCTTTTCTACTCCTGTGTCAATATTTTTCTCCCGCAACACCTTCAGATGCCTAGTTAATCCCCCTTTTCGTTACTTCTCAGCCTCACGAAACCGCAAAAGAGAGATTAACGAGGGAGACGAGCAAAAAGAATGAAAGGGAGAATGGGAAGGAAGGCGAAATAAATAGATGGAGGAAGAGAAGGAGGAGAGACGGAAAAGAGAGGGATTTGTGCCACGAGGGAAATGCCGATGGCATTCGGCGGGAAAGGGGAGAAATGACTTCCGCGGATTTTTCCTCGCGCGAAGGCCGATGTTGTTTCGGGATTGTATAAACTCCCCATTCCTTTAATCATATTATTTGACCAACGTGTCGAGAATCGTGTAATTTTGCGCCTATTACAAACATGTCGAGAAAAAAAAGGACGATCGAAACTGAAAATTTTTTCGAGGTAATCCTAAATTTTCAAATTCTTTTGCTCGACTTTATCTCGCTTCTTAATTCTAAAACGTTACAATGAGTATTAGTTTTTTTTACATCCAATTAGAATAGGGTAGTTTATGCACCTCTGTTCTCCCATGAGATGGTACAGAAAAATCCAAAAAGATTACTCCTCTCTTCCACCACGCGTTCGTGTAGATGAAAAATATCCAAAAGTAATTTTCCGGTACGATAATCGGATTTCGTGTATTCTATTGATTTCTCGCGCGATTCCATCTCTATTTTGCGTCGAAAGTCCTTCTCTTTTCTGCTTTTCCGGTCATTCTCTCGCATTAAGCCTGTCTATGAACACCGAGAACCACATCGAAGCTGCGTTGTGAATGGCTAACTGACGTCTCGTTAATTACCTTTTCGTTTTTTTCCCACCCGTGGTATAATTCGATCCGACTGGAGTTGCACGAGAAAACGGAAATGTTTGTTCTTTTGCGTTATTTTCTTCCATCTCTCAAAGTTTTTCAAATCTCTATGTATCCTTTTTTATGATATTTCGTAAACTGTATCTTTTACGAGAAAAACATCGGATTTTTTGTGTTCATTCTCACCGGAATCTTTAGAAAGACGGTATCTATCTTTTAACTATTCCTCCGTCGAGAGTTACATGTTTAAATTTTTCAAGATTTTCAAAATATCTCGTCTTCCATTTAGTGATTTATGGAAAATTAATGATCTCGAGATTTGTCAAAAGAGCGTATATTTTAGAATAAGAAATACTTGTCAAATTATATCGCATTTACGACCTATCTTTATATTCTCAAGATAATTTTCAAATTCATTTTAAAGTAAAAATTTTATTACATTGTGCAAAAAGAGAATCGAATTTTCCGAGAATAATATTCTAATATGATGTGACATGTCATTCTAACATTTCTGATAAAGGATGCTGGTATTATCTCATGTCAGTCTATCTTTATCGATGACTTTGATGTGCTCGGTGTTGATATGTCGCGCTTTACGTTGCACAGCGGGATATCATTCAGTTTTTTATACGGAAATTATCGGAAAATCACGCGACACGTGTTAAAATTTAGTAAAATTTGTTTATGCGTTTTTGTAATATCAAGAATTTCTGATTAAATTATATTCCGTTGTTTTTCCTTACATCTACTAGCCGTCGAATTACATTGAAAATTATTTACTTCTTTTAGTTTCTACGAGACAGTTTCCGTAATTTAATCGCGTCGTATGATTTTCCTCCGTACAAGAAGTACAATTGGCACTCCGAGTAATTGGGATGAGGAACGTGGATTATATGTGTGTCACGTAATGTTGCCACTTCCGCAAACTACTAACGGTCACATCCCAGTCACGCTTTCTTTTCCCTTACACCTTGTCTTCTTCCCATAAGTAATTCATTTCGTCTCTTCCTCGCGGCGCGAGTTACACGAAGCTGCAAGTTCGTTACGCTAGTCTAATTGCGACTGTTCCGCTTTCGTGACTGACTCTCTGAATTTCAAGTATTTTTCATCTTAAGCGATCTCTCGGGAATCTCTTAACGTTCTTCCAGCGACAATTGTCGCGTCTCCGCACAAAGGATTTTATTTTTTTTTCCAGATTTTATGCGCGTACGGGTTTCTGTCAGATTTCGACAATCAGTCGAATCTTGTAAGTTTTTTCAGCGAGAATTTCAAACTACAGCTCGTCGAAAATAGCTGGCGATCAAATATATATCAGAATCAATTTACGGGAATTCATAGAAAACGAGGACGTAATGGAAATTCCGAGAGCTTACTTCGTGAACTTCGCGCCGCGCGTTGACGTGTGTTAACTTATCCTGTCGACTTCTCCCTTTCCGGCTTTTCTTATTTTTGCCGCTTTCCGTGTTTCTCTGTAGAGAGTTAATGGCGTCCGGATTCGGCGCGGTTCATGTAAAATTCCGTTACGCGAAAAGGCGTCCCTTCCGATTAAACGCGTAATGGAACGTTGATGACTTTGAGCCGAGGTTGGACGCCATCAATTCCCCCGTCCCTTATAAGTAATCTCGACATTTTCCCCTTTTCGTTTCTTTTACGTTTCTCTTGCTCTTTTCATTTGTGTCTCATATTTTCTTTCCCCCCCCCCCTCTCCCCACGAAACACAGCACCTCGTGAAACCGAGGCGCGGCGAGCACTGCGTAACCGATCGACAGAAATCTTTTCTCTCCGTGTAGGAAAAGGAGGACGGACCGGTGTTCAAGTTTTACCAGACCATCCGCGATTTCGGAGACGACATCATGAGCACCATCAGTCACCTGCGTAACGTTACCCTCTTCGCGCCTAGCAACGAGGCTCTGGAGGAGCCGGGCGTGAAGCAGATGCTGCAGGACAAGAAGCGCATCAGGGATATCCTCAAGCTGCACTACGTCAAGGAGAGATTAACCCTCGACACTATCAAGAATAAAAGCGTCAGCCAAGTAAGTCTCATTTTTCCCTTGCATTTATATATACGATGATAAAACTGTGATACAAATCGAGATTCATCATGTTTGAAGTTACATTTGGATTCCAGGTGAAATATTGATTTTGCCTGTCATTGCATGTCATTGTTATTTACAGGCACTAAATATAAGATAGACTACTATAATGACAATTTGTAATTGTATTCATCTGATATTGCAGTTTCGTCTGAAAATTTTAACATCGATAAATGATTTGCTTCTTACATTTAAAGGGAATCTTTCTCTTATGTGTTACGTATTCTCTGTCTTGTTTCTGTTGGGTATTCTTACTGAAAATGGGACATCAACGCAATCATTCACGTGGATTATTATATTGATTAACTCAACGTTTCTTTTTGTTTTTTTCCAAAGATACCGTTGAGCGGGAAGTCAAACGTCGGGGTAATTACAGATTCATACTGCTTTCAGTGTTTTTTTCCGTAAATTGTTCGCAAACTCTCTCCCCTTTCTCTGTCTGCATCCATTTGCACTGTTCGCTTTCATGCGTTTTTCGATGTTGAGCGTATTACGAGCGCGAAACGAATACGAGCTAATATTTCCAACACTAACACGCCGCGCCAGGCATTCGGCAATCGATAGCGTCAATAAATCTCGTCCCGCCAATAGCTTTAGTAATCGAACGCCAAAGAGATTTCTATTCTTGCCGCGATACACGATATACGAGGTGATCGGAAAGTCGCGTATTAAAATTTCACGGTCGGAATTTGACGTTCGAGGATGTGAATTATTTTATTTCGTAATGCCGTATATTGTTGAGATCTCCTATTCTTCGGGATATCTCGAGGGAGCGAATTATAAATACACGCGGATATCGGCCGTTGATGTCCAACGTGGCTGACTTTTCCATCACCCCGTATACCGGGAATTGCACGATTCGAATGAAATTGCGGGAAGGTTCGACAGCCTCGCAGAATGGATTTCTATCGTTTCGTCGGCAACACGATGTAACGATAATTGCGTATTTTTGCGAGAAGCCGAGGAGTTTCCCCCGAGCGAGAGGATGACGGGGATGAACGAAAGCGAACCTCACCTGGGCGCGGGCGATAAGGTAACTCGGCTTCCTCGGATTAAGTGGATTGGAAGATAAAAAGTTCCACGGGGGGTAAAGTAGGAGACGCCTGACGTCATAACAGCGCGCCGGGGCAGTTTCGCTCTTAAACTTTGCTCAAAGTCGACCGGCATCGTCGGTTCGTTTTCGCACTTTTCGAGGCTCATTATCATCCAATCAGCATGGCGTAACTTTTCGTCGGAATAACAAAAAACTCTCGGCAATTTTCCGCCGCGGCTCTTTCCCTTATCCTCCTCCCCCGCGCATTTACCCTTCGCATATTTTTACAGCGTCTTGGCTCGGAGGGTGAAATTGCAGACTCCTTTTATTTGAAATTTTTATATATGTATACTTGTATGTGTGTATTCGCCGCGATCACAAGTGCATCGCTAATTATTTGTCTCGCAAGTTGATGAATTTTTCGACCGGTTTATCGTCGTTCCCTTCACGCCGACATTTTACAGATGAGATCGCAATGTACAATGCCGTTATCCTCTCTATCAATCATACTCGTCATTTTCCACGCGAGCCGAGAGCGTCTCGTTAACTCACGCGAGAACTCAATTATGACAAGAAACCGGCAAATATCGTAATCGCGAAGCGCCGGGAAAATCAACAGAGTGACAGCGTAATTGCTCACGCGCATCACTTTTCACTGACGCCGCGCGATTTATTATATTAATCTTACCGTCATTATAGTGCGACATCCATATCGCGGCGATTCGCGCTTAATGACGAAATATCCGTCAAGTCAAATACACGATACGCGCGCGTGAAGCGAAAAAGAGGCACGCACGCGCTTCCTGGGATACGCAATTATTTCTGAAGCGCGCGTGAAAGAGAAGTCAGGGCGTTGGAATAATTCTCGCGCAAAACCGATAAAATTCTTTCTAAAACGCTCTTGAAATGGATTCGAACAAGTTTATTGGCTTTGCAACATTGTTTGCACAGATTTGCCCGTGCGTTATCTATACGCACTGTCGAATTTATAGGGTGCCGCCGATACGACGCGTCTCGCAAATCCGCGGTGAAAAATCATACCCGGCCGATTGCGCCTCGCGGGATCGCGAAAAAAGCAAGGGATGAAACAAAAGTAGGGAGAGAATCCCGGGCAAATCGCGTCACGCAAATGCTTGGTCGGAAAATACGCCGACGTGGCATGGAAATTCCGCGGTGTTATCTCGATTGCAATTTTCAAACAAACGAATGTAATATCAGATATATTAATCCGGATATATTAATCCGCGCCGCTAATATTCGTGCAATACTGTAAAAGAGGAGAGATAGTTTCGACTGAATTGAAAGCAGGTTTTAATTTTTTAATCAAAATTTTTCTTGAAATGATTATCCCCGAATTGATTGAAGAAATTATTATGAAGATTAATTAAATTTAATAATTAAATCCCCCGCGAAGCTTTCCGTATATCTCATAAAGATGTTCTAACAAATATTCTCTTGTAAAATGTTATGTTCGTATTTTTTAAAAAAGATATTTTGATTCCGATTTTATTTTTACTATAATTATATTATTTTTTTCTCAGAAAAAAATGAGGGCCAAAATTGCGAAACAGAATAATCGAGTACCGCCGGGCAACAAAAAATCTCTTGATTTTGCGGAATGTGGAAACTGCCTAATATCCTGCGGGAAAACTCGTGACGCGAAAGAAATGTAAATCAGCGATGCGTCCCGCGCTTTCCGACGTTTCCTTCCAGCGATGCCTGCAGTTCTTCGCTTTCTCACCGACACGAGATACATCCTATATGTCTTCGCGATTGTCTACGGTATCCGTAGTCGGTTGCATTTCCGATATAATATGTATTATTTCGAAACTCTCGGGTGCGCGAAACGCCGCACTTTTCGCGGTTAAGTTTCTGGAACTTGCATCCAGGTGGTCGTGGGAATTTGATTTCGAACTGCACGAATTTTATGACGGTCGAGAAGATATTCTTTTTCGGAAAGAAAACGATTCTCTCGATCGATCGCTCGGTCTCGGCAATCTAATTCGTTTCTCCATTCCGGGACTTACGATAACAATGAATATTAACGAGCTGTGTTCGCACGAATCAACGGGACAAAGTTCGCGTCTGAGCTGTATCTCGCGAGGAAATATTCGCGACAAAAAGTTCCTCGAAATTATGTGACGGATCTCTCGCAATAAAAAAAAAAAAATAAAAAAAAAATTGGGAAAAAGTAACTAAAATCGTTTATGTTAAAATCAAAGAAGGAATCGTATAAACATTTTTTCTTCAAGAAATGCGCAGTCATTGGATCGATCGCATCAAGTCTGCGGATATCGAATCCTCATTGGAGGATTGAACGTTCGCGCGAAAAGAGCGTTCTCAGCGCGGTAACGCGCGCACATTAATTTCCCCATCAAGTCGGATTCCCGGGAAATCAACGCGCTGACTTACGAGTTCGACGATGGTTGAAGAGAGAAAGAGAGATATATATACATATATATACGCGTGTTCCATAAAATTAATAATTACAGCGTAGCGACGAGACTCCGCAAATCTATCGCGTTATCTAACGCGCGCTACAACTCGTCGGTATCTCGCTCGCAACGTCGATCTACGCCGAGCCCACGATGAACGCAATTACGCGAAATCTCCGATACAGCTAATTACACTTCAATATCCATCGAGCCGCTTCAATCATTCAGCAGCGCCGATATGGGATGTTGGCTTTAATTACTCCGCCCGCTCTTTAATAAATTAACGTTCGAGCAGTATAAATAAACATTCGGCCGGATGTATGAGAGCGATGGTGGTTGTAAAGTCGGCTCCAATCATTCGATTCACCGCGACACGAACCGTTACATCAAGGCGGTCGAGAAGTTACAGATGTGTCCTTTCTTTTCAATCAAATCCCTTGTCAAATATTTATCGGGGGGAGGAAATGAGAAACGACGGGACGATTCGATTTAACATCATTACGACGCTACCGTGGCGCGAGCAGGTCGCGATAGGTCGAGGCGACGTTATCAATTAATTTACGAATGGATTATCATAAAAGCGCTACGAACAGGTGCGCTAATACCAATTCGCTAATTGCTGGTAGTTACTGGCGATTCGATCGGCAATATCGGCTGTTATTTACTGCGCTGCACGCTGCACGGACGTGCGTGGACCAATATTGACTCTGCTTGTGCCTCATGCAGTACGTAGCGGTGTATATATTAATCACGGTAAACAAAGGGTAAATCGCCCTTAATCGGAAACAACGTAGTTTCTGCGCGGCGTGACATTTTCGCATGGCCGCCGCCGCGTGACCGATCGTTGATTAGGATGTTTCAAACCCATCGTCTGTGTTGTATTATGCCAATTCTGCCGGCGAATCCGCTTTCCGCCAGTCATTCGAAACGCTTCGAATTCATATAACAATTAGAAAATGCAGACTGATTTAGAGGGTCTCTCGACGTGCCAACATAAATAATTCCGGATTAGCAGATTAGCATTTTGATGTTTCACGAACTGAATGGAGATACTTTGATCTTTACTTTATATCTACGAAAGAGCGTTTGAGATTATAAAACATAAACATTTAAAAATAAAATTGCTCGATACTCTTGACGAAAGTAAACTGCTCTCTTTGTATAAAGGGAGGTTTGGACATTTATGGGGAAAATTTCGAGATATTTTATGTAATGCTGAAATAATATATATATATTTTTTTAATAATGCTCCTGCAATGAAATAAAAATATTATATTATATTTGAAGAAACAAAGCTATTTAAATACAGTTTTCGCGTATAAAGTCTAGTGCATTTTACGCGAAAATTGTCACACCATTTTCCAGAGAACCACTATTCTCCGCGGCATTGTATCCAATTTCGTCCATTTCACATGGTCGTAATAAAAACTTTCCACAATAGTTGTCAGCCTTTTTTGAAGATGCCGGCTTTCACACAAGTTACAAAAGCGTCGAGGTCTACCACACGTCGCGAAACGTCCCCGAGCTACCTTATTAATCTCTCATGGCATCCGCTTCTGCCGCCTGAAACAAAGAATATTTGATCATTTTTTTCTTCACTCGCGTTTGATTCTTTTTTTCCTTCACTCGCAACAGGACCAATTTGCATTAAGCTACGCGCGCGTCGGGGTCGAAAGGGAAAATAATTAATAACCCCTGTCCGAGGATATGATAAGCAAACAACCCCTCGTGAAAAAAATATGCCGTGCATCAACTCACGCACGGGCACGATGCGTTCCGCGCGCCAGACATATGCGCGTTCCTTTCTGTATGCCGTTCTCCTTTTTTTTATCCGGTCTGATTTGCATTAAGCACCGCACGCACCAGTGCGCCCGCGCGCACTAATTTATCGTCGAGATATGTTTTACACCGCTTTCATGCTTTATGACCCCGCGTGCGCGTCTCGGAAGAGCGACTCTCTCGCGTACGCTGATGAAATGATAAAGCGCTCCCGGAAGAGAAGGCGCCGCGACGTAAAATTCAATTTTATTCGCGATCGCCTCGCGAAACCGCTCTCGAACTGCTCCGTATTTTAGGCATGCGTTATTTCAAGTATCGAGTTCGAATATCTCTCGCTTTGGTGCATAATTTCATTTGGAATATTGATTTAAGGTTCTCAAATATTATTCCGGTGTTCGTAACCGAGTATTGATTAAAGAATCATTAAAATTTGACCTCTCCGGATCTGTACATCTTTTATATTTTTTCTGTCTTTTAGAATTATAAACGTCCAACTGTTCAATTAAGCCACAATTTCTTTGGTAAATTTGACATTAACACAATGACTTTCCGACTCTTCTTATTAATGAAATACATGTACAAATTTTACGCGGATTTCAGAATGAATCCAAAAAGACAGATAAATCAATTTCAATCTTCCTTTCGTCTCGCGCGTTTGCTTTTCTTTTCTGTTTCAATAGCGTGATTTATTCCGTTACGACCCGTATTCGTAATTAATTTATTCAACGTCGTTCCCCGGGCAAATAAAAGTCCCGACGGCGATGTGACTTTACGCGCGGCTAATTGATAACTGCGAGCGTCGAAAAGTTGGCCGACCGCGGATAAGAAATTAATTGCATAGACATATCGGAAGTAATGAGCGTTTATCAAAAGGGTGATCGCGAAAGTCCCTTGAAAGTCTCTTTCTTATCTGTCGTAAAATTAAAAGCGTTCCACTTTAAAGTGGTAAGAAACTCTAAATTAGTCTCCGGAAAACGTAATATTTCATTTATTCGTGATATTTATTTCTGTCAAAACGAGATAAATTTATACACAATAGATAAAACAGATTCCAATGTATATTACATATTCAATAGAATTGAAATAGAATTGAAATAGAATTTTTAGTAAAGGCGGAATGATAATAAATATAACTCAATACAAAACAGGCTCTGAAGACGTTTTCTAGATTTCTTCGCTGTCCGAGATGCTACTCCGAATCTCGATTTTACATTTCAATTTAATTTAAAATCGACGTCAAACAGCCCCGAAAATGTACTCCCGATATCTTTTTTGAGACACCCCGCGTACACATTTTCCCAGTCTCTCGGCTCGGGGAATCTCGGGCGCGCGGATAAACGTCAAGAAAGTAACCGGAAGTGGCTCTGAGTGCACACCGAGAAATTCATGAGAACTGGATCAGCCGGAAAAGGGATCGTTGCCTCTTGGCGCTCTCTATCCCGAGCTTTCCGTCCCCGACATCGACGACGGAGGCGAATGAGGTGAGAGAAAGGGACGGGGGTGGGAAAGGGGTGACGGATGGAGAGCGCCGATTTGCAATCCGGACGATATTTGCAAGTTAAAAGCTCGCACTGCCGAGAGAACGACTATGTACGCCGCATCGTCCGGATAATCCGGCGGATCGAAGGGATTCGTTTCACTCCGCTATCGCGCCCCCGACATGGCTGTCTCTCGAGATCAAATTTCACGTCCGTCGATAAGAAAGCAGATCGCGCACTCCGGAAGCGCGTTCCGGGACGCCCCGGGTCCGCGATTACGCGGATTTTCTTCCGGAGATTGTCGCAGCTGATGGCTTTCCTTTGACGTTCCTCGTAATCGCGGAATAATCGGCGCGCTATCGTCAAGGACGGTGCCTCTGTCATTTTTCATGCTAGTCTTAAAGATGACCATATAATCCGATTTTTGTTCCTTGCGACAACTGAAGCCGAATTATTTTATTGAGATTACACGATCAAAATATCAGGGACACAATTTGCCTAAACAGCCTGAAGCATGACATGTCGGATTCTTCGCAGACTTTAGTTTGTGAGATTGTCCCGCGATATTTATTGGCGTGTGTTCGATGTATGTATTGTGTACTTGTGTAATGGCGTGCACGCACAATCGTAACTCTGTGCGAAACTTATACCTAACTGCCTAAAGTCGAAACTTCGCTTCTTCGTTTCACTCTTGTGCATGTGCGTGTGCGTGTGCGTGTGAAAAATTCTCGAGCACGGAAACGCAAATAACTTTTAATTCCTCGTCTTCTCTGCAACTTCAAATATGTGTGCGCGATCCTGTGTTTGTGCACGAAATCAACTTGTGCCAATTCTCCGAAGGCGATCTCGAATCTCACGCTCGCTCGATTCTTTGCATATTTATCAAATTTCAAGAAAACTGCATCAAGTATTTTCCTCCAAATTATATATACAAGTTATCGAATTTATAAATCAATATATCGGACATATCGATCGATTCGAGAGTCACGTGCCTTCGAAGAATCGACTCGTTTGAGCTGTTGAAGCGCCTAGCATCCTCTCTGTGCGTTCTTCTTCGAGAGTCCTGTTCAAGAGTTCGTTTTTTTTTTTACTCATCTTCTCTCTCCCTCTGTCTTGTCTTCCGGCTGCACTCCCGCGGCAGCTTCAACGTGTAATGTAATTCTTTGAAAACACAGCGCACGTGACCCCAGCGGTTAACGCGAGTCACGCGTCGCCACGTCACGAGCATTCCCTCACAGAGCTTCCGCACGGATTCTTGCAGGTACCGACCGCCGCCGACAGGAAGAAGCTCTACTTCAACGTGGTGCAAGGTCCGAGGGGGAACCAGACCGTCACCGTGGAGGGTGGCGGCGTGAACGCCACCATCATTACTGCCAACATCGCCGCCACCAACGGGATTATCCACATAATCGACAGGTTGCTCGGGGTGCCCTACACCACCGTGCTCGACAAACTCAGGACCGACCCGATGCTCAAGTGAGTCTCTCTCTCTCTCTCTTCTTCATCTTTATTCATCTTTATGTTAAACGACCCGGATCAGCGACTCTCGTTTTATGAAAGATCTCGAACGTCGAAGCGCGTTAGTTGCGTTAAATGAAAAAAAAAAAGAAGAAGGCGGAAGAAATATCTATCGTACGCATTATTGATCTCTCCGAGATTTAATTTTAATTTTATTTATGAATCACGTTCTTTCCTCCCTCTTTTTCTCATTACGCTTAAGTCTTTAATTTTATGCGCGTTCTAATAAAATGAAGAGAAATTATGTAAATTATGTATAGTTACATCTCGGTTTCTCTAAAATTTCTACTTTACTTCGTGCTCCTTTCTCTCGTAAGAGAATAAAATATCGCAGATGTTCGATTTCTATTCGCACGACGAAATGATGATACCGGGCGATTCATCTTTTACGAGAAAAGTATCTTTATTCTTAATTATCTCTATCATCGATAATCACGAAAACAGCGCTCGTTCTTAAGCGTCTACCTAAACGTGTTCCCAAATAGATACGATCTTCGCACGGGACATCACCACCGTCGCTACCATGCCTTATCCATTCCTGAAAGAAAATCTTATCGTCGCGCGTGACCCCGGCAAGCCTTCCTTTCCTGCGCGCGACTCATCCACCCCCGTCGCCTCCCCCCCTAGCTCTCCTCTCGTCCGAATTTAATTAAAATAACGCAACAAATCCCCATTTCAATTACCGTCGAACCCATCGGCTCGGCGGGTATCGTCGACGTAAAAACTATAATCGTGGTGAGTCTTACCGCCCGGAATTGCATAGTTCCGCAGGGCGGACCACGTCGGACCTGTTAAATTCGTAACCGGGCCTCCCGTCCCCGCGCCGATATTGCCTCCTTGTTCAATTTAACGGTCGGCACTCGATGCGCCACGCAAAAAGCAAATAAACTCACTCGGCGAGATTACCGACCTGGAACATATCGGGGTCGTCGTCGAATCTCCGCCGCACCCCAGACCTATCCCGTTTAACTCCGGCGTCGCCGTCGTCGTCCTAGAATTCAGGAGGATCGACTATACCGGATGATCGGAAGAATCCGAGAACCCGAGAGGGAGCCGAATATTCCGCAGAGATCTCTCTCGGTGGCTCCGGGACTCCCGGAAACGATTAGTCCAAGGAGTTAAATCGACGAAGAAAATCGACGGTGAAATTTACTAGGAATCTAAAAAGATACGAAGATTCCAAAAATGTTAAAGAGTCACGCAAGTTTGCGATTTAAATATTCGCAGACGAGAGATCTCAAGATCCGCGTTTAACGACCGACAGATTTAAAAAGTGCTGATGACCCGGAGCACCGCGGGATCCTAGGGTTTACGAAGTCCGAGACCAACGGGAGGGAGAATCGAGATTCTCTCTCCGGAAGAGAAGATTGTTTATGCACGTTGATCCAAATAGCCGGCCAACAATCGTGCCCCGTCATACCGTCGGCAGCTTTCCGCGCGAAGAAAGCGTTGTGTGGATTATCTCCTAATTTAAAATTATAATTGATATCTGCGGAAGAGACGGCGCATTCTCCGCAGGTAGACGAGAGCGAGGTCGGCGGCTTTACAAAGAACGGAGCAAGAGAGAGAGAGAAAGAGAGATCAAGCGCCGGGTAGTAGAGAGCGGATTAATCCCGTAAGAGGCAACGCGCGAAGGTGAGCTCCTGGAAGCGGAGAGAGTAAACATCACGATGTTACCGCGGTCTACTCGCAATCCCCTGCCTCGGAAAAATTTTCCCGGCGCTTAACCCGCGCACGCGATTCAATTAAACCGATTTAAGCAACGCGGACGAGAGTGAGAGAGAGAGAGAGAGAGAGAGAGAGAGAGAGAGAGGCATTATTACGTTATTTACCGTCTCTGAAATCGTTTCGCGCGATTCTCCTCGTGTCTTATCAGCGTGAAATTAATCGTCGAACGTTTTTCCCCTTTGTCTCTTTTCATCAGCTCGACATACTTCCTGGGCCAGCGACGCAGCTTCAACGATCAGCTGAACGACACGACGAAGCGATTCACGTACTTCGCCCCGCACGACGAAGCCTGGAAACGCGCGGCGACCAACTATCCGTCAACCATCAAGAAGCTCTTCATGCCCGAGTTTAGTTATCACGTGAGTAATCTTCCTGAGTGCAGTGTCGCGTAGACTCTCGGGCCATCGTATTCAAATTTGTTCCCGTCATAAAGAGACTCTCTCGTTACCCTATTCTCGAATCTTTAAATTCTTTAAATGATCGTGCCTTTGCATTTTTTAAGTCCTTAAATTCATAAACGGAATTAAGAGCTCTCTCTCCCTTGCGAATACGCGAGAGCGCAAAGAGTTACTTGTATTAAAACAGAAATTACATTCCGCTGTGTCTAATCGTAAAAATGTATGACTCATTTACAGACGAAGCAGATCTTGGAGCGGCACCTCGTAATAGCGGACCAGGCGTATACGATGGCGAAGTTGAGAGAGATTAGCAACGACACCATCAAGCTCACGACGATCAGGGACAGTCTGAAGATTCGCGTTAAAGAGCACGGCGAAAGTGAGTAGTTTCGTTTCGTAACGTGGCGCACACGTAACCAGCGCACCCTTGTACTTGTGCACAGAATATATATATATATATATATATATATATATATATATATATATTTATCTTACACGTCACGTCAAGGTGTCGGTCGTCTGACGCGTAGATTTTCGTTCGTCTGACGCGCGCGGGATCTCTCGTTCGAGCATAAAGCTAGACGTGTGTAAATTCGCCAAGTACACATACATTAGGGAAAGTTTCCCCGTCGACGCGCGCGTTCCCCGGGCGATGAAACGCCCGCTTAAACGTTTAACGCTCTATCGAGATCGACTGTCGGGTCTGCCACGCGCGATTGTTCTCGCGGAACCGTCGTCGCGTCACATTACCGCCTGTCACCGACACTCTCAAACCTGGTTGCTGTCTGATTACATGTAGATGAGATGTACGACGAAAACGCAATCCGTCCAGAAACATCCGGTGAGTTGAGTTAAGTGTGTTTAAACGTCGCCGACGACACGAGCGCTTTCACTTTGCAACGAGCAAGCACTTACTAAGTGTGAAGGAGTGCACCCCTCTCTTACGCAACGCGTTTACACCCTCGCGCGTACACGTGTCGTGCGTTTCGTCACGCGTACGTGTGCGCGCGAGAGAGAACATGCGTGCGTAACTCACTCCGGCGAAGTTCGCTTTTAATCTTGTCGGATCCTTGGAACCTGCCCTCTTAAACTGAATCAGTAGAAATGTCATCGATTCAAGCAGCGATATGTTTTCACCGAAGATTAGCGAGTATTTTACTGATCTTCGGTGAAAATACTCACACTTTGCTCCTCCGTCTTACGTTTCACTGATTATCGCAGTAAGGTTTCACTGAAAAATATATCACTAACTGATTTTTCTTAATGAGGATTCGCTGTTTTTTCTCAGTGTTATACTTATAATTGAAATGATCACTTCTTATCAATGATAATACACTGATTCCATTTAAGAAAGTGAAATATCTGAGCACGCGTGCCGCGGAATTTCTGTGCATTTTTTTTGAATTCTTGTATCCTTGATATTTAAATTTGTGATGATATAGATAATTTTATTTTTTAAATAATTTAATGATTTAGAAAATTTGTGTCCTGTGCGCAACTAATCAGTTTCAACGAAAAATTAATTTTCCTTGAAACTGACGCACTATCATCCGCGTCTGGCTCTTTCTACCTCGTTGAAATTTAAATTTGTATTTTACATTGAGAGCCTTACTAAAATTCTTAACTGTTCGATAATTTTTTTTTTTTTTTTTTTTTTTTTTTCATTAAAAAATTTCCAAGGATTGTTACCTCGTAAGAATCTCCGCGAGCGAAGATATAGGAGGATCCCTCTAGATTCTTGGATCCCAAACTGCCAAACTTGCTGGATCCTGAAATCGTTAGATTCTTGGATGCTGCAACGGTTCTGATTTAGCTTACGAGTGATCGTATCGCTTGTGCTTACGCTGACGTACGATTTTTCAGTTACGCTACGCTTACGTATACGAAAAGGATCAACGAACGGGATCTAACGTGAGGGAGGCAAAGATCCTTTCTTTCCGATCAAATTCGAACTTTGCACGGCGCGAGACTGCATAGATCTCGTTCGCACTGAGACAAGCCATGAGCCGTCGATGCTTGGTTTAATTATTTCGATTTATTATTTGAATTTATATTGCATCGCAGTCACTTCGCGCAGACGTTCTCAAACCAGTCTCTCATTCGAGAACTCGCTCTTGTTACTTGTGACGTTTGAGAGCATCTGCTTCACCGTATCTCACGATCGAACTCGCTATTAAATAACATAAGAGTGTGCGCACATATAATGAAAACCGTCCGCGAAAATGAGAGATTTTCGTCCCGATTTTCACGACCAATTAAAACGCGAATTCTCGATCCTATGGGGCGCGTTCACGCCTGTGGGCGACAATTTTCGTTATAGTCGCAGCTGGCACCCCCGGGGGCTTCAGCGCGAGGTCAAAAGTCCGAATCGAGAGAGAGAGAGAGAGAGAGAGAGAGAGAGAGAGAGAGAGAGAGAGAGAGAGAGAGAGAGGGAGAGAGAGAGGGAGGGAGAAAGAGAGAAAGAAAGCGGTGTGAAAGAGAGCGAGATGGGACGAAACGTGCGGTACGCGAGAAACAAAAGCGTATTAATTGCGGCGAGGGCAACAATACTCATTGTGAACGGCGGAATTAATTACGACGAGGAGTACGCTCATTGTTGCGCGTAAATTAATTGCTACAACAACGGCAATAGGATATCATTACCTTTGTCGCGGGGAGAATGAGGAGATCCACCCCTCTCGTTGGTTTCGCGATTCCTATTTATTGCGCGCCGAGAGACAACCGCAAACGTGTTTGCGCGATGTGCGAAATAAGGATTTCACCCTTTCGCTCGCGAAGACCGTGCAAATGCGGCATCTTAAGAGAGAAAGAGAGATGTCCTCCGATAACGCTTACCCTTTTCCGTAATTTGAGACGCCAATTATTTCACAGGAAGAAGAAACGATTTGATTATTTTTTCGATCGTACAAAGATTTTAATCTCTAATTGCGCTCTGTATGTTAAGCTGTGAAAAATCAGCCGCTCATATCATTAACATCGAAATAAGCGATGTAGTCGAATGTGTTGCGTCGATCGATATCGAATTACAAATACGCTCGCTAATATTAATGTAACCATCAGATAAACGAAACGGTTTACGTACAATTTTAACGAACGAAAGTATAATTTTAATGCGACATTTCGTTTGATTTGATTTGAAAATGGTCGAGGCAGCAACTAACTTGCATCGAGTTCCCGCTATACTCGGCTACTTTTCACGTAAAGAGAGCGACGCGTGTAGACTACGGAAAGGGTTTCGTTTCCGGACGGACTGCTGCGAAGTGCAACGTCCACTTCCGCACGAAGTTCAGGAAATCCTCGTAAACAGAGTGCTTTTCACCGTGTTCCGACGCGGAGCGTGACGAATATTCGCGTCCGTGCAGAATTTTCCACGTTGTTGAGAACGAGACGTCGTCGGTTCGCGTGCGAAACTCTCGCCGCGAAAAATCTGTCGCGCCTCGCGAAGGATCGGCGATCTTTTGCGTTGGACGCGAAAACCGGAAACGAACGCGCGCGCCATTATGGGCCGGAACCGTCGGGCGATTTATTATGCACCTTTCGACCGCCATTTAAATGCAAATCCCTTGATTATCCCCGGCGCTAATTGCTATGTGCCCACCCGGTCATTCGCTCTCGCCTATGAGCGAATTTCCGAAGCGTTTCCCCGAAACCCGCCGCTTTAATTTTGCTCCGTTTTTACGATCTCGCGTGGAGATTCGACGAAAATCACACGGGCGAAAGATTAAGTTCGGTAGACGCCTTCGTTAACCGAAAGAAAAAAAATGCTTGAGTGATTTGAAAGAGAGTGACGTTGGAATTACAAACGTGTTACCTCGAATCGAAAATTTTCTCCTACTTTCGATCTCAATTTTTAATCCAACATCTATACTTTGACTTTGAGCAGTAAGATCG
The DNA here is from genome assembly GCA_949152495.1 of Lasius fuliginosus. Classification (NCBI taxonomy): domain Eukaryota; kingdom Metazoa; phylum Arthropoda; class Insecta; order Hymenoptera; family Formicidae; genus Lasius; species Lasius fuliginosus. Next base: position 3,134,368 of record OX424445.1, on the reverse strand, counting down.
CCTTTTTCGAAACTATTTAATATAGTTTTATGGAAAGCTCTCCTTTCTCAAATCTTTAAATGAGAAACTGTTAGTTTACGGTCTATTTGAAATATAATGTAGCAGTCAATTTCTGTGTAAATTAAACTTGTCAAAATCTTGTAGAATCCACAAACGTGAGAAAATTGAAATTAAAAATAGCAGCAAAATTTCGATTCGTGACATCGTTGAATTTGGCAATGATGACGCGCGAAATGAGAATTTTATTTTATACAGTTTTTACGGCGCTGTTTGTGTGTCTGTCTCTCTCATCATTAGATACTATTACTATATTTAGTTTGTCAAGTATTATTAGAGCGTCGAGATTCTTGAATTTTGAATTTTTTAATCCATCGATTTTTTATTCCTTTTTAGCATCTCACGACATTATCTTACGACTTGTAGACTTGTATATTTCTATCCATCCTCAAGTTGTTAATTCGAGATCCGGCGATCCCCCCCGGAGGGGAGGGGGGAGGGGGCGATCGTCGGGTCGAGAGAGCTTTGCATTTTGCATCGCAGCGCTCGCTTCAGTTACTCAAAATCCCTCCATCCTGTACCAGTCCTTCCAGGTCTAGAAGATCGTCGTCAATCTCTCTTTCGCTCTCTGTTTCTTTCCAGGCTACTGGCTGGAATGGGACGGTGGATACAGGAAAATCCGCGTCGTGCGTCCGGACGTCGAGTGCACCAACGGGATAATCCACGTGATCGACGGGGTGTTCCTCAAGGATAGCGACGTGCGGGTGACGAGCGGCGCGTCGCTGGCCACCCTCGCGCCCCACCTGATCATGATACTGATAGCCAAGTGGCAGTTGTAAGCAACCTGTTCGTGTCGCATCGTCTCGCATCTATGCAGGTGCGTCTATTAGGAATTTCCTTTGGGGCCGTTTCTACGATCGTTCTCGCGCGAGATGCGACGCCGGCGACGACGCGACGCGAGGAGGCGCACGGTCGATCGTCCTGACGTTGTATCGCAACTTCTCGCGGACGCTCGTTACCGGAGAGTGGACCAGACGAGAGACGGGGAAAGGGGAAGGGAGGGGGGAGGGGGACGGGGGGAAAAAGGACGGGGAGAGTTACGAGAATCTGGAAGATCCGGAGACCCGCGAGAATCCGCGAGACCGAAGATCCAGGGGACCTAACGAGCCGAGGACAGCGGCGAGGATCGGAGGATACGCCGAAGATTCGAAGGGGGTCCAGAGATCTGCGGATTCGTTCGCGTACACACGTGGCTCTAAAAGGATGAAAGGGGGAAAAAAAACACGAGAGTTGAAAGGAAGACGTTCGACGTTACAACGATCGGCTCTCACCGAGGGAACGACGGGAGGACGACCGAGCACTCGCGATCGCACGGCCTCAAAAAAAGCCAGGATAGCCTATTATTTATTGAGTAATCGTCTGTGGACGTATAGCGGGACAATTTTACGGGTTAGAAGCGTTAATTGTACCAAATAAATGATTAATTGTACCAAGTAATCTAAATAAATTTATGGGAGGGATGGAGGGGCGTGAGAAGAAAGATGGACAGGGAGAGAGGTGCAGATTTCGAGGAACCTACTTCGAGTACAAGGACGATTACAAGGACGACGGATTGCATTCCGTGCATCATGCGACTGTTAGCGAGCGAACGAGTGGATTTGTGAAGTATAAATAAAATCGCAGGTTGACCATCGATCGCCACTCTATCTATTGCTATTTGAATCGGGAAATGGTTTTAAAAAAATTACTCTTCTTCTCTCCATTATTAAAACAATGTAAATTAAATTTAAATCAATCGAATAATCGATCGATCGGTAATTATGCGATTTAATTTCAACCTCACACGTTGTTCTGTAGAGCCACAATAAGAACTTAATAATACATCAGAAAGTTCCACGTAACATTGAGAACAAGACTTCGCGATTCCTTCGCGGAATCCTACGATTTTATACGACGCTACTAATCGTAAACGTAAAATACGATAATCCTTACGATAATCCATACGATTTTCCTCTAAAGCGACGACAGTAATAAAGCCAAACGCAATATCGATCGTCCTTTTCGATTAACGGCGGTAATAAAACCGAACGCGCAGTTATCAGTTCGATTAATTAGCAAAGCGAATGAATAAGCGCTTTCAGAACAACAGATCCATCCATCGGATCTTTCCGTCTCGAAATTCCAACCGATTTCAGGATTTTTCAGGATGTTCCTCGATCCTTGGATCCTCAGGGTTTGGATCGTCGGATTTTTTGTCAGATCTCAGGATGCCCGCGGATTTTTAATAAGTCTGTAAATTTTCGGTTCTTCGACTTTTCAGACAGGGTCACGGATTCATGGACTCTTGTAGATCCCACAGACTTCCGAACTTCCAATTCTTCGGATTCTCGAGAATCGGTCGGTTTAAATAATTATTAATTACGGCGTCGCCGTATTGATATTCCACGGTAGCCTCGGTGGCGAAATCGAATCGACACCGACGGGGTAAATGTTCAACCCCGTTTAGGTAATGTCGTTCTCTTCGAGATATCGCGTTCTTGACCCTTTCGTCGTTCCGCGTAAAGGGTTCACGGCATATACCGCTATCATATCGTATTTACATTGTCTACTTACTGAGAATACTGCCACGCATGTTGCGCGTATAGCGAGCTTGCGGATGAGTTTTTGTACGATTATTATTATCAAAGAGAGAGCGAAGGGGGAAAAAGAGATAGGAGGGAGCGGTAGAAAGTTCTACCTTAAAAGCATAGCGAACACTGGAAAAAAAAATAGGTGTGTCAAGGTATTACACGAATTTAGCAAAAAATAAATAAATAAATGATTAAGATATCTCGAATGACGGATGCGCGAGAGCAGAAAAAGAGAGATGCTTGATTTTTTCGGCTTTCCTTAAATCTTGCAATTAAAAAAATACCCTATGGTGTTTTCTAGGGTTGAATAAATTTAAAGAAATTAATAGGAAACTGTATTCTGTAGAAGAGAAAGCAGCGTATTTCAATTAAAGAAATAAATTATTTAATTCTCCATTTAGAAAAACTAACAAGAGAATGGCAATAAATCGGAAAAAAGTCGAAGAGAGATATCGTTCAATTAATCCTACTGATGTTACAAAGACGATTCATCTACAGAATGAGTTCCTATTCATTTCGTTTGATTCGCCTATTTTTTTTTTTACGAGAACGGGAAGATATTCCGTGCCCATATCTACTTTCGGTCCTACAAGCTTTATCGTTCCATCGTAATAACAATATCCTGATATAACTTTCTGCTCCCTCGACATCCATGCTCATTGCATTACACACATACACACACACACACATACACACACGCATACCCTGTCCGTCAAATAGCGAACTTACCGTTAAGACCTTAGCTGTATGCATGCAAGCAATAGCGAGAACCCGTCTCGAAAGAAAACTTCGACGAACGCGGCCAAGAAGAAACTGGTATAGACTTATTGTTAGAAACGAAAATCAAATGATATTCGGATCGACAGGGAACCCTTTCGCTGCACGAAATATTCTCTAGCCAAAGTTCCGGCGAAGGAAAAATAAGTGAATACCTTCGAAACTTTTTCACACAGACGTGACAGACATATTAATCTTCGACGGCACAAATATTTCCCGGCTGCGTACATTGTAATCGTGACGCGCTACGCGAGGATTGATCCTTGAATTATTAAATTTTTAAACATTCCTTGTATCCTGGACTCAAAGAGACACGAAATGAGAAGCGAAACTTTATTCGTCAATTAATCGGACATTCTCTTAGCGAATATTCCCGTGCAAGCTTATCTACCGAAGAATTGAATATTAAAGGATATTGAATATTAAAGAACAAACGGAGATTTCCAATTAGTTTCCTTCTTCGCTAAGAAAAAATCGATTTCACATTCTTTCACGAATAAAGTTTCGCTGCAAGCGTACGCTTTCTTCGCAGTGAAGGGGTTAAAGGGGAAAAAAAAGGAAACGAGTACTCGGCACGGAACACGTTCGAAGCTCGAAGGAGGATTAAACCTCGAAATTTCGTGTCCTCCTTAAAGACGAAGCGGCAAGAAGCGCAGGATAGTTCATGTTCAACTGATAAAACGCCGAAACCTAAATGAAAGACAATTGACTGATTGGATCGGTCGTTAAGTTTCGCAACACGATCCGGTGACTTGTTCGCGTTAGTCACGTATAAAAAGAGAATTTGTAATTAGCAGGCGCGCGTAATCGAAGCAGCCACAACCTTCTTCACGAGAACTTGATTTAACAAAAATAAAAAAAGGTCGATGTTATACGTGTTGATATCAGTCTATACATATATATAAAGCAAATAAATAAAGATATATATAATAAACAGAGATATATATTAATGAGGAAGAAAGTATCGATTAAAGAAGAGCGAATCGGAAAAGGATGGTAAGAGAGAGAAAGAAAGAGAGAGAGAGAGAGAGAGAAACAAAATACACTATCAGATGATAACTTAAACTTGTTGTTGGGATGAATTGATATTACGAATTATTATTATTACTATTATTATTATTATTATTACAATTATTACCTATATAAAATATACATAAACTCTAATTAACACTGTTTGCTCGTTAGATGAACAAAAAAAAAAAGAAAAAAATAGCGAAACTCTATTTCTCCGTGTAGATGTGTCTTAATGTTCAGCTTGTTCGGCAGCCACGCAGTCGACGTAAGAGAGCTGAGGTTCGGGGCTGCCATAGGTCGAAGAGGGGATGTTCGAGGGGATGTTCGGTACGCGGGAGACGAGAGATTTAAATGCCACGCGAAACTTAAATTTTCACGCTCGTGATATACGGGAGAAAGACGCACACGCCGCCGGTGATGTTATTAATATTGTTGCAAAGAGGGCTATAAATTATTGAGTGGACAATCGTTCGTCATCCCCGACGAATCAGAGACAAGCCATGTTTGTTTATAGATAAATGCATATTATGTATTTATACGCGAAGAGAGAGTGATCTCATCGTACCGACGTACGTCGCTATTAAAGAATCTCGCGTTTTTAAAGCGCTATTCTGAAGATTCGAATCGTTTTTCTCGTCTCGATTCACCGCCGATGGCGATCGATCAGTCCTACGAAAGGAAAAAAAAAGAAGAAATTACGTGAAAGTACAATTATGATTTCCAATTCGCAAAACGAAGCTATGGCGAACAGATACAGCTAAGCTTAGCTATCCTTACGAATAATTATTAATTATAAATATTAATTACGAAAAAAATGTAGAATTAGCCGCCAAATCCTCGTAGAAGTGAGTAGTAGATATTGCATGAAACGACATTTGCTGGATCTGGATATCTGAAGATCCCTGAAAATCAATCGTCTGTGACTCGTGGATTTTAAAAATGCTGCGAAAGAAGGTCTGAATAACAATACATTATAGAAGTAAAATAATTTGAGGAACCGTGGATTTATACGGGTCTACAGATGTTCAGGTTTCGGCGGCGCTTATTAAGATCAAAATCCTATCAAAGTATCATCCCCATCATGCATTCCAACTTTAGAAACTGTTCCGTTTAAAAGCGTTAATTATTAAGACAGACGCGACGTTAATTGCGGCTCTTATATATATATATATATATAGTCATCGCGGTAACGATCGTAATCCTCGCTGTCATTTTTATTATCGTCATTCTTACTCTTCTACTGTTCCATCTCGCGAGAACACTGGCGAAAATGATCGCGTACGTCCAGCATCGACAAGTCTCGCAAAGTTTCCTGTGTACAACACCCATAAACATACATTCACACACACACACACACACACACACACACACACACGCATCTAGAAGTTTCTCACGAAGGCAGACATTCCCTCTGTCCTCGTGGTCGCACGATCATTTCGAGTCACATGTTTCACATTCGTATCTAAGGGCTCGACAATCCGAGGTTCCTAGGATCCCGTGGCTCTCTTACGAAAATCCCTACGAGGTTTCCTTCGCGGCTGTCTGAAGCTTCGAGGATCCGAGGAACCGACGATTTAAGGACGCAAGGATACACTACTGATTGCATTTACGCGCGTAGTCCAGGAACGGCACCAAAGTGTCCGGACCGTGCAGCGCGCTTTTTTAGAGCGAGCTCGATGAAACGCGTCGCGACGTTAACGTTCGTTAGCCTAAGTACGGGGGTTTTTAAGCTTTTTAAAGTTACGGCCACATCGGGGAGAGCGCGCGACTCCCCGCTCTGGCGGCAGGTGATACCAAGTAAGTGCAACCAGTAACTTAAGCACGTCACACACCATTACGGTAAATCATTAATACGTAAGGATATAGAGTACGTAAAGTGACATAAGGGGGAGGAGAGGGGAAAAAGGCGCGGGAGAGAAAGAGAGAGAGAGAGAGAGAGAGAGAGAGAGATCGTGGTTTTTAAAATTTTCGAATGCGAAGAGCGTATAACATAAACGTGTAAACGATTTCGTATTTTAAGCGCCGGATAGGCGGGTTTCACAGAAATTACAACTGACTATTAAGGATTATTATTATTTATTAGCTCTATTATAAAAATATATAATATAAATATATGTATATTATATATATATATATATATATACCTATACTATAGTAGGGGAAATCAAATTTTATGTACCACAGAGCTATTTGTATAAAAGACATTTGTTTCACCACACGATCATGAATTGACATCGCTGGACATTTAATTGCCACACTACCGTCACACCAGCCGACGATAAGATCTTAGGTAACATATATTTTGGATAATTAATCTCGAGAAAACTTCTAGTTTTTATTATAGGATCTAGGTACGTACGTATATTTGCATTACTTGTATTTTTCGTCAGAATTAGTTATTAAGTTTCTAAGTCACGCGCGCTCCTTGTCTCCGTGCAGAGGCGGCGCTTTTTAGCGAACGATTTTCACGAAAGGATCTTGCGCTATTCGGGCCAATCGAATTTCCAAAAGAAAAAAAAAAGATGAAAGGAATGTATGTATCTCCGAGTTTGCGGACGGATCAACGGCGCATCGATTCTTGACTCGAGATAAGGATCTACAAAAAAAATCCTTAGATTGAAAGACAGAAACAAAGATTCATGGATTTGACGATCAAAAAACAGGAAGTATCTAAACACTATGCAAATGTTATGCAAAATCCAACATCCTTAAAATCTCAATCATTTTTTTTATCAATTTTATCAATTATAACGTGATGATAAAAAAGAGCATTCGTCGATTTTTTTTACGTCAAAAAATCATCCCTCGAGTTAAGAATTGATCAAGGCGATGGGAGGAAGCAAGCACCTTTAAAAATCCGTCATTCGTCCGGCGAACGTTCACTTCACTTGTATCTCGCTTCACTACACTGTATAGATCCGATCGCTTTTGCTGTATGATTTTACAAAGAATAAAGAACACCTACAAGACACAGATCAGGAGAAACGTTTTTATTGAACAGTCCACGGCATGTCGCAGGCGGGATAAAAGGTAAATATGTACGACGGTATGTATATACATTGACATCGGAAGGAAAGCATTCTCTCTATTTATGCTGCGTCGCACAATTTTACATAAAAATGTAACGATGCTCCCTGTGCATCTGCATTGCACAGATCGAATCATTTGTCGACTAAAACTCAACGCGCGAGATGATGTTGTTCTAATCTTTTGCGTGAATAAAGATTGAAGGATTACGATATTAAATTTTGCATTGTTTCCCTCGATATCTCGCATGGATTTAACGGATTTCAGAAGTGTTAAATAAACGAAACACAAGACGATGTCTTTTTCTCTCAGCAGCTTTTATTTAAACCTCGTGTTACAAGATAAGGCTTAGCAACAAGGCTTTGATCGTGCGCGTGCATTTGAGTTTGTGTACGTAATGTGTGATGCGTGTTCCGTGTGACAGAGTGAACAGATATGCGAATATGTTTACAACAATCAGAAGAATGCATTTGAAAGGCCGCGACAGGGGCAAATATGGTTACAATTCTCTTTCGTTATCGGATTTCTCTTCTCCTCTTGTCAACTACATGATCCAACTACGCTTCTCAAAAAGAACTTTGCACGTCATTTATTTAAAAAAAAAAAGCGTAAAACTTCTTTAGGTACGTCCAAAAATGCAAAGATACTCGAGATTTGTAGATTACAGAAATTTCAATATACCGAGTCAATATATTTTACATCTGCGCGACACATCTTTCTACAATTCTACTCGTAAACGAACGAGTATAGCGCAAAAGTATATTTTTGATCCGCGTATTTTTATGGATTTAACAAGCTCGAGTATACAGCGGTGTGCCAATCGGCGCGTGATCTATCTTAGTAAAACTTTCCCGCGCAATTATCTTCATCCACGCACTCCCGAACCCTTTTTCTCCCTCTCATTCGCACACGCATGCACACACAAAGACAATTATGCCACCCTCTCTCACGCGCTAATAATCCATTCTCTCTTTCGTTATAACACGTAGGTCACATTGATCGATTAGAAACGACATTGAAGACAATATGTACAGATTGATTACATTAATATATATACTAAATTAATCATTAATTTAAACAACGAGTTAGTACCTTATAGCGAATATTACAGTGACATTATATGCCGAGCGGAACGATCGGGTCGGTGGTATCGTTCGATATTTATTTTTAATGAAAAATTTGCGCGTGTGTTCGCAGCTGATTAATTGATTTTAATGCATTTGCGTCCATGACGTCCACAAATTATGATGAATAAAGTTAATTAAAATGCGGTTAACAATTGCTCACTTAAATGATGCAATGTGAAAATAATTAGAGAAATAATCATTCTACATTAAAGATATCGAAATTATAACGATTCGATCATTTTAATTTTTTGGAAAATCCTTAATGTTTTTATATTTATAAATTTTTCGATACTCTTATATATAGATACATTTCAATCACATAGTGACATATTAAAACCAACGTAGCTATTCGCTTATTCTGAACCATAAAAGACGATGAATCGTTCTACAACGACCAGGCAGTAGCGAGCAAAGAGGTAGAACGTGAATTAATAAGACATTCTCTTGACAAAAAAGAAAAAAGAGGTGAACACAGAATATAGTTTGTACCCGATCGCTCAGCGGTGCGCTCGGGCGAAAGTTTGGTGGAATTAATTAAAAGAGAACTTCTCTTTCGTGTATAAATATTTAAATAATCCAATTAGATAGCCACGTTAAAGCGATGAACGGGAATCTTGGTGCGTATTACGTTAAAAAAGTTATCCCGACTCCTTTCGCGTCATTTTTCGCCGCGAACATCTCCGATGATTTAACAGTTAGAGGACAATATTCGTCGCATCAATTATATAAATTAACACAGTACCGATACCGTGTATGTGTGTCACATTCATACGATGGTTTAAATTTGTTACATCGTCATTAGAGTATCTTTCGCGCGATATAGCTCTGGTGCAGGAATATATATATTTATATAAATGTATGTATATTATTTTTTATGTATTTAATTTTAGAGCAACAAAGACGAGACACATTCACGCGTAATTTGTCGCATGCGAAGCTTCCGACAGTTTCACCTCCGCGATCGAGCATTTCGTTTCAAACGACGTAAATCGTCCGAGACGATTTCAAGAACCGGAGGATCCAAAAGCATACAGAAGATTCCCGAGAATCTAAGGATTCGACACTGCGCTGTGGTATAGTATCGTGTGTGTGTGTGTGTGTGTGTGTGTGTGTGTATATATGTGTACAGACCGTTTTACGGCGGCATGAGACGCAGCGAGAAACTCGCGCGCGATCATCGGCGTATTATCGTCTTCGTCATCGTCGTCGTTGCCATCATCGTGGCGATCATCATCAATGCATGGCCCAGCCGATGGTGTAGTTGCGGGAAACTCTTCCCATGCGACGCAGGCGATCTGCCAAAAGAAACATGCTCGAGGGAGCCATTACGGTGGGTGGGTGTTCCAGGGACTTGATGATCGACGCGAGGATCGGCTTGGAAGATCTTGAAAAACTCAACTCTACGCACGGTTCTAATGGACCTTCGCACATTCGCAGATCAATTATTTAGATCAATGACTTTGAAAGATTGTGTGCGAGAGAAATTACGGAATCGTTGACCGAGATCTCTAGATTCCTAGATCCTCAGATGCGTGGATCGTCGAGTGTGATAGATAAGCGATCGGATAGGCACTGCGGCGAGATTATTTCACGCGATTCACTTTAATTAATTTGAATTCGTTACTATTTCAAGAGCCACTTCTCTTAAATTAATAAGAATAATTTTGTATAAAAACAATTTTCGAATTAAATTTCAGTTTCTGTCTTGTGTTAGACATCTAACAATACGGCAAATATTCGTCGTGAAAAATACTGGACAAATACGATGCAAATAACAATAACACAGAATATTTTGAGACGTAATACGTAATTCTCTGTGGACATGTAGAAGCTTCATCGCAAAATGTCGTCGCAGGACTAGTTGCTCAAGCTCTTAAATATAAATACAAAAAAACCTTGGGTAATTTGCATCATGAAAATCCTTCGGATGGGAGTAATTCACAGCTGCGCGGACTCTTCCCGGATTTCCCTTTTTTCTTTCTCATTACTACGCGCCAGTCGTAAAGCAAAAGTAATTAACGCGCGTAATACTATGTCAAACCATTGCCGTGGCGATAAAACAGTTTACGCATCAGACGCTTATATATATATATATATATATATATATATATATATATATGTATATGTATATATAAAGCTAGCCGCATTAATTCGCACGAAGAACATTACATCTCGATATGTGTGTGTACATATGTGACCGTATATTAGTGCGATTTACGTACATACGCGTCTCCCTTCAATGTGTGATGAGTAATCTTGTAGAGGCAACAAATTTCTCCCGTGCCGACGTTAATCTCCGTGCTGCGTGCACATAAAACGGAAATTATATCATTTCAAATTATAACGTTATACATAATCACTCGCGCGATCGTTAAATCTCGTTGTGCAGCGATTACGCCAATATCACGGCGTTTATTAGCTACTCGATTATTTTAAGAATGCTTAATCGGTGTGAATTCTCGAGACGCGGTAATTTCTTTCTCTTTCATCACCGTTATACGTTTGCCAATAAAAATTGAGAATTTGTCGTCACTTCGTATTTATAGCGATATTTTTATTCAAGACCGTGATAAAAACAGGCACGCTTCTCCCGATAAATCGACGACTCTCGCGAACAAAATCGCGAGAGAACCCGTAGTAGCTTCGATAGAAATCAGATTTATTGGCGCGGCGTGTTCCGCAATTTTTTGCCGATTAGGGAACGGCTGCGTCCGTCATACGGAGATAAACGATTCGCCCCCAAGAAAAGTTTAGGGATCCGAATTGCACGCGAGGGACGTTAAAAGGTGATGTCGGACGCAGTATTTATTCACTATTTTTCTCGCGCGAAGGAGAGTCTACCGTTTCCTTGCATTTCGAGTGTCGACGTGACTGGATGCAAACCTACAACTATATAACACGTGCGTTATTCGTTATCGGAGCATTGATAAGATGGGATACTCGTGATTCGCGGCGCAGGATGATCCACGATTCCGAGCTAATAACGCGGCATCCGCGTCAGCTTTTGCCGACGTTGTACGACGGCGCGTGTTAAATAAACAACCGCATTCTGCATTTAATGGGGAATTAATTATCGCGAAACGCGCGGGAGATGCTGAGCCGGAGCGTGTAACTGAGTTCCGCCGCGCGATGAAAGCACGACGAGCCGTTGTAGTAATTTATTATTCCCGTAACGTCTCTCTCTACACGCGGACCAAGTGTAATACGTTAGGGCGTAATTAGTTTAATCGTGGAACAACCCCCTCCCGTAGTAGTTTACGCCGCCGATTACATCGTCGATTTTTCGGCAACGCCCGGATGTTCGCGCGGATTTTTTCCGACCGCCCCGAGCTCGGATAATTAAAAGCGGATACGGTAAATACGGTTAATTACGCCGTTAATCAACCTCGCGATTGGAATGTGTGACGCCGGAGGGTCGCAATTTCGATACAACAAATTTCAAGAGAAAGAGATGAAAGTTTGATTCAAAAATATCCGTGCACTTTGAAACACATTTTTCGAAATGTTTTTAAATGAAAATTTGTAATCACAATTTTGAGATTGCGCGCGTGTCTTTCTTCTTCCGAGAAAGAAATAATTCGTTTTTATTATTTTTAAAGCTTCAATTCCGCAGCTGATTGTTTATCGCGATGTAATTGCGACAAATAAATCCTAATAATCACGATCGAATCGAGATACTATTACGAGCGGTTAAGCTATTGGCGAGGAAAAACAGACAACTCGGCAATCTTCCTCTTTTTCTCGATACGACGACAGCTTCTCTATGGAACTAGTAAAAAAAAAAAAAGAACGAAGAAACTCGCGGAGAGCTCCCGAGACAGCCAACCGTCGAGCTTTTCACGCTCGACTGATGCGTCCCTAGATTTTATCTTTCCTCCTCGAAAATCCCAATGTACTTCCATCATACTTTCTTACTGTTTCTCTCTTCCCGGTCCGCCCTGTCCTTCTCGCCCTCACCCCTTCAATCGCAAAAAAAAAAAAACATCGCTACAACCTCCTTAGAAATGTCGCTGTCCTGTTTTTCCTCTTTTGCGCGTCCCCGATGTTTCCTCCTCTCCCGTCGGCGGTCTGTTTATCTGTTCCAGGATAATTCGGATCCCCCGATATAGAACGAGCCACTTCGTCAGAATTTAATGTATCGTAAAACGAGGCTCCACCCTCTCGCTCTCTGTCTCCGCACTTCCGAAGTCGCGACTGAATCCGCTTTATCATTACTACTGCAGTTGCGCGCGCGCAAGATTTTGCGGGGGAGACTCTTGAAGAAATCCGCTCGCGGGATAGGTAACCGAGATAGGTAAAGCCGACGAAAGCTTAGAACTAGCTTAGTAGAGAAGCCGCATTCTCATTTTTCGATGAGAGTTTTACCAACTCGGTGCGTCATCGATGCGATTACGTCGGCAATTTTTGACTATCATTATCGTTATGCCATATCAACTTTTTCGCCAAGGAAAAATTCGTTTAAATAGATTCTTTCAAAAATCTATTTTAATATCATTATAAAAGTGTATATATATACATATATATATATATATATATATATATATATATATATATTATACATAAATATTTAACTAAATTGAGCTGTACACTAATCCGTATATCCAAAACATTCGTTTATAATTCGGAATCTTCTGCATTATATTATTGATTTATCGTGTTCGAATTTGATAAACGAGATTTTAACTTTATAGACTGAACATCAATTAAATTATTAAAATACACAGATCTGACCATAACAGGAACGAAGAAATATTTGGTTTCACTAACGCGTAGGTGCGAATAAACTCGTACATTTGAACGGATCCGTATCAAAAAGCTCGCGCTTCGCTCGGAACACGCGTATGACGGATTGTGCGCAACTCTGTTTCGAAAAATTGACAGACAGATACTGAAATAACAGAAAAAAAAGAGACCAGAAAGAAAGAAACGGTAAAATGGAAGAATAGCAGCACCCGTCGATAGAAATTCGAGGCAATCTATTCGGTAATTGAAGCTTCCATTATTTTTCCGACAAAGCTGCGTACAACCAACACTTTTCGTCGATTCTGTTGTTTCCCGCATTTTCTCTGGGTTCCGTAATTTTTTTATTATTTTTTTCTTTTTTCATGTAGGTCAATGTTTCTGAAATTGTGCCTCGGAAAACTCGGTTCTCCTTTTCAAAATAAAAATGAACGGTAAATAAACGTCCTTGTGTGATGAGGATTTAAATTGAAAAATTGCGTCTAAATTTCGCGCGCGCTATAATTTTAATAATAATAGTATTAAGCCGTTTAATAATAATCGACATTTCCTTCTTTCATACGACGAGTAATATTTTTATTTCACGACGAATAAAATATTTTCAATATATTTCTTTTTGTACCTCGCCATACAGTGCCGCATTATCCGATCCTCAGAGAATGTTCCTTTCATTTAATCGCAACAAATTAGTAGTCTACTTCTAACATCAGTAATATCAGGACAAAAGTACGTTTCTCCATGCTCTCACGGTGCATTAAGTCATTAATTACTATTAACGTGAAACCCCGATGCTATCCTTGTACTAATTGTGTATAATGTGCTATTGGTTAACACATATCTCGTTAATACATTCCGTGTATGCAATATTCCAATTTAATGCAGGTATATAGATAGTAATCGTGTTAATTATAGTTGGCTACAGGAGATGCAATTGTCCTACAGTGTCTATATCTTGGGGATGCAAAAGTGTAAATTACATACAGTACCAAATATAAAGAAATACTAACAACATGTTAGTATTGTTGTAATCGGTGATGCATTCCTGAATAAAATATAAATAAGAATACCAAAAGTACGCAATAAAGATACACGATGTACATCATCCATGAGAGAATATCAACTTTGCTGCAATGTATTGTCTATAATAACATTTTCTTAAACGTACATTATAAATGTAATTTAAAAAAAATGATTTCTCTAACTTAATGAAAAGAGTCGTATAGAGCTTGTGCATATCGAGTTATTGAAATGGAGCTACACTTTACAGAATGAGAAGGCGAAACTTCCGAACTTGCAATCCGCGGCAACAAGCGATTCCGGGTAGCTCGGATTATACAATAACTGCGGCTGTAATCGGGGTGAGCTTTAAAAAAGTCACGGTGCCTACGGCGTGCTAAGCGTGCCATTATATCGGGTAATATGCGACCCTCGCGCGATACAGAAGCTTGCATGCGCTTAAATGCATATCGGCGCAATCGCGACGAATTTAATCGGCCGGCCGACACGAGACCGCGCGCGTAAAAGGGGGTCTCTGATAAAACGAGGTCCGGTCTTGCGGTAAAAAAATATTTATCGAGCGTTCACCGCGCGCTCGTGATATTTCGGTCGTTATCGCGGAGGGTGCGAAAGAGTTACAGCGCGGACTCTCGCTCGCCCCCGGTCTGCAACAACAGCTGCAATAACAGCCGCTGCAAAGTTGCGATTCTCGAAATTCGCGCAACGAGAGAGTGAGAGAGAGAGAGAGAGAGAGAGAGAGATCTCGGCGTCAAGCGCAATTCACCGTCAAAACTTTGTCAGTTGACGAGTACTGCGAATTACTATCAGTTTGCGAAAGTAACAACGTGCCTTCCAGTTTGTAAAGTATAATATTTAGCTAATAAACACGTGTCAGAACTTCCGATGTTACTTTTAATGACGAACTCTCTTGCACCGATTTAGAGCTGCATACTTTACATGTAAGTTAATTAAGCTTTAACAAAATATTTAATACTAGATAGTTAGAGGGTCCGGAACGCGGCGCTCCCTTTTGAAATTTTTTCATAAAGAAAATTCTATCATTAAAATTTAAGCTGAACAGTTCCTGAACGAGTTTCGAGAACGAAAACATAGTTGAATTAATGCGCACGTTTAATAACAAATTCCCCCTTTCATGATTATATTTCCAACAAAATAGCGGGGATTTGGGAGCAAGAGAAATTGGAAGCTTCGTTCAAAGTTCGCGCTACTTTTGCGCGTACGCGCTATCCAGAAATAGCGATTAATAATTCGGTATCATCACGGCATCGTCGAAATTGTCCCGCCGTTCAATTTCGCGAATCGTGCATCGCGATGCACCGCGATGCACGGATGTAATCAAGCCGTAGGAGGAGGGAAAAGTATGTACATACGTGTGTATTGCACAAATACGTATAAGCGCGCAGCGTTCTGTACTCAGAGAAAACTCATGCAACGCGGACAGGACGAATATGTACAGCGTCACGCAGGGGGATGTAAAACAGCAGGGAGGGAGGAAACGGCGAGCAAACGAGAAACGGAGAAATGCGATTAAGCGACAGTAGTACGGCGGGGTACGTTGCGTGTTGTTTCGATCTCGACGAGATTGCTACAAGTTTCCATATCAACGACATATATCTTGATATAATATCCTCTCCGCAGCTCCGTCGATCCTATGCAAATTTCGCTCCCAGCATCACCACCGTGCGATTATTCCGAAAGATACTCGACGGTCAATCACGAGACAGCGATTCGTAAATAGAATGATTTTATTAAGAACGTCCGACCGTCAACGTTATAAATAATTCGCAAACGTCTCAATTAATCTGATTAGCTTTGAATAAAATTCAAGTTGGCAGTCTAAATTTGAGAAGGAATAATCTGGAGTTTCTTCTAAACTTATTATAGAATGAAATTCATTGAACATCGTGCAATTATTTGTCAATTCGCAATAATTAATTTGTAAAAAACCAACTGTAAATAGAATTGTTAACGCTCTAAATTTGGAGGATCTCACGTCCCGCTTAAATTTAAAGAATGATTATTAAGAATATCGACTGCGTCGTATAAATTGATCTGGGCAGCTGTGAATTTCAAACTGAGAGTCTATATTTTTTAAGGGATACAATTTTACATTATTAATCCAATTTATTGTAGAATGATTATTATAAGAATGTCGATCGTCGTGCAACTTATTCAACGATTCGTGAATGTATATAAATTAATCGGATCAGCTGTAAATGAAATTTACAGTGACAATCTAAATTCGGAGGAACAGAATTCACTTAAATTTATCATTATTATATTGCATTTTTTTATTTGCAGTTGTAAATATTTGCCATACATCTTGACTTCTTTAAGAGAGTCGGTCACCGCGATTATAAGTCCGAGGAACGAAAGCCTCGGAAATGAAAAATTCTCCGATTCATTATATATGTATTGTCGTCTACACACAGCGAATAGAGTCGAATAACATAGACGTGCTGTTTTTTCGTCTCGCCATCGCCGTCCAATTTTCGTTTGCATTTCTTCGCGAGAGACACGAAGACAATTGTCTTGACAAACGATAGGATAAGAGTAGGTTAAGCCTCTAAAGCGATGACATAAACGGCAATGAGATCGGTCGACATACGCACGCGAAGGAGTATACATTTATAATATAATATATATAGTGCATAATGTGTGTGTGTGTGTGTATATATTATATATATGTATATATATGTACAAAATAAAATACCTAGGCGAACGCCATTTCGCGTTAAGATGTCGCCACCCCGAGCCGGGACTGCCGTACTGCAACAGACACCCGAAACACTGTCATCATATGCGTTTAGCAAACTAAAAAAGAAAGATGCTTTACCGATCCGATGCATGCCGGTAAAGAATATGCAAGAAAACGAAAAAAAAAAAGAAAACGTAACAAACGTATCGCTCGACCTGCGGCGGTGTCCGAGAAGTGCGATTTTGCCAATTTAATCTTTAATCCGCGATTTTCTCGATCCTTTTTAATTAAAGAAAAATGCTACCGTGAAAGTTGAAGGGGTATAAACGATCAACAATCTCTTCTATCTTTTATCTTAGCAATCTCTTCTATTTTTATCGGAATCTTTTACCGCGTTAAATTCCCGCGGAATTATCATCGCATATCGAACAAAAAAAGCGTGATATCTCGCAATCTTTGCGAAACAATCGTCGGACAATTTTCCCGCTTATCCGCGGCGATCTGCAGGATCGATTGTTGCCGGACAAAAAGCACATTACATGATTAAAGGAACGTACGCGTATCGCGTAGTAATCCACGCCGTAAAATAGTAATTCCGCCGCGTGGCAGGAATAACGCGCGGCGGAGACGTAAAACATCCTCTCGCGCGGATCACACGTCGCTTTTTAATTGTCTTTCGTTCTCGCTGCGGTTTCGCCAAATTGTTTCGCTCTATCGGGCGAAACGGCAGATTCCATCGTCGACACCGCAATTTTCTTTTTATGCCGCTCGCGATTAAACAAGCGCCGGGTTTTTTTTTTTTAAATTTTTTTACCAACCTCGTTGTTATCAAACTCGAGAATTCGGCTCGAATGTACATATTACATACATACATTCGTAGATTGTTCAAAAAATGTATACATTTTATTTAATCGTTAAAAATGTTTTTATATTTTTAGTCAAAATTAATATTAAAATTAAAATACACGATTTTGAAGCGTACTTCAGTTTTAACACATAACAATAACAGGTCAAAAGTATCGTATTTTCGCTTTATTTTGCGCGCCTCTCGTATTCGCATTTCGGTCGAGCGACACATGGCATGCCTTAAAATACAATATATACCAATTTCGCGAGCTGCTCTTTGCATCAACGTTAAGAGTCCTCACACACACACACACACACACGGGAAAAAAATCGCGAAGAAAAAAATTTCACAATCTATTCCCGTTTATTCGCCGAGTCATTTTCGTGGTCGATAATTCATCATCAACTCATAATTATTCTCGCATGTCTAGCAATATCGAACGGAGATTTAAAGATCCCGTAATTTATCGAAGCTCGAGACGCACTCGTCCTGATTGCGTTCCATTAAATTTTTTGCTCGGTGTGCCTTTATAGACGGGGACAACAAAGACGACTCAAAGTATCTAAAGATTTAATGCACTTTACGAACAGCGACGAACTCGTATGTAAATGGAAAAAGCAGCTCGATAGCGAGAAATGGTAAATTTTATGTATATCTTCGATGTTAGTTCAGTGGAAGAATTTTCTGTAAAATTGGCGAAGACAGACACAACGGCGCAATATTATTGTTAGTCATCAGACAGATGCGAGAATCATTAATCTAATGCACGTGTCCTCCACATACTTTATTCCCAGAAGAAGTATTTTTAGTCTACGTTGCGATAGAGAGAAAAATCGCAGCGAGCAGAAAGAACCTGCCTAACGGCTTAACGACAGCGAAAAAAATAATCTTTCAGAGAAGCGCCAAAAGTCAAAACTCTCACCATCGTCGACGTTGATATATTTCGTTGCCGAAATAAAACGGCGGGACTCATCGCGTGAACGAACATTGCGGATATCCGTGATGTCGTTCCACTGCGAAATTTCGTGACTAAATACGCGATATACGCATCGAACGGTTTAAATGAGAATCGTGAAAATTATTGTAATTATTCCGTACAGTTAAATGCTCGGTCCCGAATAATCCGCGTGAAACTGCAGAGAATAATCGGGTTCAAATATATGACAAAAACGATACCGATAATGATATTGAACAAATCTTCTTCTTCATGTGAATATACATATGTGAATATACATATGATCCAAAAAAAATCATATAAAATTTTAATAGGATAAACTATAAAATTTTTATTCAAAGATTATATCGCTTTTCATTATTTTTTCATTAATTTTATCTAAAGAAGATAAAACACAAGCTTATATAAATAGTTCGCAGATTTTGTTCTCTATTAAAATGAACGACACAATGCACCGTTCTGGGCTATTCTTCAAAATATTTAACCAATTAAATTTAAAGAAAAAATTTCTGTTAAAAAAAATATATATGGGCAATTCCGTGTCAAATCGGACAAGAAATGACCTCGTATTTTTTAAATCAATCGAAACTTTTTTTTTGTGAAATATACATAAAATAAAAGGAGATACGTATTTCTATATTTGTCCGAAATATTTTTTAGCAGAAGTTATAAACAACAAAATTTTCGTGAAAAATGAAGTTGTCAATTTAAAAAATTAATATCTCTGGTTATATTTGTTGTAGAGAAATTTTCAAAAATGCATTTTGAAGCTAAGGAAACAATCTTTTTTATGGAAATAGTTTAAGTTACAAGAAATTGCTAATTACAATTGTTATAAATAATAGAAATGTTTAATAATTTTTTTCACCAAAAAGTACACTTTTAAAAATTTTTGAAATAATGTTATTTCATTCTCCATTTCATTTTGAAAGTATACATATTTTTTATTTTATGAAGAATCGATAAATTCTATTTTTTTCTATATTTTTAATAAATGAAGCGCCTCGCGTGCTTGCGTCACTGGCTCGACCAAGTAGTATGCTACGCGCTATGGCGCGCCGATTTCCGAAGATTTTATTAAAAATATATAAAAAATAGAATCTATCGATTCTCTATAAAATAAAAAATATGTACACTTTCAGAATGAAATGGAGAATGAAATAGCATTATTTCAAAAATTTTTCAAAGTGTACTTTTTGGTGAAAAAAATTATTAAACATTTCAATTATTTATAACAATTGTAATTAGCAATTTCTTGTAACTTAAACTATTTTCATAAAAAAGATTGTTTCCTTAGCTTCAAAATGTATTTTTGAAAATTTCTCTACAACAAATATAACCAGAGATATTAATTTTTAAAATTGACAACTTCTTTATTTTTCATGAAAATTTTGTTGTTTATAACTTCTGCAAAAAAAAAATATTTCGGACAAATACAAAAATACGTATCTTCTTATTTTATGTATATTTCACATAAAAAAAGTTTCGATTGATTTAAAAAATACGAGGTCATTTCTTGTCCGATTTGAGACGTAGAATTGCCCATATATATTTGTATTTTTTTAAATGATAACAAAACAACATAAACGTAACGACTGCGTTAATAAAACTCAACGTGTAATAATTTATACAGTTTACGGACGGTCTACTTACAGTTTATTTTACTCTCGGATGCAATGTGATCTCTAAAGATACAAGTTACGAGCGAGATATATCTTTTCGTCACCCCAAATAAATCCCATGCAATAAAATCCATTCGCATCGACAACTAACATTTTATGTTACGTAAAAGCACCGCGCAAGATATTATTTTAAAAGGCCGCGCACACAATTTGCGATAAATATTAGCAATTTTGCGGCGGATGCGCTAGCATTCGCAGGCTTATTAACGCGTCGTTATGAAAAGCCCCGATGAAAGAGTAAATTGTCCTCTCAGTTCAGCGATTTGCATTTTAAAAGTGACGCCTCCGCGGCACGCGCATTTTGTCATCGTTATGACATCCAACGCCGATCTGCATTAGCGCATCATAAAATCTCACAGGAAATAAAACCCGATACTATGCGCGCAATTCGAACATTTTCAAAACTAGAATAAAATTGTAAAATTACACTTATCGCGAAAAATTCGCCAATTTAAAAATGAAATAAATGAAAATTCGAGTATCTGGTTCACAGACGAATACAAAAACTCCAGAGAATTTTGGAATCTCAAGACACTAAACTACAGCAAAGAAGAAATATCACGACTAAAGGAATAATTATTTGTACAGAACTCGAGATTTTGAAAAATTCAAGGCTTTCGAGGACCGAGTACGCTTTCACGTTTTCATTAAGATATCCGACGCTAGCATTGAGATTTTTTTCGACGTACGCATTCTAATTATTCCAAAAGGGGGAAAAAAAGGAGACTATTCATTCCTTTCGCGAGAAGGCTCGATTAAACTTGTTAGACGGACGAGCGCGTATAATTGAGCGGTGCTTGAGTAAAAAAAAAAATCCCCGCGCGAATAGTTCAGACAACGATTCACTCGGTATGAGACGTCAGTCAGATTCGGTTTGCACCAACGTCGGCGTGTGTTAAGCTGTCTTCGAGCTGACGGGTTAACGTCGGCAGGATGTCACGCGAGGCGAATAAAGCTCCTAGGAGCCTCGCTTCTGTGGAAATTAACGCGTCACGACTTCATCGTGTTTGATAGGATGCATCTAAACTCCATTTTCCATTGCAGGAAGATGCGAAGCAACGGTAATGACGATGGCGATGTGCGTACGTTGAAATGCAAGACGCTCTAACAATAAAAGTCACGCAACCCTCTTCAGTAAACGAAACTCGACTTAATATTATGCAGCTGTAATTATAATAAGATCTACTTAGTTTTGTTCCTCGAGATCAATCATACGACGATTAGGCTTGAAAGAATAGCATTCAACATTTATATGTAAATATTGTATAATCGCTTCTTGAAATGAAGCATCGGAATCGAACTTGACGAATCTACTTCGCGAGATTATTTGCGAAAGCACAAAGTGTTGCGAATCTCTACAGAAATATATCTGTGTCATGTCTCGCTACGAACAATACGACGAATATTCTATTTTCGATGTATTTTTCAACACCGACTACGCTTCATTTTGTGGCGCAATTTGTTTAATAAAAAGCTATGTTAGTGAAGCTACAAAAATAGCGTTGGCGTTGGTTAAGCTTTCCCCCGCGCGAGAGAGAAAGATGCGACTCATTCTGCTAATGGTCTACCACACAGCGGGTAGCTACCTTTCATTGAATCAAGGCAGGTTTCCTGTGGTTCATGTTAAAGAATCGGAACTGTAGCCGCAACGATAGATCTTTCCGTACTGTTGGGAAAGAATAGGTGTCGTAAGTACATATATCGCAGCTTGTGGACTTGCAGAGTTTATCGTCGTGGATGGTAAGCGTTCGCGATAAGAGAGATTTCTCGACTGGCAAGATAAGATTCTGATCGATGAGTATCAACATAATACGTTTAATTAATTTTTAATTAACTGTAATAATCTGAAAAAAAAAAATTTATTCGCAGAAACTTTAAGGGTGAAAGATGTGCGTCGTTCAAAATATTTAAAATCGATCTACATACATTTTTTTCAACAATCTTGCGAGTCAAGACGGACCATTGATATCGCGATATCAGCACCGCTTGTTAAGGCCATGACACGTGAAAAAGTTTTAATCGTAACCGTAAGCAAATTGATCAATCACAGTCAAATATTCTTACTATGTTGTGAGAATGCTTGATTGTGATTGGTAGATCTGCTTATGGCCTTACAGTTACGACTAAAACTTTTTCACGTGGCATGGTCTTTATAAAAGGAACACGTGCGCGTCGTGACAAACACCTATATATACATATGCGTCAAATAAATGTGACGTATAATGTGGAGTAGGGAGCCGGAGTGGTCGTCAGTCCTGCCTGCAAAATCTCACCAAGGTACCCTGAGCTCGAATCATAAAAAACTAGACCCTCGTCATTCATACGTCGTATGTATTATGGTAGTATACTGAAGTATTAGAAAAGAAGTGTGAAAGAGTCAAACTTTGAAAGAAAGTGGAACGGGATGCAAAAGAACAGAACAGTGAAGGGAAGAGTAACGTCAACAATGCAAAATAAGAGCGTGCGACAGATTTTTAAGGGATGAAATATTAGTCGCATTTATCATTTTTATGATGACATCTATCTGATCCTGCTCTGAGTGATGTGGAGAATAAACTATTATTGCATTCGCTTAGTGATAAGACAGATTCGGAAGATAATTATTGTTACATGTAACTGTCTCCGTGAGAGAGAAGTCTTTGATCAAAATGCACATAAAACTACAAACAGTTTTATCTCTAATGGTCAATCGGATACTGAGACCGACAGGACACATTCGGGATTGTCATTGACAGCTAAGAATAGTCGATCTTGTCAAACTGATGCATCCTTTTGCACTCGTCATAAAAAAGGATATTAAATAGTGCGATTAAGAAATTATTAGATTCAAGATTTTAACGTTAAAATTTCACTAAAACGTTAACGTTATGAATTAATGCGAGTACAAAGGATCAATGTAAGTAATTACGAACAAATTATCAAGTCGTACAGGGAAAGGTAAGCTCACTTTTGATAATAAAACTACTCACTGCGCTGCAACAGCGCTACGCTCTATTTTTTAAGTCATCTGCGGGAAGAACGGTGAAGTTTGCAGGGCCAGCAGCGATCGCTACAAGGTTATCTCGTTCCTTGGCTTCCACACGATAAACTAGCCAGATAAATAATTAATTAGAATTGTAATAATCTAAGTCGTTCGCTCGAATTGGGAATGAATTTTCGACAAAGAATCGATAGAACAATGCAGTTTTGTAACTCGTATGTTAACAACTTTTAAGGTTTTTGAAAAATTTCAAAATAAAATTTTATAAGATTGTTTGCTTTGGTTTTTCGAATAGTGATGCATGCCATAATAGGAGAATGAGAAGATATAATTTTGGGAGATTTGGACGCGCGGGATTTAAGAATTTACAAATTAATTTGCACGTTTTACTTTGGAAATTAAATCTGACGTGACGATAATTCGGATACCATTTGTTAATGTTACTTTGTAATAATGTAATATTTGGCAAGAAGCAAGAAGCAATAAATTAAAAATACAATGAAGCGTATCAATCGTGAAAGCGTCCTGAGTACTTTGTCTTGTTAAATAATCAAGATCATAAAAAAGCTGTGCCTCTTAACGTCGATCAAGCGCGAATTTTATCGTTAATCGAGTTATAAAAGCGTTTAATTAAATATGAAAATCGGTCGACGGATTCATACCAAATTAAACTACTCTAATCTTCGCTTCTCCGTGTTTTGCTGAAAATTGAAACAGACAGATCATAGTCTGATCACTTTGCGTTGTTTACACAAATATCTTTCTTTATCTATATCTTTAATAACAGCAAATGAGAGAGATAAAATATTTTTCGAGGAGTAATGAAAAAAAGCAGATGATAAAGACAGGAGGTACAAAACGTAACGTGAGAGGCTTGGTATGTTAACTAAGGAAGAGAAAACAGCGTTTTACAAATAAAATTAAAATTTTGAAGCTTAACCATTTTTTTATATGTAGTTTCATAAAACTTTTATATCTTTTAATTGACTTTAAATTGTAAGGATTTGGGGAAAAACACTGTCAGAAACTAGAAAGTTTCATTTTTAATTGCACAGAGACGAGATGAGGAGCTTATAATTACCTCTATATGTGTCACTAGCTAGAAAAATAATAAATAAATAGCGGGATGAATAGACGAAATGATGAAATGTGCTACAGTAAAGCGCTACATGAGACTACGAAGCAGATTTGGAAGAGTTAGAAGCATTTCGTCACATGGTCTCCATAGTCCCCCATACAATTGCTCCCATCTAAACGGAAAATTAATAGCACAATTATCATCGTGAAATAATGATATCTACGTAATGCGTCCGCGAGACGCCTCATTGCTAATGCAATTTATGACACCTGTTTAAGATTATTGCGCGCTGACCTGTGAAAAGAACGTCATATTCGACGTTAAAGTATAGACGCCACAACGTCTCATTAGATTTTATATCTTGCGGCTAATTATGTTCGCAATTTGCTATATAAGTAGGGTAAATCAATGCTAATTATCTTACTGATGCCAATCATTTTTATGAAAGACATTTTTTTATGCCTAAAAATGATATCAAATGATAGTTTTGTTTTATAGATCACCAATCATATATGGTTTTCGTGAACTACAATATCCTGATAAATACTATAAATCTTTGTAATCCTCTTTATGTACTTACTCCTGTCAATGTTGCGTTGCAGATGCGCAGCCACGCGATGTCTAGCATCATTGAACTCCAGATGCAATCCAAGTCGCAGCAATGTCAGGTTTTGTTCTACCAATTGTGTAATTTCCATCTCGATCTTATTACCCAGTACTTGCGACCTCTGAAAGATAATGTGAATATTAAGATTTCTTGGTCGTTATTTTTTTTTTTACAGAATTTTTGACATAATTTTACATAATGATCTACCTGATTCGAACATCGAAATTCTTCGATGGATTTTGTCTTAAGAAGGGATCTGATCAGCCTTACTATCACAGGTGGGCTTATGAAATTCGTCTCCACGCTGAAAAGAAATGTTAATATTAAAACAAGTTGAGAGGTTTGCAGCGCGCGAACTTTTTACGCGAGAATATATCAAATACGCACTTGAGTACTTTGAGTGTCGAATTCTTTTCTATAGCATCGGCCAGTCGTTGTGCGGTCTTGTCGTTGAGTCCAACGTTAGTTAAACTTAGTGATTCAAGATGTGTGTTTATTTCCAATCCTTCAAACAACTGTATGAATTTTTCGTCAGAAATATTCTGCAACAAAATACCACATTGTCAGCTCAGTATAAAATATATCGTTCTCTTTGTAAAAATATCGTCAATTGTTATTATTTACTTTAATATTGTTCCAGTTTAAGTCAGTCAGAGTGGAGTCATCGTCTCGCACTTGTTTAATGGTGGCATCGACGTCCGTGTCGTTGGGCGGTTCCATCGGATAAACCTTCGGTTGACTAGCTTTCGTCACTCCGTCCCAGCCGAGTCCGACCGGTTGTCCAGAATTCAGTAAAGATGCATGATATTGATCTTGATTCATCATGGAATGGAATCCAAGAATAGCTGAAAGAAAGAGAAAATTTCACATATAATTGCTTATCTTTCAATTCCAATACAATGGACTTTCGGAAATGATCGATCTTACCAGCAAGATCAATAATTTCTTCTTGGGTGGCAGACGAAAGTGCTTGTTCGTATTCGTCCCCGAGATCTATCGCGATCTGTTCATCTGCTTCCTTTTCTTTTATGTTCTCTTGTGGCGGAGGTACCCACTGAAACGACACAATAGATATCATTGATATAAATATTGCGCAAAACTGCACAACGCAACTGACTTTCTACATATATTTTCTTTTACAATTATAATTTTTCAGGCTTCAGATCTTTACAGGTCTTGTATTAGATTATATTATCATATCATGTTTTAAATGATAGGAAACTACTCTTATAATCTGTATATACTCACTTTTTTCCCTCTAATTACACCAGGTACATATGGCTTCAATTCTGGAATATCAGGTGTCTCTAGAGCTTGCTTGTTGATATGTTCAATGAGTTTCTTTCGATTCAGTGGCCCTGTAGGACTCTTGTTACATTCATAACTGCAGCGTTGCGAAGGTGGCATAAAACTGTCCTATAAAAATAATTTAAATTCAGTCATTTTGAAAAAAAAACAATGATAAAAAAACACACAAAACTATTAATCACTCAAATAAACAGACTTACATCAGGGTCCACTTCCTTGGCCAGTATATTGAGTTCCTCTGGCGTGAGCTCTGCCAACAATTGATCCACATCAATGTCATCATACTCGCTCAGATCCTTGCCATACAGCTTGGCTGCTGTCGTCATGGTGGTTGTCTTGGTTGACGAAGAAGTCTGTAAATCATCCCATGGTTGCTGGTCAACAACCGAATGTTTCCTCGACATTTTATAAAATTCTACGATCTATAGTCAAGTGCAAAACGATCCTCGTGTCTACTTCAATGAGCTCCAATATATTATGCAACAGCGTTCAATTATGATAAAGATTTATCTCTATTGTATTTAAGATTATATAATCGCGTCAAGCGACGCATCTACAGTCTCGCCGCTATAAACAAAGGGAAGCCCGTTATTGACGTTTCGGGTTAATTATCGCGGCGCCCGTCGGTCGTGCCGGATCAATTATTCAAATGGCGCATTGACCGCGGAGAGGAAGAAGGACGTCGATACGGCGCCGTTTCGCGCAAGTGACGACACGACCGATTTCTTTTATCGCGGAATCGTTATCGCCGAGTGCCGACAGGCCGTACGTTCGCGATCGACTGATCCGATCGCGTCGATCATATGGCGCGTTTAAACTCGGCGAGCGTCCAACGCGGCTGATGCCCTCTGACCCAGATAATTCGGGATCGATTTTCATTGACAACTCGCGTGCCAAATCGGCGACCGAAGCGGAATCCCGCCGTCGCAGCCACCGCCCGGCTGACGGACGGCTCGGGTCCCCCTCTTCCTTGGGACTCACTCGGTGATAAGAATGCTGGACGCGACCTTGCACGACGGTGCGTGCTCTGTCGCCGGTGCGTGGATTAAAAAGATTAAAAGTTCCGCTCCGAGATAGAAACGCCTGCTCCGGATAATAACTCCTCGCACACAGTCTCACCACACGACGACGACGTACGGACACACTTCACTGACCAGCTCACCAGATCGCGGCAGCGCCCTTTTAACGTTGACAATGCGATTGCGTGAAGATCGAGTCGATCACGCGTCCAGAGATGCGACTTGTCCAGATCACGAGATTTTCGAAACTGATTCGCGCAACCGAATTCTTACTCAAGGTACAGGTGGACCGGAGGATAATCGGAATTGCAGCCTGTCTTTTTACGCGATTATGACGATATGACGGCACGATCGACGCGGTTTTGATTGTGCGTTGCTTGGACAACTGCACGCTGCACGCTGCACGCGATGCTGGAAGGTGTTACGGCGAATGGAGTATACGTCGATGAGAAGGCGGGAAATTCGAAGCGATTCGCGTTGCGCACGAATATAGATGCATTTCAGAAATAATATTGGATATTAATTTAATATTAATAATAAAATTAATTAATAATTTAAGTAATAATTTTTATTTAATTTGGAATGTCACACACCAAAACGGATATATGCATTATCTATTATTTTTCTATTATATTACTTATTTTTATATATATTAATATATATAATATAATAAAAAAATAATAGATAATATATCCGTTTTTTATATTATATATATATATAAATATTATGTATATATATATAATTTATATGTAAAATTTATATATAAAAATATATATGAATTTTGTATATATTATTATTTATATATAATTATTATTTATAGATACATTATATAAAATTTTTTTAACACAAACTTTAAGCTTTAATTTCGAAATGATGAAGAGAGAAAGAGAGAAAACTCGACAAATATTCTAATTTAAAAATATTTGACAAATCTCCTTAAGCTATTTTAGTTTGTGTATGTACTTCTACTACAGACACCAGAAGATTATTAACATAAGTCCTGAAAGGAATTGTCATCCGTTCCTGATTATAAGCTCAATATCAGCAATCTCCGGCTTAGATCCTTGACTTGAATTTTTATTTGAAAGAATCGTACATTACTTTCAATAATTCATCAAATAATAATAATATGACATGACGTTGCATTACGTTGCAGAATCGAATCGTCCTCGATTGAAGCCTCTCTCACTTCTTCTGAGCAAAGATCTTCCGCAATACGATTACCCTTTCTGCTAAATTATGAGTATCTTCATGACATTGCTACTGTAGTACTAGAGCTAGCTTGAATGTATGATTGCATCAGAGACTACAGAGAGATTGCGACAATATAAAATATAGCTATATCGAATATCTCAAGATTTCCACCTTCATATCAATGTGCAGTCGCATTCTTGTTGCTTTTATTTCTTGAATGAAAAACGCATTGGTATCTCGAGTGATAACTCGACGCATCTCTCTATCAAAATTTCACCATTGCTATCAATATCTATCATTCTCATCACCGCGTCTTTTGCTATTTAAGATGCACTGTCCATCGCTTAATTTTTTTCGTATTCAACATGTGTCTATCGAGAACCGATACAAATTTATCCGCGTGTGCATCCAGTAACGCGCAAAACCATACAGTACGAGTCATCCGCATATTAATCGAGCCCCGGTATCCTCGTTTCACGATTGACCGTGAAACCAGCACGTGAATCCAAGTTGCCAAAACCGGCAATTCCCCTTCCTCCTTCTTTTTTCCCCGCATCCCGTTCCTCCTGCTTCTACCTCGATCACGTAAGACTCCGCGGAGTCTCGACATTGACATAATCGACCTGACTCGACGCCGCTCAAGGTCACCGGTAAGAGTGAAGGATCTCGGGCGAGACGGTGGGCTGATATCAGTCCCAGGAAAGCTGGTGCGAAGAAAGGGGTAGGCAGGGGATGAAAGGGGGACCGATACGCGCGTCCGTCCTCGAGGGAGAGACGCAGCGGGATCTCCATCTCCGGTCCACGTTCCGGATCGGAGTGCCGTCCATCGCGCGGTTAGCAGTAGCGGCGACAGCCCTCAAAAATAGCTGAGGCTTCCTCGCTGAGACTGGCACCCTCCCAACGGGCTATACTTGGACATACCCGCGCACCCGATTATTTATAGTGAGCGCGAGAGCGCGGCCACTGGCCTTCTTACGAACTAACCAGCCACGACGACCAGCCGAGGAGACATTCCGCCGCCCGTGACCTAGGCCCGCATTAATAACGACACCATCCTTGCCTTGCCCTGCCTCCCGACCGCGACGAGAAACTTAGCACTTTGCACTACGTCGGCGAACGTAGCCGCATCAACGCCTTTCTCTCTCCCTCTTTCTCTTTCGCGACTCCAAACTCTCGCTCAAAAAAAAAAAAAAAAAAAAAAAAAAAAAAATCTTCCTCTTTGCGGCTGTTGACTCTCTTCAAGCTCGCTGACTGCTGAACAATAAGAGTTTCCTTCATTAATAGTCGCTCTAGGATTTAGAATTTTGTCTGTGTTGATTTTTATTTATTTTTAATTATGCAGATTTCTGGAACTTCAAATTTTTAATTCGAATGACGAAGCCCACAAAATAATTGTTCGTAAGAGGGAAGAATAATGCGGAATATAAATAACAGGAAACTTGAAAAGTCCAGAGAAGATGGACTAGCTGTCTAATTTGAATGAGCTATTAAAAATATATCACCCTTCACACGAGACACCGAACGTGGTTTCTTATTTTCTTTATTGTGAGATCCAAACGACCAGACGACCATCATAAAAAAAAGTCAAAGCTACGAAAGTTACTAGCGATGAACCACATCTGTCCGAGATATTTTTATCTAAATTTTAAAAGTATATTTTCAATGTTAAGGTAATATTTAAAGATCGAGAGACACTGCAGAATACGAACTATCTTGCATCAACATCGCTAAAGATGATAGAAGATGACAGAAGAAGCAATTACTTTCCAGCCATCAGTAATAATTTTATGCGATTTCTCTGAAATTTCTGAGACTGCACGTCTTTTCTTTTTTTATTTATAAATTTTCCAGTAAAACCTACAAATTCGCTTCCTACGAATTTACGAAGCGGAGCGGTAGAAAACGTAACCAAGTTTTTTTTTCCTTTCGATTGACGGGAAAGCGAGTCACTCACGTATCTCGCTCGTTCGCGAAAACAGATTGAATAGAGACGCGTCCGAAGCTAATTTTTTTCTAACGGCACTTATAATTCACATCGTTCAGCAGATGCGAGAAGTGAGAGCTGCGAGATCTGCATCATCGAACATGACAATAACTTTCGCGATACCTACATCTCTACTATCTCTGGTTCTTTGTTTTGCTCGACAAATATGCAATCT
This sequence comes from Lasius fuliginosus, assembly GCA_949152495.1. NCBI lineage: Eukaryota > Metazoa > Arthropoda > Insecta > Hymenoptera > Formicidae > Lasius > Lasius fuliginosus. The sequence goes on along the minus strand of OX424445.1, from coordinate 3,103,512 downwards.
CCAATCAACGCGAGAAGAAAAAATTCATCGACATGATTATTAAAAGGTAAGAATACGAGAATCAAGAATCCAGCAACGTCAAAAAAAATAAGGATCTAATATAAATATCTCCCATTGATTAATTCAATTCCCAATCGTTGACATGAAAATTCGCGTTTTCGCGCATTCCCTTACTTTCGCGAGTGCCGACTTCCTTCTGCACGACTTTGTCCAACGAACGATACTTGGAACGTACATGAATCAAGCGATCTTTAAGGTCCGTTTGCGGCGTAACGGTCGTTAAACATCGTTTTATACGGCGTAACATACCGCCGGCAACGGTGGTTCCACAACGTTATACTACTAGTATTTATGCGCGCGTCTAGCAGCTGGCGAACAGTACCGTGAGAGATATTGTTCAATGACCTGAAGCAGTCTCGTCGCTCGACGAGCAGATCCAGGATGCCTCTATAATCAATAGCGATAATTATCGCTCGTTCCATTTTCGGTCGCGTGACTTTTCAATCAGCGAGCATGATCAGTTAGTTCTCGCGAAGAGAAAACCGCCTAATTACAACGCGTTCGCCATTCTAATAACAGTAATAATAACCGTCTCACAGAGATCTCGCAGATCTCGGCTAGCTGATCGCGACGTAAATCACAGCCGCCGGATGATTTATCTGGCGCGTCTACGCAAAGTTTACGATCGTCGGCGACGAGACGCATTCTGCCAAAACGCACGTGTTACGCAATTCCGTTCCGCGATTGATCAAGCCGTCGTAATCGATATATAATCCGTATTCTCGCGGCCGCATCTTTCCTTGTTATACCGAATTATTTTTTTCACCAACGTGCAGATCCATACAGATCCGCGATCGAGCTTTCCTCCCTTTTCCCACCCTCCCGATCCACTCTCTCTTTGTGTACAAACAGATTCCTGTTGGCGGCGCGCCAGGTACCCGGCGAGAATTGATAAAATCGCCCCGATCTCGAAAAGGTCTCGCAATCGTGAAAGTATATCGATATATAAGTCCCGCGATCTGGGTTATCGTGTCAGTTCTTCACTTAGTCGGCGACAAAACCGAGCGGATGTGAAACTCCAGTTAGTAATTAGATCGACGTCGCGCGCCTGTAGATTAAGAATGACTGTTAAAGTCATTAAAATAAACAGAGTAGTTTAATTTATATGAATATTGGAATTAAATTAAGATCGACTTGTGAGATTAAACTGGAACTAAGACGAGATTAAATTACAATTAAGAGCGTACAAATATCATATAAGCATTAATACGGAAATATAAATTATAGCGGTGCAAATTGAGATAAAGTTTATAAGAGAGCAATATGTCTTTCCAACGCTAGACTTATACTACTTACTTTTATCGAATATTAGATACTAATATTCTTTTTGCAAACTGTTCGATTATTTGCATTCGATATGCGCTTATTATTAACGAAACTGCTGGTTTTCGTATTTAATAGGGATATAACGGAAATGTATCAATTTGTAGCTCCATTCACTGTAACGTCTGACAGACCACGTGAATATTCATTCATCAGTACTTCGATCTCGACTTCCTGGTGAAAACTCTCCTTCTGCAATAATTATCAACGACGGCGACAAAGTGTCGAAATGTTTAATGCGTCTTACAAGTCGATGGATCGATTCATCGAATAAATTCATCGACGAGCACGTGCGACGACTGAAATGCTTGTTCGTATTATCGTAGATCAGTGATCCATCATTTCCAGTCTTTCTTTATTTGTGCATTTTTTAATTTTTCGTCTTTGAAAGAAGACGAAAAATTAAAAAATGTACAAATAAAAAAAAACTTTGAAAAAAGACTCCTTGAGAAAATAGAAGTGAAGGCTTTTTAACGTTTCGTAAATTAAGAGTAGATCTACGAATGAATTTGTATTCCATTTGAACTCTCTGTTTCGTAGATAACTAGATATTCGAGCACAATAGAGGAACTTGAATCAACTTTGGCGAAAAGAATTTGCAATTTGCTAAATCGAAGTCTGTGTATGATTAGCCAATGTAGATGTTTGGTCAAACAATCGAGCGCGGTCGCGATATTATACCGTTTCAATTACTAGAATAATAGAGCGCCTAGGCATCGCCGATATGCGCAGCAACCTGATCAAATATTGGCCAGTTGATAATTAATGGCACTCGATCATTTCCTCCGAATACCTCATGCAAAATACACGCATTAGCCGAATAATCGCTATTTACCTACAACCGCAATGAACCGTACGGCATCGCCAGAATCGAAATATGAAATCATTCGGGAAATTATGCGAAAGAGAGTTCGCGAAAATATTTCGCACATTTAATCCAAAATATTTTCATGGTGTGTGAGGCGCGTATATTTCATAAAAATATATATAATATCATGTATAAAAAATATATTTTCAAAAGAGATAAAATTCCTTTTTGTCAAATTTTCTAATCTTAGCTGCTTGAATCTCGAATGCGAGAAAATCAAGTTCTTAAACGACGTAAGACGTTATATCGCGCGCAATTAAGTTAATTGTTGTTGCGAGAGCTCGCACTGCCATAAGAGCTCGTCGCGGAGAGCGAATTTCAGCGATTACCGCAAATGGGGCCGTACTTACGCAACGAAAGATCGCAGGAATGAGTGACCTGTAAGGTAATCACGCACAGGTACAGGTTCGCGACGAGATCGACGAAGCAGACGAGACTCTGGATTCACGCTCGCTCAGGTGAGACGAGTAAGGAGCGGCGCACGTCGCGTCGTGAGCCAAGACGAGAGTCGCCCGGAGCTGGAGCGCTACTAAACAACTGAGTTTTATATGCTGGAACCTCGATGAGAGGTGCTGAGTAGAGTGGTATTGTGCGCGAGAGTAGCGAAGTCTACGAGCCGGCGGCGAATTGCGTTCAAAACGACTTTCACTTCGAGGCTCCCGAGAAAAAAGGATCCAGTTTTTCCAAGTTTCCGCTCCGGGATTACAAGAGATGATGTCGGCGGAAATAAATTCCTGTCTACATTTTTCTCTCGCCTAAATGTGACTTTCTTGCTGGATCGTTGAAAGAGAATGTTCAGATTTGAGAATTTTTGAAAGATATCAGGATGTGTGTACTCGACAAATAAGAGATGCTAAACGACGTAAATGCACAGAGTATACTCATTCAAGAATACAGAAAGCTTCTGGGAAAAAAAAAGTTATCAAAATATATAATTATTTGAGAAGATAAAGTTCCATGCACAAATATGTATAATTGAATAGCGAATCATTATAAACACTGATCTTTCATCTAATGAATTTTTCGCGTAAGAGTGGTTCATAATGCGGCCAAATAATGCTTTATCCACCTTCTCTAGCAAGTAAAGCAAGATATCATCTGACGTCTGATAAATTTATTAGCTTGCTCGAATGGCATTTTCATCTCTCTGTAGTGGTCCCTTGTCCGAGTAAACAACCCATTGCTGCTTAAGATCGGCGTGATATCATCTGACGGATTCGCCGGATGACCTCATCGCACCTACATATCAACCGTTAGATAGAGATGCAACCGAGAATATCGCCGTGCGCCTCTTGTATAGAATTTTCCATAAAATTCCCGTAAGTTTGAATAAGGGAAGATATTATCGCCCCGTGTGTGCCGCTACGTGAATTTTACGCCGTGGTAAAAAATGTGAACATAATTTAATATTCTGCAACGTACGACAGATGATCACAGATTCACGGCCATTCAAACTATCGCCAGACTATACAAACATCTACAAGCCGCTATTATAAAGTATCCTAAAAGAACCTAATGGACGTGCTAATCTCTTTCGGACGTCTTTACGATATTTTTTGAACTTTCACGTTGTATTTAGAAATCAACAGCATTCGAATGCCACAATACAACAAATTATGTTAATCCACAAAACCTATTATAGGTCGGCTCAAAAGAAGTTTCATTAATAGCTTCAAGACAGTTTAATGATGTTCTTTTAGATTTTTTTTAAATATAAGAGTCTCTACGCTTTAAATATTTCTACAAAGATTTAAGCAAACAGAAGTTACAAATTTACTGGGAAAGACTAGTATGTTGCTTGCGGAATAATATTTGTCCATGATTATATTTCTAAAAATTAAGATAGCAATATCTTAAGTAAAAAACACAAAGAAAAATCTTTCATTATAAAAAATACTAAAGAGGACAAGTATTCCGTATACCTTTCATAGAAATAAAAGCCCTTTGACTATCAACTGCCGAGTACAACGTCTCGAAATAACAAGAGAGAGAGAGAGAGAGAGAGAGAGAGAGAGAGAGAGAGAGAGAGAGAGAGAGAGAGAGAGAGAGAGAGAGAGAGAGAGAGAGAGAAAGAGCGTTGGATGTAAACCCTGGAGAGTTTTCAAGTAAAAGATCACGGGTTCTTGATCTTAGCACCGCGGAAATCCGTCAAGATCCCTCGTTATTACTCTTTGCCGCGCATCACCGATTTACAAAAATACGACTACGACGAAGCGTCTCTATTTCGAATCCCGTCCGATCGATTCACCGATGTATTTCGAGAGCACGGTCGACCTTGATCGATAACGCCCACACTTTCGCTCTCGTGTATCTGCGTTTGCCCCATTTTCCTACTGATCAATCCTCTCGCGATCAGCTTCCCGTATCTCGCTTTCGAACGTTATTTCGCAAAATTAAACTCGCGCGCGTACGACAGACGAGATCGTTACCTGATGCATTCGACGACGGATAAATACTCGGGTCTATGATTAAATAGAGATCGACGGCGGCGACAAATAGGAAGGGGAAGAGGGGACGGTTATCAATCCCGACGCGCGTGATCGATCGGAAACACCGGTGATGAGAAACCATCGACGGGGTCGTTGACACGACGCAAGTTATATCCGACGTAGGTACATTGTTTCTCCGATCTTCGCGTATGTAAATAATCGCGCATGTCAATGCGACCTAAGTTTAGCGGGATCGCTGGAAGCCGTGTAAATCGATGCTGACACGTCTCCGTTTCGCTGTTGCACGTGCAAATCGATCACGGATAAACGGAAGCAATGCGTCGCGTATTTCGGGACGGTTTATGAATTTCCGCTCTGTTTGCCGAATTCTTTCGATTTATGTCGCGCGGATGTTAAACTGACAGGTACGACCCATGGCCGAACGCGCAAGTCTCTCTGTTACTGGAATCGTAAAGCATTCTCTTTCACACTCTAGAAGCTATCTCTGTGTTCTTCTTAATACTTGAAAGAAATACGACCTGAAAGAGATATGACCTTAATCCTGGATGATTAAAGAGTTAAAACGGGAAGAATTCCATTTCACGAATGGTATTCGTACATCAAACTCTCTCGAGAATCATTCAATGCTTTTACTCGACGCTATCCGTTTCTTCGTGGTGTCATAAAAGACTCGTAGCGTAACAATGCCTTTTGTCCCTTCGATGTCTAATCCCGCATTTAAAGAGCCCTCCGCTTAGTCACGATCGGCTGATCACAGCTCATCCGCACACGCGTGAGAACCTTTACAATGACTGATGAAAAGGTCAGCCCACCATGTACACTTATGCGACGATGTAGCATACATACGTGACGCGGTAATGAAAGCCGCCCCCGCGTCATACATAATCGAGCGATTTACATATTCGAAGGCAATCTTCCCGCGGCGAAAAGAAATCCGCGACATTTACGGCAACAGCTCTTACACAATCGACGATGCTTCGCGCTAGCAGATTTAATTAAAAGGCGATTTGTAAACACGCCGAGGCTAACGCTACCATGATTTACGCCAAGTGATCGTAAATATATCACAAATGATCTCGCACGAGAGATGCATCGACGCAATGGCCTTTGCTCGTTTCGAGAGAGAGAGAGAGAGAGAGAGAGAGAGAGAGAGAGAGAGAGAGAGAGAGAGAGAGAGAGAGAGAGAGAGAGAGAGAGAGAGAGAGAGAGAGAGAGAGAGAGAGAGAGAGAGAGAGAGAGAGAGAGAGAGAGAGAGAGAGAGAGAGAGAATAGTCGACCATTGAGTTCGTGGCGAATCTAAACTGTCTGACAGCGCGAGATGAAAACAATGGTCTATTCTGAACATCGCTTTCATTCTCTTAAAAAAAAAAACTACGCTGCACTTTTCTTCTGCCTAATTACGCGCAAGCTGATCGCTCCCGTTCGCACGATTAAATCCGATTGTTCGTTGCAATATTTTTGTAACACACTTTCTAGCACGGAGAGATCTCGTTTTATTTGCCGGAGATGAAATACCGCGATATAAATATGCACTAAGCAAATTTTCTTACACCATAAAACGCGTCGTGTACGGATATCCAAGGATGGAGACTTTCTCTCTCCTTAAGAATCATCATCTTGTACGAAGTATCTCCGTAATTCCAGCAATTTACGCATTCCAAGAACGTGAAATTGGAAGAAACCCATTTTGAATGCATATTTTCAGTTCTATCAATCTACGAAGTCTACTCTCCTATTAGAATTTCAAAATTGTTAAACATAAATGACTATTTTGATTCAATTTGAATTTTATAGAAATATACAAAAATAAGATGCATTTTTTCGAAAATTCGTTGTATGAAGTTATAAGATCTTTGACAGTAGAACAAAAGCAAGAACTCTATGCTTGAAAAACTCTCTTACATGTTTTTCAAGTTATTCCGAGGTCGGTGCAAAGTGAGACGGAAACAATTTCGCGTGAACCGCTTTGAATAAATCATTCTCGGGCGAAAGCTTTTCCCGACTGAATGCCGCCTAATCATCTCTGGTTCTCTTTATTTCTCGTCCGGTAACGTAAATTATATTTTCATTGGCAAATTCGCGAATTGCAAATCCAAAAAAGTTGAACCGCGGACAAAGAAAAGATACATACATCCAATCGCCACGCTTCCCGAACAAAGTTCAAGGTTCTTTTTGTTCAACAACAGCAGTCGTGGATCCACGTGTACTTTATTTTTTCCTGTCACGTGAGAGAATAATGACCGCGGGCGAGGTCAAAAACCCTCGAAACTCCTCATTTACCGCGGCAGCTTTCGTACTCTATTCTCGGCGATGTGTACAAAGAGTTCGAGGTTTATAATTAGAAAAGTCCAAGAGAGACAGACAGAAAGGAGAAAATCGGAGTAACGAGGGAACAAGTCGATCCTATTTTCGAAACGCGATATGCACAACAAGTTCCTCGAAGTTTACGATCGTTTGTAAGAGAAAATCGCCATTGTGGAACGGTTTTACTCGACGATCGTCCGCCCGAGGTAAACGACATCCGAACTGCCGATTGTACGGCGGTATTCTATTATGAGCGCCAACCCCGACAATCTCGGTTTTACGATTTCCGATTTAGCAGCGAGACCCACGCCTCTCGCGAGGTCCTCCGGAGAGTTAGCACGTTGCTGGACCAGCCGAGAGGCGAGAGGGAAACAATTTTTGGCGAACAACGGAATGTGATTTTGTACGAGATTAATAGATTCTCATCGTAAATATGTAATTCGGGATTTGTACGTGTCGTGTGTCTACTCTGTGCGCAAAATCTACCCTGCCAAAATCTACCTTAAAGTTACGCTCGTTTTTCAGTTTGCGCGCGCCGAATCGGAAGATCGTTCGTGCTGTTTTTATAAGACGTAAAATTGCAAGGACCACCCACGCACACGTCGTTGCGTGTGTATCTCGTCTACGTATCTTTCACTACGTATCTTTTCCCTAATCACTACCCGTCGATGCATCGCTTGCGAAAGACGCAGCCCCGTCACAGATACCTGCCGTTCCGTCAATTACCACTAGTATTGTATTCAAGCGTGTTCCTAATTGCATACCGTACAGGCACATTGTATTCGAGCCGCGCCAAAGAGCGAGGTGCGACTTCGCGAGAAAACATCGCAATTTATATTGTGCGCCACAATTCTTCACGCTCCGGGGATATTAATCTCCTTGTGGATAATTTATAAGTCTTGCCGCCTCTTGGCAACGGCTTTACCGGACCATCAAAACTTATCATCACGATCGCGCTGGCATTTTCGTGAAAATTTCTGCGAAAATCTTCGTCTCGCTTTTCGCACTCACGGCCAATAGCAGGCCGCCTCGAAAATATAATCGACGAAACTCCAAACGGAAAATCAGTGGGGTAAACGCAACATCTAAGCGCGCAAGATTCCGCACCGGCGGAATCTCGAGAACGATCCACTGCTATGCCGATGACATCTCAAGAACGTATCGAGCTGTCTTGTATTTCAAGAATGGTTCGCGCAAGATAATTTTTGAAATATCGATAAAAATCCGCGAAAAAACGCGTGCGATTAATCGCGGTCTCGCGTTGAGGCCACGTCGTTCGATCATCGCCAGAGAAACCGAGCCAGGTGTCGATACGCCAAAAGCCAAACACATTGTTGCCTCAAGGAGAGCCGGAAAGACGGACGAGGAATATTACGTCGATGAAATTTATAGAGCCCGCGCGCGCAGAGAATTGAGAGTCCAAAGTTTCGCGAGTCTGATGCCGCTAAATCTAAAGAGCACCGAATTGCGCTTTGACGCAAACGCGGCGCGATTTATCCGACAAACGTTATTCGCGCGTTAATATTCCTATGAAGTTTTCAACAAGCTGGAAAATCGGCGACTGAATGTTTTCAATTATCGACTTAGCCTCTGAATGAACGGCCGCTGACGACTTTGAAGCAGAAGAGCGAAGCGTTCGACCGACGAACATAAATTCGGAAACGGATATCGTATCATCGCGAATTGCGCAATCATCTTTTTTTATTGCGATTTTTATTCGCGCTATCTGGCGCGCGGCCAGCACCTGCAGCCACGACACAAAAAGACATCGAATTCTTTTTATAGGTAACGGAAAAGGCCCGTTGCACGAGCGAGCGAGGTCCTTCCGAATCTTTCGCTTTTGTTTAACGTCGCTTAACTTTAGCCATATTTATATCAAGTGTATTTTTACGATGGCCGGATGCATTCTATCGATTCCAAAATTTCAATGCCAACATACCACACGCGGCTGTCGACAAGATGCAATATGCCATATCGTTGTCAGTGTAAAAGTGACGCTAACAAGGTCGGAAATTCGACTACTTGTTTACTGTATTTCTGCATTTGGCTCACGTCGTTCCACGTAAGAAGATAGACTAATGCAAAAAAAATATGATTTGAGTATTCAGAAAAAAATTACTTAAAAACACACAAAAATCGAATGTATCCAAATATCGATCAATACGTGAATTAAAGAGAATCTAAAACTTATCTAAGATCTTGAAAATTAATCAATATATTATAATTAAATATCTTGTTATTTAAGACGGAAAATCCGTCAATTTTATAAATAGACGAATGTGTCTCAAAACGTGGAGCTTTTCGCGCGTTTATCAAACAGTTGACAGGACCCAAGGCTGCCATTATTTCGCGTATTCGATTCACGGATAAACAGCCGGAAAATCGTAAACCGCTCTCGATGAATAATCGTATGCAAAAACCACTACTTTGTGCACTCGACCTACGCGCGCCAAGAAAGAAGATTTTTTTCTTGCCCTTTCCATCCATTCCCAGCCTAATCCGCTGACGCGAATCCGTCAAATCTTCGGATCGCAAACGAATATCCTAAATCTTTCGTTCATATGTTTGTAATCCACTTGACAGGCGTAAAGATACGCGATCAGCGTGATGTATGAAAGAGCGGAAACGCGCGACGGATTCTGGCAGGACCACCAGATTTAATCCCAGAAGTAAATAAGCCTTAATTACATAATTACTAAATACGAAAAATATACCAAGAAATTCGATCCAAGAATTGAAAGATCCGAGATCTCTAAACAGTTTATGCATCCTAAATAGTCTAAGAATTTAAGAATTATGAATTTATACATAAACATAATATGTAAAAATATTTTCAAATATATCTACAAATCAATTGATATTTGTTAATCAATGTTATTAATAATATATTCAAAAATCCGAAGGAAAAATGAAGAATTTAAATATTTAAAGATCGCAAGAGAGTAGAATGCATACTAAACTCATCAAGAATCTGGAGCCTAGTCTCAACTCTTTCGAATTTTACCTCACGTTTAGTGGTGGTTGTGGTAGTTTTTCTGGTGGTCTTAGTGGTGGTTCTCATCGTGCTGAGATTCTCGTAAGGAGGATCCCAGTCCTGGAAGATCTCCGTGGTCGCCATGATTATCGTCGCGATCGTCTCGCTTGGCACAGTTTAAATGTCACTCCTCCCTAAATCCTTCACACGACGGGCACTTTAAAAAATCCTTACGGTTATCCTTCGTCGCGTCAAAAAATATTTCTGCAAGTTCGTACATAATCATAGTACCCCTAATCCTCGGTTGTCGAAAAGCAGATCGATCGTCACGCGTGTAATGTACGAATTAAAATCTTCTATCTATCCGATCCAAAATGTTGACATAAAATTTTGACTCTTCGCCTAATCTTTGGCACTCTTAGTATCGATTAGCGCTATCGCGCGAGAAACAGCCTCCATACGCTCAAAAAAATGTCACGCGACCTCTGACGAAATTAGGATATTTTTATATCCTTATATTTTTAATAACCGCCGATATTTTAATATCCTTAACGTGAAACAAATTTTAATTTTAAACGAAAAGAAAAGAAATTGCAACGGGTGCATCTAATCGAGCCGGAGCTCTCATGCCGCCTCATAGACGAGCTGGATGACCGTGAACGGATGCTGCGACTACGGAGGCCCCCTCCCCCCCCCCCAAAAAAAAAACAATCTTCGTTCACGCCGAGAGAGTCGCCCCTCGGACAACACGTTGCGGGATAACTCGAAATATGCGCGATTCTCGAGATGGACCACGCTCGACTGAAGTCGGGAAACCGCGTCTCCGCTGTGCCGCGAGCGCACCGCATCGCGCCCCATCCGCGGACCACTTCCAGAAATACGGAGAAACACGTACATATAATTAGGCCACCACCCGCGCGGCGACGACGACGCACGGGAAAAAGCGCATAGTGCGAGATGCCGCGTCGCGATGATTCTTCACTAGTCGGTTCCCTTCTCCCGTCGATCGTCGTCTTCTTGAAGTCTTTAACGCGCGGAAAATTTACATTTTAGGAGGACGGGAGAGAACACAAACAGTTACCTATGTAACACCGACACGGGTCGTGTGTAAAACATTGCAAAACCGCAAAATTAGTTTGCGACGCGCGATAGAATTCTTCGCCTTCTGAATATGTCAGGGGATTAATTCATCATATAAAAAATACGTATAAAAAATTGTCCGTCGATTTCTTCCTTTTTCTAAAGATATAATAATCTATAGATTTAATGATATTTTTAGGTATCTTCTAAAAAGAGATTCAAAAATCTAAAATTACGACTTTTTAAGTATTAAGTATAAGACATTATTAGTGATGGCTCAAAGAGTATCTTTAGAGAAGGAAGAGTATGTAGAAAAAGGAAGAAATCGACAGACACAATTTTTCGCATGTCGATGGATTAATTCCTTGATATATTCAGAAAGCGAAGAATTCCATTGCACGTCGTAAACTAGTAATTTTGCGATTTTGCAATGTTTTACACGCGACTCGTGTCTATGTTACATAGGTAACTATTTGTGTTCTCTGCGGTCCTCCTAAAATGTAAATTTTCCGCGTGTAAGAAATGGAATAAAGCAGTGAAGGAGACGCGCGTGGAATATACATAGATATCGAGACTTGTCGTTTGCCGTCACGATCGTTTATTTTTCTTAAAAACGAATGTCAGAAATAGAAGAGGCCGAGAGTGTCTGGATGACGAGAATATCGCGCTTGTGCAACGGCGATACGCAAATCTTTGGAAACATCGATCTTTGCGCATATAATCCTTCGGTCCCATCAATCGGATGTCTCTGAATATTGCGGAGCAAATCTAGATGTTGCAGATCTAAGGCAGAAACAATAATATATGCGGAAAATAATTTGTTTCGCCTGCGGAGATGTCGGCAACCATCCGTGACGGGAATTGCGTAAAACAGATTGCGAAAGATTTGCGAAGATCTCTCTCTTTCTCTCTCCGATGAGCTGGCCGATCCGCGAATTTCGTGGTGCAAAATAACGAAAGCAATGTTTTCGCACGAAGGAGATAAACCGGTGACATTTCCTCGTCCGCGATCATTTTCGCCGTCGTATCCATACGAATCCTTTTTGCTAAATCGCTCGGAATTTCTCTTTGGCAGAGCTCGCGCGCGATGATATGTGCTGCATTCGACGCATAATTCAGTATTTAGCACGAACACGCGTAAAGTTGGACCACTCGATGACACTTGTATGTTAGTCGAGTTATTTAAACACAAAAACGATAGATGTGAATATAATAAGCGAGAATGAATATAGAGTGAATATATAACTCGAGAAATATTTTCTGAATTAGAAACGCGACGCCGTAGAAAACAGCTTAAAGTTATTTGATTTTATTTTATTATTATATCGAATTTTCTAGTTTATTTAATTTATTAACTTGTCCTTCATTTTTATGCGTTACAAAATCTGTGAATCTACAGATATAAAATAAATCTTTTACACCTAGATATAAATTCAAAAAATTATTTTCTGTTATTTTATATAAAAAAAAATTAATATTATAATATAAAAAAATTTTAATTTTTTTTAAGTTTACAATTAGTTATAAGAAAATGCAAAATCCGTATTAATTTATAGTCATATAATAAAAAATTATATCGCGCGCGCATTTTTAATAAAATCTTAATTAATTACTATAGATGATCAACAGCAATGATAACAAGCTCTTTATTTTAACGTGAAATTATTTATAAAAATAATATCTGTTCTCTATATCTCGAATAGAGATGGCGGCAGCATTTGGAAGCTTTCGTGCGAGTTTGAAAAGCTGTCCGTGCGAAAACTCTTGCGGAAGAGCCGTCAGATGGTGCAAAAGCTTGCCAAGCCCGTATCGCTAGTACAAAGAAGACACTGTGCCCGATTTTACCTTCGGTCGTCGAGCTGCCAGAAAAGCTCTCGACCTGAGAAAGGTCTGGAAAAGAGCTGATGTGCTTTGATAATGTAATAGCAAACTACCGCTAGATTAACAAAAGAAATAATTAGCTAAGTTGCACGGTGGATAACATGGATGATATTTTTAAATAGAAATTACATATCCAAGATTAGAGATGCAAGAGTCCAAGGATTTATATGGAAAACACATTCGAACATAATAGAAACTGAAGATTTGTAGATTAAAAATGTATTATTCTAATTTTTAATAGAATATATACTGTTTAAATTTTAATACAATATTTCTATATATTTCTTTTACGTTCTACATTCATTGACCATATCTCGCGCCAAAGATGCATTAAAGAAACATCATTTAAATACCGTACGGTATTTTCACGCACATCATGCAAATTTCTCTCACATTCGGAGACCATCGCCAGACATGCACAACACGAAAGTTAAATCGATCGATCTCATTTCGGAAAATAATTTATGCAGAGCGGGGATTAAACGTTTTCCTCTAACGCCGCGGGGATATCATCTGCGCGATTAAAGAGCTCATTTCGCACGTCGATTGTCCGATGATCGTTCGTGCGAATTTTCAATATGCGCACCACATGCGGCCAACAATCGCAGGCGAGAACAAGCAATTCCGTCCGGGAAACGGTCTCCTTTTTGCGCCGGAAAAATCGAATTACCCTCCACACTGCTCCTATATACGCGATGTGAGCATAAAATGAATACAGGACAATTAAAAATGTGTAGACCAAGTTTTAATATTTTGTAAAGTAACCTTCTATTTTCGATATACAATATATATATATATATATATATATTTTTTTTTTTAAACATAGTCAAATTGTGCAAAGTTTTCGACTGTCCTGATACAAAGTTTGTAGCAAGTATCAAGATGGAATGTCCATTAGAAAACCGCAATCGTGAATCGACACGATTTATATTTTCGCGATAAGATGAAAACGGACAGAAATTATCGGCAAACTGGATGCGTTAAGTTATGAGTGATGAATCCGCGATTGCGTTCCAAAAGCCGCAGATCGAAAATGCGACATTAAAGTGGAAAATTATTCGCGGAATGTGACACGTGCGAATGGATCGGCTTATCTGTTAACGTTAAAAATAAACGTCCAGTCTCAATCGTGTTGCTATGTATGGATTTAATTTTAAGAGGAGAGCTCTTTTTATAAAGAATATCACGTTTTGTGATACGATTCAATGTATGTATTTGTAAAGATTTCGCGCTTCAAATTACGAACTATTACGAGAAAAAAATCTTACAGGAAAAACTTTAGGAAGACTTGAAAAAATCTTAAAAAAAAGAAGTACTTACGAGAAAAAATCGCTACATTGAAGAAGGTAATGTATTTTAGAGCTGTTTATAGCAGCGCTCGGTGCCTGAATCTAACTCTTGAAGCATCGAGTACACGAGAACAAAATTCAGGGAACTCGACGTTAATTATAGAATATAATTAATTATATTCGAAATGGATGTCGAGGAAATAACAATCAGCGCGACTGTGTCGTTTAATACTACTGAGCGTGATGCAGTTGTGGCTCCGCGCCAAAGAGACGATAAAATTTTATTATCGGCATATAATAATACTCTTTCGCCTTGTCAAGCCTCACGAGACAACCATTTGCATTGTTAATTGCATTACCCTTTGTTCACAATATCAAATCTATTTGCGAGCGCAATATTAAAAATCCGATCATCTATTTAACGTCAATTGCATATTGTTTCATTCTTAAATACACGGAAAGAAGAACGTATACAAAATAAAAAAAAAAACACATATAAAAAATATTCGAGAGAACGTTAAAAAAATTGAAGCTGTCATTTGAAGTATTAAATATTGCAAAATTTATTTAACAAGATGTTGAAGTACTATTTAGAGAAGTCTTGCCAATAATACACATGTTTTACTATATTCTGTATTAAGACGTCCTCGTATTGAACTTAATTCGATAAAATTATCGAGCGAAATCCATCGCGAGTCGAATGCTGTTCTGTATCCCGAAATCGACCAGCATCGAGAGAGGAAACTTTCCATCGACGCAGCTGTTTCGAGTGGCGCGTTATTTTTGAGTCGATTCATCGCTCCTCCCTCCGACGCCGGGTATCCTTACGTCAGCGACAACACGATGAATCTGAATGTTTTCTCTTCCCGTTACAGCGGCGTAAAATCGTGTGTCCTGTGTGAGAACGCGGACCTTCCCCAATCGACCTTCGCTTCCGCCTTGCCCAATCATGGCCTGACCTTTCTCGTGTAGAACCGTCGTTCACCCCGTTGTCTGCCGACAACGGGTTAACGCGCGACGTACAAAAACGCACCCCCTCGAAAAATACACGTCGTACGGATTGTAAATTACGGCGAACTTCACCGCCCACGCTCGAACTAACGCATCATTTCAACACATGTGGTAAACAAACAAGATTACGCTAGGATGAAAAAAAAATATTATTGAAACGCTACGCAGATGTCATTAGAGAGACAAATAATAATCTTAAATTTATTGAGATCATCCTTGTCCCAGTGGAATCTAATGTTTCTTTTGTCACAAGATCCTTGGCTCATTCGAGCTTCTCCGTAAATAATTGTTCAATGCCGCAATGCAGTACTTTGTGCGTAAAAATAACGCAATATAAACAAGTCACTCTTTATTTTATACTTTGATTGTCCGTGAAATTGGCTTGGCAATGAGTTTGTTGACCTCAGCGAAGACAAAAATTACTCTCGACCAATGATAACATATTGATTTTCTTTCAATTTTCACGTCTGTGGCAGGCCGATGCTTTGTCAAATAAAGTGGTTTGCCACTCCCAAATGAAACACACACAGACCAAACGATGCAACCGCGATAATAAAAAATAACGAGCCACCTGGCTAATTACGCTTCAATTATGCCGTCTCGAGTTTCGATTATCGCGATCCCGAAATTCAATTCCTTGCATACGAATCATTTCAATCAACTCACCATCGCGCCCGTGCTGTATAATCGTTCTTTGTGTAGGTGTATAAAATTTTTCTGCTTTTAACAATGCTTTAAATTCCATTATTATATACTATATATTATATTATATTCTCGAACTATGATAAAAAAAAACGCTATAAATGTCAAAAGTTTATGATATATTAAAAATTTTTATTTTATCGATTTATTTTTTATTATTTTTATATTTTATTCTTTTTTATTATATCGAAACGAAACCAGAATATTTAATAGTGATTATTTATTTGAACCGAAACGTTCCTTTCAGAATTAATTTTCGAATCTTCGATGGACGATGGGCGACGACGCGTCGCGCTTCTGGACGCGGCGAGCAATTGGATGCTTTAAGGGTAAAGGTTCACAAAGCGGCTGAAGCTTGCCCAAAGCTCGTCTGAAATCGTGCCATCGACAAAGCAGCGAAGGGATTAATCGCACGGGCGTGAAAAATGGGCAGTAAAGGGTCAGGCGCCGCTTACCGGTGGTCCGAGGACGCGACGCGACGGCGAGAACTCGATCTATTTCGAGATCGGCCAAACGACCAACGACGACGAGAGCCCATCGACCGACCCGATCCGGTGGTGCCTGGTGCCTTCGCTAATTGAAACGCCGGGAGGCATCGACCAAAAAGCGAAACGGAGCAACACGCGTACCGTACGGCTGTTCGTTTCATACATTTTCGCCGCCGCGAAATGAAATTGCCTCCGGGTTCTCGATGCGCGTGTAATTTGCGCGCGATCTCTCGGTTCTCTCGATCAACGACGCGAAATCGACGTCGCCGAGGAGCCCGACATAGTCCATCTCCGTCGACGTCTTGTTTGCCAGAAAATGTCTCCGACAGACCCGACACCTCGTAGAATATTATCGCGGGTGTGTCAGCGCGACTGCCAAACGTCTGTTTGAACGATTGAAAGGGACATATTACCGTAATAGCGTTACGCCAATATAATAATCGATGAGCTAAGATATTTATAAAACCGATATTTATAAAACCTAATGTTCGAGAACTTCAGAGACGCTAAAAGCTTCGAAGGTAAAAATGATACAAAAGAATTTGGAACTTCGAAGAGAGATAAATATCGATTAAGGATTCAAAATGCCAAGATCTTAGGATACTCAGAATCGTGAAATTTACAAAATTATTAAGAAGAATTGAAATTTCGGGATTGCACACTGTTCCATAACTTTCACATAAATAAAATTTAAGTAGACAAAGTTAAAATTTCATGCGACACAACAGAATACAAAGGGACATCGTATTTTAATGAACACTAAGTATTCATGAGCGCCGGATGTGAGTTAATTCGATTCTTGGCGTTAACGTTACGACACGTCACACGTTGTATCAAGGCTCTAGATCGGAACGACAGTATAGCAAAACTCTGAATATGCTGTTCGTACATGTATCCGTTTAGCGTGCGATGCATCGTAACGAAGTCTGCCAAGTGGCCGACACTTCATTCAGAATTATTCTTCTTTATGCGACACGAACGAGTTCAACGAATTTCAACCTAATCCTTTCGACGGACGATCTTATGGAAACCTTAAGAAATTCCTTAAATACCTCGAGAATTTACCTAAATATTGAAGCCCGCACCAGGATTAAAAAACGAGATAAATCGCGAAAGAACACACAGTTTCGATCGTGGAAAAGCTTTCCAAGAACTCGCAGAAGACATCTCGTGTGATTCCTCTCGGCACGAAAAATTTCGCATGACAGTAAAAATCCGCGAAAGCGTTTTGCGTGAACGCGCAAATCGGGAGAGCGCAATTTTTTAAAAATATTTAGGTCATAAAGTGTAAACCCGATTTATGACACAGCCCGTTGCACATATACGCGCCCGTTCACGGTAACTCTGACGTCGTTCGCCAAATGTGCCGCGGCCCTACGTCATTGTCGGGTTATTTATATCGCCGCGACGAGGTTGCAGATTCGACGATTTCGAACCTGTTGCATCCGGAACCGAATTCGCGCGCCGATATTTACGAGTGCGTCGTTTGAAATTTAAGTGCAACGTCGAAAACCCGGCTGTCAGCCCGACGACGACGCGTCGTCGACCGAGTGAAATATTTTCGGAAGCACTCGCCGCCAGTTGCAAATGCGAGAAAACAAGGTGTCAGCTGCATCGTACATCAGATACGAACTCTCGATAAATAGAATCTGGCGGCTGATGGAGAGAGAACATTCGGCTGGACGTTCCGCGTTTTCGGCGGATCTTCGATCTAAAAACCGATACGTGGCATCGCGTATCGAATTTCTCTTCAATCGCGTTGATAATCCCGTTCGTGACAATCCTCGTTAAAACGCACCGGGGGCAACCGACGTCTCGCTGGGAACGCGAATCCGCCGCGCGGATAGCGCGGATGCTTGGCATTTTATCGGCGACGTTTTAATTGCAGACCGTAATGTCGTCACCTATGACCTCACATAGACGCAAGGTCGGATAACCCGAGGCAAGGAGGAATTTTTGTCAGGTCACGCTGCACGTGCCAAGAGTGTTCAGAGTTACACGACGCGTTTTCTCACGTCTCCTTCCTGATAGAGATAGATCCACCCTGATATATCTCCACTGGATAACTGGTTAAAATAATTGCATGGCTCTTTCACAAAAATTTCATTCCTCTTCGGAACATTTTAATTGTGTACGTGATTCTGACAAATATTAATTGTGACGCAAGGAAAATCAGAAAGAATTAAATATTATTTTCCAGATACAAAAATCTCACAATTGTTTCCAGAGTTACTACAGAATAGCGGGAAAGTACAAAATAGCGAGGTATTATAAAATAGCATTTCGCTATTTCGTTATTTCGTCTCGATCTTTAACAACTGATTCGGCATATTCGTATCTTCCGCGATATAATATGTATTTTAGCGAAATAAATATACTTTTTCTTCCGTTATTAACTAAATCGTAATTTTAGCACGTAATCTCTTATAATTTCCCGCTCCGCAAATCGTGTAGTCGCATTCTCGGTATCGCGTGCGTGAACAATGTTCATCGCGATGAACATTGCCGGCTCGTTGCCATTTACACCTGATGCAGTTTGCACCGACGCGATTACCGAAGACGTTTAACAATAGCGGCACGAGTATTATACCGAGTAAGCGAAGTCGCCCGTGTATTTGTAGCGGAGAATAGTAACGGGCTGCGTCTGTAACTGTGAATGTCGGCTTCAATTCCCCTGTGTGAATGATATTCAACAGGTTTCCCGTAGTAATCTCCAACGATAAAGAGCGGTAGTAGTCCGGATACTCCGGGTAGATACAATGGGATGCCGACCAAAGTCATGTTTCATTATCGGCGCGCGAACATTTCCCCGATAACGGCAAAGATATTACAGCGCATGTCCTGAAATGCGTGCATCCCTCCCGATAAATTATCGCATTAAATGTCAACCCCGGTCGTTGCTAATCCGGCAACTTATTTCTCAGCGTACCTTGACGTTCCTGCATTTTTCTCCACGTTTCGCACGCGATTAATCCAGCGATTTTAATCAGTGTATTAATCAGATATATTAGGAAAGAAACTTATAAAATTGATCGCATAAAATTTATTTTATATTTAGCGTGTGTACGACGATGAAAGATTAATTCTTTTATTTACATCTCCGACATAGAGAGAAGGAGTTCCATTATTTTCGAGTTACAAGCTTCTATTAGTTCCACGTCGAATGCGTTTTCACTGAAAGAATGACGACGTATCAAAGTCTGGCGGAGATATTCTTGGAAACCCGGCGGATATTCTTATTCTTTTCCGCAATTTTCCTGTGAAATATAGCAGACAGAAAGCTCATTCAGATCGGGCGAGGCTGCAACTCGAAAATAATTCAACAGCTGCCAGTACTGGTATCGTCGGTCGAGTGGGTAACTTTGAATTACGATGATTAATTGGACGTCAGGAACAGGGTGAGTAATTTGCGGGACAAATTCGCGGACTACGAAAACAGGTCGCCGAGTTTATAGGCGACTCGTACTTTCTCCTTCTCTCTCTCGCCGAGACTTTTCTCCCTTCCATTTTCCCTATAATTCTATATCCGGCTGTCAAGCTGTTTCCTCCATTGGCCGTTTGTGAATAAAACATAAGTTTCGCAGAAAGCGTTTGACGAGAGTTTGAAAATACCTGTCATTTCGATTAGAATCTCCCTCTCCCTCTCTCTCTCTCTCTCTCTCTCTCTCTCTCTCTCTCTCTCTCTCTCTCTCTCTCTCTCTCTCTCTCTCTCTCTCTCTCTCTATGTTTCTCGCCCTGAATTTTAATGACGTATTCTTTGGTGCTATTTAGAATAAATTGTTCTTCAATGAAATCCAGAGAAAATCGAAAGGACTCATGATTTAAAGAATCCATTCGTACAAAGTTTGATAATAATTTTAGAAATATCTAGAATAGCACGATATATATAAATAGCAGACAAATATCTCTGTCCCTAAACAAATTATTGTTCGAGAGTACCCGATATAGAACTTCAAAGGCCGCCTGCATAAACTCGACGTAAAACATCGAGCGATAAAAATGACTTCGGTTCTCTGAATGTTTAATTGCAGTGACAAACGTTTCCAAACTTCGACGCCGCGTTCGCGGCACTTAAACCAATTTCCGTTCCGTTTACGGCCCCCTCCCGTACGATTCGTCGACGTTTCTCTACGTTATGCACAACAGCTGCCACGGAGAAACTCGTCCAACTCGTCTTATTGGTTCACTTTTCGCTTGCTTTCAGCCAGCCGATTAAAATGTCTCTAGCTTCTACGTATAATATGTCGTTGAGACGATTCGCGCCGAGAAACGCCGCCGCCAGGTCTTTTACCCCGTTAAACGTTAGCGTCAAGTAATCGCGCCCCGAACGCGCGTACGTTCGCTAAGTTTGTTTGCTGTTGAGTTTGACATCTTGTCCCGTTAATTTCGCGAACGTCCATTCGCGTTTCCGCGCATTTCGTCGGCGGCGAATTGAATTTACCCGTCCGTCACTTTACATCATATCGTCCCTCGTCCAGTTAAATATTCACGTTCAACATATGTGTCGACCCGGAAACACCGACGGTGTTTTCATAACGTAAATGCTTTTCTCGTAATATTTATAAAGCCGAGGGACATACGAGACTCGACGCCGTCATCCGCGACTTAAAAGTAGCGGCATCGATATTCAAATCCAGCCATTTGTTCGATAAATCGCTGCTCTCGCAGGCTTTGCAGGATAGAACGATCGAGCAGTTACGTTGACGTATTTTTAAAATAGCATCGAGGTCGAGACGAGACTTCGGCGATCGTCCGTTCCGCGAACGATCATCGAAGAATCGTACATCATTCGCGGGAAAATTATTATGTTAGATCGCCTTGGTCGCGTAACCTGAGTCCGGAAATATGCACAGAATCCAGGTTTTCCAAAGTGTCGCATAAATTAAGCACTCGATATCGAGATAACAAACATTATTCGCGTTGGAAATATTCGTAGCGCCGAAAAATATACCGTTGCAATATTTCACGCGTACGAAGTATCCTTCTAAATCCGAATAATTTATCGTCTATGCAACACTTTGTACGCGCGATATATGTTTTCTACCGCTTACAAGTATCCATTATGTCTGCAAATTTTTGATACGGTGAAGACGCGCAGAGACGAAACGCACAGTTGGCAGGACACGTGCTAATTCAAAATTAGCTGCGCGGATTAAATTTCTATGGTCGTGTTGCAACAGGGTGTTCGGAAAGCGAGCATCTTCATCAAGCACTGGAGGAAACAGATCGTCGCTTTCACGAAAGCAGATCGCCGGTGAAATTTATGCTGTCACGTGCTATCCTCGACAAAGTGGACTGCAATTTAGATGCTTCGCTTTAACGAAGCGCCATTTCTCGTTTAAATGTAGAATCGTGGTGGCAGCTTTGTGACTGCTAATTGCGTTACAGGCGGAAAACGATCACCAAGTTTACTACGCGATCATATTAGTTCGACGGCTCTACGGAAATCTCTCTTTCACTCGCGCTTCCTTTTCGCAATTTCTTTTAGTTAAAAATCTCTTTGCGGCTAATTTTCTCGCGATTATCGTTCACACACAGAGATGCTTTCTCATTTTATTTTTATCCAAAAAATCTCAGTCTGTTTAATACTAACGCGCTCATAATTTACACCTAACGAGTCCTTTAGTTAATTCGGCGTAACAGCGTTGAAGTGACATTCGAGCTTAAGCCAAGAATTGCAATTTTTATTGGTATGCAAACAGTTTGCGACAGCAAACTGTTTTGACGTTTTAAATCTATTTTTCAACAATTATCAATAATAATCGATATGTAATATCTTCTAGAAATTGTCTTTATCAATATTATAAAACTTATTCTTCCTGTATCAAGTTATTTTTCCGAAAATAATATGAGACATAGATTTTCTTCTGAGATTTCGTAAAATGATATAAATAATTTCGGTCTATTAACATCTATTTTGTCAACTTAAATAAAAGCTTCAAAACACAAGCTGACAAAAATGACACTAGTACATATAGACTAAAATTTATTTATATTAGTATACACACATACACACACACACTAAAAGATCTCAAAATATCAATGTCTCATATTATTTAGGAAGAAAGGCTACGTTATCAATCTTTCATTTTTCATACAGAATGTTCATAATATTAATTTTGAGATTCCCGTTCTTTTTTCTGATTGAGATGACAATTTTTTTCAGAGTCGATTTACAAAATCGCGTGACACGCGTGGAACAGGAAGACGCAAATCGCGAACGCGAATGTATTGTTCATCGGAAGTACCGATCGTAAACGACGATCGTCAGCCGCTCATTTACGTGTCGCTCGTCGTTTCTGCGTTCGAAGAGAGTTCGTTGCCAGTTCTAAAATCGTCATCCTGACAATGACGTAGGATCTCGCGGCCGTTTGTTTCTCGAGGGACAGTGGATCCTCTCTTTCGGCGAGCGAAAGATACAAGATCGTCCGCAAAATCGCAAAGATCGCGAAAAAAACTTCGCGACTTTCAAGCTTCGCGTTAAAGTTGAACTCAATAATTCAGTGTATCAATGAATCACGCTCCACGGTGAGCGCGGAACGATAAATAAACGATAGCTATTTATCCAATATTTGGCAAATTATTACATATGCAGCAACTTTTACGCACTTGCTCGATGAATTTTGCGTTGCATCCACGACTGCATCGTATGCTCGCGCGTTTCTCTGGATATACGTAATAATAAACATTGACGGAACAGTTTACTAATTCGCGCGATCTCCTGGATAATCTATCGTCTGCAGTATAATCGAATGATACCAATAATATCCAGAGCGCACGGAGCTCCAAAATAAATTACAGACACAGTACAGACAATATCGCGGAGCGAGATAATATATATATATATTTAGCTCTTCTTTCATTTTCTCTAATTTCTATATATAAAAATTATTTTTCAAATCTCATGAATATATGAAGAACTTTCAATTTGAGATTTGCATCTCACATTTAAATCTCAGCTATCAGATTTGAGGATTCTTCGCTAAAATTTTGGGGGCTTAAATATCTGTCTTAAGATAAAAGTATGTACTTCTGAATCTTAGAGCTCGGGGATTTTCGTTATACAAAAAATTTAAACTAATAAATTAATTTTTATTTGCTTGCAGGAGATGAAACAGTTCATATTTTCACTTCTGAATGTGCTGAGCTCATCGCTCTCACACATGTTATCTCTCTAAAATCTCCCTGCTATATAATCACCCGACAAGCAGAAGCGACATTAACGCCCACGCTGCGGCGCCGGCAGTTACCTCGACAGTTACGGTGATCGCGAACATCATATATGCAATTGTCGTTGACAACTTACCTCCTGGATCTTGTAGCTGATGCGTCTAGTTTTGCGCCTGCTAGAGGTGATCTCGTAAGTCTCCTCGACGATGGGCGCCTCCGCATCGTTATCGTTGCTGATGACGCCGTCATCAGTCCTCATCAGCGCGTCCGTCTCGTTCATCCTGACGTTCTCCGTGTCCACTTCCACCAAGAATCGAGAAACTTGTTTCCGATCTCGGAGAGGTCTCGCTGCGAACGGCTACGGAAAGGCAGCGACAAACACCACGGTCTGTCTTACTACGCGGCCACCAGCCGCGTTCCGATTTCGACGTGCGGCGAAAAACTTTTACAGCGCGCGACGGAACTATTCCGGGCGTCCAAGTTCCGCGCGAAACGACGAGGCTGACGGTACTAAAGCACCGCGCCGCGGAAACCCCGCGACGCGAACAGTATCCCACGCTGCGCCTCTTTCGACGGCGAAAATAGAACCTCGTGTTCTCCCGCAGGAACACGTATTGACGATGTGCTCGTTGGTATCATAAATTACGGATAGTTTCGGGCAGGCTAGAGCGTCTATCATACGTTACTTCTATCTTGCGCGAACTGCAAATCGAATATAAACATAATTATATATAAAATAAAAAGCAGACACTCTTTCGTATTTAAGAAATATTGTAAAGTAAATTGATTTGTTATTTCGAGAATCGTGATAGAATTTCTAAGGATTAAGCTGGAAAGGATTCAAATATTTCCAAGGATGTAAAAAGATTCGAAGTGTAAGAATACAAGTACTTGATAATTCAAAGATTAAGGAATTGAGGACCGAGGAGTTTATAGTCGCATATCTAATAATTCGTAAAAAACTAAATGTTTGAATTTCGAATGTTACGATATTATATGGCAATCGTAATACGCAATAATAAGCCATACGCATATTTCGAATATCATATAAAAATATCTAATAAAATTTGTTTCTTTTTATTCAATACAAATCTTTAAAAACCTCTTAGCGCAACAACGGCATTATACCATAGTATCTAACAATAACATAACAAATATCCTTAGAAATTCAACCAGAGCATTGTATAAAATTATGCAATTTCAGCAAATATTGGAATCGCACCTATAAAATGCTACAACAGTTTTTTAATTTTATAGCCTCTCTTAGATTATGATTTTAACCTGAATACGGTCAATAATTGATTTCCCTAAGCTGATATATCATACAATCTTTTTTTCTACAATGGCATAGTACTTACGGAATTAAAATAAACAGTCTTGCATCTTGATATTTATAATTGGTGTAAACGCGTATACTTTTTATTGAATAACAAGTATTATTTATTCGTGTATCCACTCGTATCCTTCTTCACACATATCAACTCAGATGGCTTAAAAGTACCAATTTCCGTAATTATGCCGGTAATTAAACTCGCTGGTGTCACATCGAACGATGGATTCCAACATTTTATTCCCTCTGCTGCGATTCTCTTGTCGTTCATGTGAGTCATTTCTCGTTCGGATCGCTCCTCGATGATTATGTTATCACCGTTAGACATTTGGAAGTCTATGGATGTCATTGGTGCAGCCACGTAGAAAGGGACATTGTGATACTTGGCGAGAATCGCAATCTGTAATCAATACAGATAGCTATGTAAGTGTATGCTATTGTATTGTTCAAGATAAACAGATTATTTTTAATTCATTATCATTCATTATTATATCTATAACGTTTAAAGATTAAGTCACTTGCCTGATAAGTCCCAATTTTGTTGGCGGTGTCGCCGTTCACTGCGACTCTATCCGCACCCACGACAACCGCCGTGATCTGTTTTGTTTTCAATACCGCGGCGACCATGTCATCACAAATCAAGGTCGCCGGTATCTTGTCGTGCACCAATTCGTAAGCGGTCAGACGGGCACCTTGGTTATACGGTCTAGTCTCGGTGCAATAGACGTGCTCTGAAAACATAGATAACGATTGAGAATTATATTCTTAATTATCCAGATAAATATCAAGATAACGATCTTAAGAAAACAAGCTATATTTACCGAGCTTTCCCAACTCGTGAAGAGATCTGATAACGCCTAAAGCTGTGCCGTATCCCGCGGTAGCGAGACTTCCGGTATTACAGTGTGTGAGGATCCTGGTAAAACCATCTTTAGGTACATTTCGTAGAATCTCATGTGCACCAAAATTTCCAATTGATTTATTGTCTGCCACATCCTTCCGCAGCATCTCCTCTATATCACTTATAAATCTACAATACAGTTTCAAGACGGAATATAAATCATACTGTTTGGATCTTTCTTCAAGAATGTAAAGTCATGAGAATATACTTGTCTCTCATCTGGGATAGCGTGTAAATATCACTATCGCAAAGAAAATTTGCCAACTTTATCAACTCGTTGGCTGCTGTCTTCATGTTAACGGCAGTAGGACGTGCTGATACAAGGTAATTCAATTTACTCTCGATATTCTGACGAAAAGCTGTCTTATGTTCGTATTCCGGATGTTGAATAATCTCGACAGCCAAACTGAGACAGCCTACAATAGCTATGGCTGGTGCACCTCGTACCTATGTACATTACAAAAATTAAAAATAGAATATAAATAATTATATAAACATATATATTTCTTATGTTAAAGATTTTAAATACATTATAATGCTGCTTATGTATTCTCAATCATATTTATATAATTTATGCAAATAACTACAAATATATGAGACATGATTTTTCTTCGTTATCAAGCTGACAAAGCACATCAAGACAAAGTATAAGATCGATATAGAGTGAAAAATATTGAAATCAATTGAAATGAATTAAGGGGAGACGCATTAATAAAAAAAAATGTACATCGATTATAATCAATGAAACAGAGATATATAGTAACATTACTATTTTATTATATTTTATATCAATATTAGATAATTTATCCTGACAAACATCGCGAAACATTCTAAAAAACATTCGCTAGCTCACCTGCATCTTGTGGATGACCTTCCAACCATCCTTGACATCTTTGACCTGAATATAGTGGGTGGTCGCCGGCAATAGCGTCTGATCCAAAATTTCCAACTTGCCATCCATCTTGTCCCATTTTATCGCCTGCAGTGTCATCGCAACTCAATGATCGTAACTGTTTTGTCTCGAACACGTTACAGTACAGCTGGACAGCAGCCTTGGATTTTGTTGAATGAACGAGTCGCAAGTCGCAAGGAGCGGAGTAAAACACATTGAAATTGAAGTAGCCGGAGTCTGAACGCGCGAATTACATCCAACAATGTGGCGCCATCTGGCGAACGACATTGTAATTAAATTTCCCCTTCCCCCTTCACAATTTGTTCTCATCACGCACGCCGAAGAGCGACGTAATCGTCTTCGAGCGTGTTACATAATGTTACTGATAACAGCGAGAAACGGCTCGTCCGCTCGTCATCTCGTCTGCTCTTGATAATTCGAGAAATAGATCTAATTGAACACGTCCCAAAGTTGTTTCAGAGAACATTTTATTTAAGGAAAATATAAATAGATCTTTAAACGGAAAATACTTAATGTTTATCGAATAAATTTTTTCTGACGAAAATGCAGTACTAATAGATTGCGATTAATTATTCGCACTCATTTAAACTTGATTCTCTTATAATAAAATTATACCTATATAAAAAATACATAATTTTTAGCTCTTTAAATGTAAATATATAGGTACTCGAAATTTTTAACAGAGAAATATATTTCAACAATACGAGTTTTGATTAGCCACATATCATGATAGATTCTGATAGATATTAAAAATAGTCTATTATTTTTCATTTAAATAAATTATTTATTCTGGCACCTTTCTCTTTAGAAATCAATTTAAAGAGTTAAAGAGATCTATTTAAAGAGTGCATATTTATCTTAAAAAACTGCATAATATTTTTAAGGCACCAATAAATTTATTTCTTATTTCGATAGATACAGTTTCGGAGATGAAAACAGTTTCTCTGTCACGTATTATGTCGATTTTATATCATTTTCGATAATCCAGAACCGAACGGTCCTTAAACGCGCCTTAAACGCGCTTTGAGACTTGGATGGTCGCGCAAAGCGTTCGCCGACTTACTCTCCCTATTATTTTCTCGAAATTGCAAATTCGCGTGTAACGCACGTAGAACGGTGTCCGCACGACATATCCGCTTGGTCCCCGTCGATCGTTTCACTTCCGAGTCACGTGCGCCGTAAAGTCTGACGAGGGTGCCGAGAAGGAGGCAAGAAGATGAAGAAGAAGCGCGGCGAGCACGAAGAAGCGCGCCGCGTTCGGTGTAAGACGGTGCGCGAAAATGCTACAAGCTCGAGAAAGGGCGCACGTATTTTTCAACGAGACGAGACGAGACGAGACGAGACACACTTGTTCCGCTGTCCTGAAATCGCCCCGACATAATTCCATTTACCGTCTCTCACGGCGGAATTTTAAAGTGCAAATGTCACGCCGCGTCGACACGCGTGACGACGCGGTTTCGCGTATAGGAGAAAAAGCGAATGTGATCAGACTGCAATCGCGCTTTGTAAAATTTTATCCTCTATATATGTATATGACGAATTTTTATATACAAGATGACAATTAAAAAGTTGCTGAATCTATTCGGCTGTTATTTGCGAACAAATAAGTAAAATTTTTTAAAAATCAAACTGTCATGAGTATAAGAAGCCTGTCAATTTTATTAGCATATAGTACAAAAGTTATATAAAGCATTTTGGTAATCAAGTTTTGTCCACCACCATTTTAACACTCTTTTTTTAATGTAAAATTTGATTGTCAAACTTCTTTATATAATTTGTGTATTATAAAATTGATAGACTAATAAAATTGACTGGCTTCTTGCACTCATAAGAGTTTGATTTTTTTTTTAATTTTATAAAAAAAAATAACAGTCGAATAATTTCAGCAACTGCCCTGTCACTTTATATGTGTGTGTGTGTGTGTATATCGATTCAGACTCCTTTGAACGATCGCACCGACGAAACGTCAATCCTATCCATAATCAAACAATACCCGCGCTTTAAAGCGTCCCCGTCGTCATATCGAGACGGCGAAGTTTGATTCACGGTCCCTTTGTGTGGCTCTGCAAAAACGACCGGATAAACAGGAATTGACAGAAACGTATTCCACGGTATTGATCTCATAAATCTTTCGACTCCTGGTTTAGTTTGAAAATATTTAAATTTACCTTTCCGTTGCCTCTCTATTAATCTTATAATTTTGCAAAGAGCAAAGAGAATTTTTAATTAATTAATTTTTTTACAGGATAGAGAAAATTGTTACGAGCAAGATCTTTCGAGTTTTGTTTTGAAAAAAAAAACGCAGCCGATTTCTTTCAATAGTTTTGCTACTTCAACTGCATTCGCTCCTCGACTGCTCTGTATTTGTATTTTCGGCGTTGTCTAGCTCGTTACATTGGCAGATCTCTTTGAATAACTCGAACGACAATATAAATATAGCGGTCTACAGCTTTTGATGCGTCTGGAATATTTTACGAGATAATTCTGTCCCACGTCGGCGGTATATAACGTTCTTGCGCCAAATGTGGAAATACTATCGCTTATCTCGATCTGACCTTACTGCCTTACAAACACGTATCGAGATAACGTAACGAGACAAACTCATTAGTCGAGTTTCTCCTTTCATTCGCATTTGCCTCGCGTATGAAACGGTTCTGAATTTTCGGTAAGACTGAATGTGACGGAATTTACCTTGGCTTCTCTTATCGGCAAGTTAACATGACGAAGACGAGACAGATGATATTAATCAGGACGGGTCGCATTCGACGAGTCTCATCTCTCACAGGATCCAGGGATATTCGGATCTTCGGACCGGGGAAAGCGGAAACGTAGAGAGAAATAGATGGATAATGAGCACCTGAGGATTACACAAATTCATATTCACTTTAATTAAATATATCTATGTACATTATATGTATAGGTACAGCATTAGTACATTTACCATATGATAACTGTACAACGGTAGCACTTTCAATACTGTTCACAAAAATACATCGCATATAAACGAGCAATGAGTTTGTACGCAAGGTCGGCTCACGACTTGCGACAAGACAGAGCGTCAATTAATTAATTAATTATTACCTCTCGCGCGCGCGTCGCACCCGCGACTCCGCGCGGCCTTTTTTTATGTACAAAAGATCTGTGCTCGAGAGTCGCACGTCGAGCCAAAGGAGGAACGTATGCTACGAGAGAAAAGATTTATTTATTTATTATTAACTTATATATACTTCGCTTTTTTTTTAAAGAACGTTATCGACGCTGTGTCGCTGAATGCATAGAGGCCCGAGAGGCCGTTTCAATTAAGTACCATCAAAGAGACACGAGACTGACAGATTGATATCGATATTTATATAGTTACATCGAGTGTGTGTATGTATGTGTGTGTATGTGTGTGTGTGTGTGTGCAATAATTGGCGTTCGATCCTAATCGTCGTGACGAGAATACGCCGTTGGTCACCAGGTTCCAAAATTTACTAGTCGCACGAATCACATTCTATCAACTTACGCGCAATAGATAGAATACAATTAACATCTTTGGAATTCTTCAATCTAAAGATCGATCATTCATTACCTCCTGAACAAAGATACTAAAAGATTTTTTAATCTTCGGAATAAAGAAACTATAAATGGGCTCGAAAAACCAATACATTTCTAAAATAGCACATCTTTTATAAACATATTTTAAATAAAATCTGAAAAATATCTCTCCTTGAACTTAATACTTTACACTTTGGAAACTGTTACCTCGGCGATCGATGGAGCTCGCTGAGCGTTCTCTTCATTTCGAATATCTTTCTCTCTCTCTCTCTCTCTCTCTCTCTCTCTCTTATCACATTTTAATTCGACCTTTCTCGCATACAAATCGCGTTTCGATTATGTTGACTATTTACAAGAGTATTTCCGCAAAGAACAACTTAAGGAACATTTGGTATCAAGAGCGATAATTCGGTCGAATGGTCGGTGGTCAAGTTGCGAGAGATCGCTGCTTCAAAGCGTCTAGGAACTGTAGCGTTTATTACAAGTAGTCGTTGAGAAAAGCAGATGGCAATCGCGACGATGGCTACTCTTGATCCTCGCGGAATCTCTTTGTGCAAAGCAAAGCTAGATAATTCGTCACGACGATTGCAAAGATTTTACAATTCGAAGAATCGCGCGCGAGAATCCAAGCTGAGATGTAAATAGGCCAAATTAAATCGTCTAATTAATCCTAGTTAATGGTTACTCTTTTTCTGGTCTATAATTGTGCCTATAATGTAGAAATAGGAGGACGATTGAATTAATCAATAGTTAACGCTAGACATTGTTGATGCAATCTTGCATACCGAAAGATTTAAGATCCTTATGGATGATCGATCTTCAGATTGAAGAATTTCACTTACAATACTATTAAAAGTCGCAGGATCACAGAATCGAAAAATCGAAGATCTCTTCCTTCTCTCTCTCTCTCTCTCTCTCTCTCTCTCTCTCTCTCTCTCTCTCTCTCTCTTTCCCTCAGATATTCGTATCTCTGTAAATCGTTGTCTAACTGAAGGAGTTGTAAGGAACGTGCGCAATGACAGACGGAAGACAGAAAGCAACTCGCCGCGTCGAGTCGACGTCGCGATCGACTTGCTCTACTGCGGTACGGAAGAACGTAAAAAGCCGCGTCGCATCCGGCTTCAACTATCGCCGTTCATTCGAGGAAGTCAGTATTTGCCTCGTGCAGCGGATCGATCGATCTCGGAAAATCGCGACAATCTGAGCAAAAATTAAACAGCCGTGCTCGAAGTCCCGATTTCCGCTATACCGGACCACCAACACAGAGATAAATATACGGGATGTTTTCGCAAGGAGTGTGCATACCAGAAGCGTATAATTTCTTTTAAAAAGAAGGAAGATTTCGAGTAAAAGCGATCGGAAATATAAAGTTACACGAAGAATGAAACAATCACAAATCACGATTCAAATATATTTAACATCGGAATTTTTTAAAATATCAAACACGCGTTTAAACGATCGAGCTCTCGATAAGAGAACGAAAAACCGCGCTAAAAGAACCTCGCCGGGGAAGCGTTCGCGTGCCATCGGCACGCGCTTCTTGTGACATACATCCCGTATATACACTCGTCTATCTAGCTACCTATGTATATGTATTATGTAATATATGTTATGCGCGTGTAAGCCTATGTATACGAAATACTTAGCTCCATTTTGGTCGTGCGGAGGATTCCGATGGGATCGACGTGTATGACATATCTGCGCTGATCGAGGAAACGTCACAATTCCATTTGGACGTATCATCGAGATGACACCACTCCAGTCTCGCGACCGCATCCCCCTCTTCATCCTCTCCTATTTACAATGGTGCGAGAGCGTGTCCCCCTTTACATTATGACCCCGTCGAGGCACGACAAGCGAGGCACGAAGCGGGATGATCTCGCCCCCAAAAAACTGCTCCGATTCAATAATTCGGTCGAGTACATGACGGAACATTACAAATCGAGCACGCGAACCGTCGAGCTCGCAATTGAAAAAGTGTACGTCGCGCGAATTCTCTCCCTCGCTCTCGTTATCGGCGACCTGAAGACCAGATCGCCATCCGCGTCCTGGCGAGAGCCGCGCGATTTTAATTCGTTTCGATTCATCAATTTTCGATTAATCGTACGGAATTGATGTGTCGAATCGGTCCCGCGATTGAATCGTTTCTCCGAAACGCGCGACTCGGATAGTCCCATCTTTATCACAACCGTAAATACTTCATCATCGTTCCCCTCATCCCCTTCCACACAAAATTCTAAAATACATCTCCGAAAGATATAAATATAAAAAAAAAAGATATAAAAATGGGCTACAAAAAATTGACGAAAAAATCTCACTACTAGAAATGCGATCACTAGAGATACGCTTGTGAAACTATACGCGTGCGAATTCTTGACGAGACTAGCTCAGGGTTTTAATCGATCGAACTTGATTCGCCGATTACTTTACGCTTATGTACTCCGCCAAAAATACTAAAGCAAATTTCTTTAACGTTACGCGCAATTGCGTTATCATAAAGGAAATTAATAAATAATAATGGAATCGCGTTTGCTCTCATCTTTCCTCCCTCCCTCTCCCGTTTCCGAAATTTACATCTATTTTTGCAATAAAGATTCGAGATTGGAGTAACTTGTCGCGGCGACGTACATCTTTCGCGATCAGAATCCCCGACGACGACGAGAAAAGATCATCGCGTGATCCATTCTCGACTCTTTCTCTCTCTCTCTCTCTCTCTCTCTCTCTCGCATTCGCAAATATTAATTACACGTAACACGCAAATCGACATGGACGGACTGGCTGACAGGGCGAGTATCTAACTAATACACTTTCAATCGGTTAAAAAATGTTACTCATTAAAATTAACGTTGCATAAAATGTACTTGATGCATCCGCGCACAGGATATTTAATCCTTGCTATAAATTTCACGTCAAACTATCGCGCGCGAACGATCGATATTAATTATTAAGAGGATAATGGCACAACTCTTTTCGACAAACTCGCAAGACTTACACGTAGCGCGATGATTAATTTGAATAAATATTATGTGTGTTTCCATTTCCCAAGAGATATCGGGCCAGTCCGTCCTTGTAAATTATACTGGCCTTAAACGTATATCGCGTCCCCAATATATCACATAACTCCATTGTGACTTGCCTTGCTATGAGTAAAACTTAGGAACCACACGGTCAAAAACTCTGCTCTCGGCGTGAGGTTTGCTTAGGTACTTTACGAGCCTCGATTACAACCGTTCATTACATGAAGAGTATTGGTCCAAAGAGAAATGTTCTTATATCTGAAATGATCCGGCGTCTCTCTCGAGACGTCATTTCGTTGCGGATGGTGTTCTAAGACGGGGAGAGGGTTTTCCTCAAACAACGCAACATTATTCCCATAAGAATCGCGTGACTCAAAATGCACATTGCAATCTTTTACATTTATATTAATGCACATTGCGTCCGTAGCGTAAATACGATAATCAAATAATTTGAAATACTCGAGTTACAAAGCGTCCAGCGACGAGATAATTAAAAAATTGCATGATTCGAAACTCGGAGGCTTGAAAACTATTTGAAAAATCATGAAATCTCGACGGCGAATTTATTCACTTAAAATTCCTGGGCATCGCGCAAAGTTTGAGGATTCCCGATTTATTCTTTTCCCGATATCGGCGGGCACCGATAACGCGGTTATCGAACCGCCTTGTGGAAGAGCTCGAGGTCGTCTCGATCGAAATTCGCTCTCTTGTTTGTGTATCAGCCAGCGTCTGATACGCTGTCTGATTCGTTATATATCGCGCATACGGATAAAGTATATGGATTCAGGCAACTCTCGATATTTACTGCTTTCCGAGGGCTCGATGCCGACGACGAGCGTCCGCATCCGCTACGGAATGCTCGAATTTTCCGGCAGGACGGACACTATACACGTCCTTTTATACACGTGACGGTTAATCACCGTCGAAATATATAATATATGTATATACGTACCTCTGCGCACACGCACGTAATACTGACACGGACGTACAGAACGCACCTCTGTCGCGCGTTTCATCTACCGCCGTCCTCGGTCTACGACAACTGCGAGAGCACTGCAATGACGTCAAATTGTGTTCATCGACTAATTAATTAAATGCTCAGTTTTCCAAATCTTCGCATTCGCCAGAGTGTTTCGAGCCTTCACTTTCCGATTCCGTGGCTTTATGATTTATCGTGCACCGGACCCACATCATGTTTAAAATCTAATATAGAATAGAGAGAATAAACAGACGAAATAAATTTAAAGAATTTTCTTCGAGCTGAAAAATAATTCTAAAATTGTTCATAGAATTTTTCGATCCAGGCTTTGAACATAGAGACCGAGTGAATTAAAAAATAAAAAACATAGTAAAATTTAATAATTTTCGTTCTCGTATACCGAGGATTGGCAATGCATAGAGTCTACATATACCTTTCTCTCTCATTCTCGTTCACTCACATGTAGACCGTTTGCGTCTGTAACGCGAATTAATTATAAGAAATGATTGTTAATTGTCGCGCGTAACGAAATAATATTACGATTAATAGGATTTTCTCTCTGTAACAATGTTAATGATCGCTATCACGATAATTCGTAGTACCCTTTGAAAAATTTCTTTTTTCGGTTCGAAAATCACAGCGCGCGTTTCAGCCTTCCATTGTATATTAATTAGACCGTTTTAATTAGAAAGCGGTGGGCATTCGCGAGCCACCTCGCATTCTCTTGTGCATTTATGCTTTTTTTGTTCTTTTCACTTTCTGAATCATCGACAAAGATATAACGACGATTCGATCGAAATCAATTAACAAAATAGAACAGATTCACCGATCAACGAGGATGTGACGTATGTGCAATATTTTGTGTAACATTTTCGGAAGCGGACCGTGAGAAACGCATTTTACAAGACATATGCACATTAATGTAGCGTGTTAATTATAATCAGTAATTCTAATCGTCACGATGATTACGAATCAATTTCTCAGTTTCACCGCTTATTCCATTATAAGTAATAATTGTGCTAATAGCTTCCGCTTTCTAAAATTGCTCGAAATATCAGTGAACCGTAAAAAGAAAAAAATGTGCCACGTGAGGCGCTCAGCGTATTAAGAAATAATAATTTAAAAATGCAAATAAAATACCGTGCAGAAACAAAAATTTTTAAATGCCTCAGTAAGTATAAAACAAATCCGAAAAACCTAGCAGATTCGCTAAATTCGAAAAATTTAAAAAATGTCTCATAGGAACGTTTAAATGACATCGATAGCTGTAATATTTAAAGCGTTCTTGCAGTTTCTCGCGGTCCGTCCCGCGGATATGAGAAGGGTAACCGAGCAAGATACAACTCTCCGCGAAAAACTATTCGAAGCGTTACTTATCGATCGATTGTCCTCGCAAAATTCTGACTTCGTGCCAGCCATACCGCCCGACCGTCAGCACGTGAGCACCTCGTCGATAGATCTCCTTTGCCCTATTTACTTCCCCGTCCGCCCTTTCGTCGCTCTCACGAGATGTGACGGAAGTTTCGAGGGCGCGGTGATCGATAACTGTCCTTCTAGCCTGTCACCCTCGTCCTCCCTCGTAGAGCGGCGCGGCGGCTTGTCACCCAAGACGCGACACACACAAACGCGATTAACCGGAAAATAATTATCGCTAATGAGGCCGTTGGTCGAACGGATTCGCCCCGCGAATCGATACCATCGCGCCGATCGTTGATCCAACTTCCGCCGAAAATGCTCGGAGGAACTTACTCTCCGACATCTTTCTGACGTTTTCCCTTTCGCGGTAGAGACCGATGCTCGGTCCGAGGATCCTCGGAAGCTCCCCGGATTCTCAGAACGCTAAGAATCCGATTAATTGAAGACGATCGTTTTAAAATCCTAAATTTATCGAAGCTTTTGGAATTTTCTATAATAGGATTCCTCGACCATTCGGATTTCGATACGCAACCGCGAATCCTCGAGTCCCTCTTAAACGCGCGCGAGCTCTCCCTCTCGAGAACACTTCATCGCTACTCGGTGAACGGATCCCGATACCACGAGTACGGCGACAGGGGAGACGGTCAGGGCAATCCGAAGCCGAAGAAGGGCGCGAACGGACGCTCGTGGAGCAGACGCGGCGGCGGAAGTGGCGGCGGCCGCTTCCTTCGCGGGGCAATCACCGTCCTCTACAAGGACCCCTTCCCGGCGAACAGCATCTCCCTGTGCTTGGTGCGTATATGCGAGCG
The DNA here is from genome assembly GCA_949152495.1 of Lasius fuliginosus. Classification (NCBI taxonomy): domain Eukaryota; kingdom Metazoa; phylum Arthropoda; class Insecta; order Hymenoptera; family Formicidae; genus Lasius; species Lasius fuliginosus. The sequence continues at coordinate 3,067,010 of OX424445.1, read as the reverse complement.
CAGCGTGTCGATCCTGCTGTAGGTGGCCGGGCAATAAGGACATAGCGAGCGCTGCGCGGTGTGTATGTGGAAGTGGTGCCAGCGATTGGTCACCTGCTTCCCGCAGGCGCGACATCTCCACAGCGCCGGGCTGTTAAGCGATACGGCGAACATCTCGTGATAAGAGAGGCCGACGGGCACGCTCGGCATCGAACCTGCAAAACCCAACAGCATCTACATGCCCTACGTGCACAACCAACGCCATCGTAGTCGTCGTGAATTTAGCCTGGATCCTGAGACATTCAGATCCGAAGATTTCTACTATGAGTCCAGGATCCACGACAGCCTTAGATCCTGAGCTCGCTGAATCTCTTCCAAGATCCGCGCGAAAGCCCAAGATCAGCCTTCATAGTCTGTCGTAGTTCCCGAACTCCTTGAACTATTGGATCCTTTTGATTTCAGGATGCCGAGCTTCAGATCCTGAAATTTTCGGTCTGCAGGATCTCTCTCGAGACTCTTGAACCCTTCGGTGCGGTTGGTAGTTGTGTGGGTTTCGTTTGGTGCAGTGTTCGGATGTCAGTGTCTCTGAGCGGTCTAATGAATTTGCGGATCATAGCTGGTGACGTAAACGTTCTCTCGTGACTTCAAATAATTGATACACTTAATCTTGAAGAAACGAAAGGGAATTATGTAAAGCAAAAATATAAGTCATCAAAGTCGACTACAATAAGACAGAATTGAGATTACTTTTTTTAAACGATACAGACTGATATAAATTTTGATTTTAATATGAATTAATTTTTTGTATTGGAATTATATATAAAATGTAGCGAGCAAAATCAGTCAATAATTTTCAAACGCACGAAAATTAAGCGAACATTATTTGTGCACATTCATCTTTTGAGAAGTTTGTCGAAGTTTCGCGCGAAAAAAAAACGGGAGAAACGTCACAAAGCAGGCAGTGTTGAAATGATCGAGTGTGTCCGGTCATGTGTGAACGCATTCACACGCACGATCACCATTCACCACTTCTTTCACAAGCACATACATATTCCAGAAGCATTCCAAGATTTATATACTCACGTTCTCGATGTCGCTATGGAAACACGAAGAACACACGTCGAGGAAGTAAGAACAGTGCGCTTCTACGCCTCCTGAGATCCTTGACTACTTCAGGATCCTTCGAGATCCTCGAATTCTAGAATACTGACATTTTTGGATTTTTGGAATCCTATGTAAAAACGGAATCGCCGATTCGTCGGATCTTTTAAAAACTTTGTTCAGGATCCTTTGAAATATACTTATGCTTTAGCGGCATCGCGGTAATGCGGGGAACGTGAAAAAGAAAAATAATTAATCGAATATTTGCCGATGTTATTGCGGGATTATCCGGGACGAGCTCGGTCTCCAATAATCCGTGCTAGAAAACGCAGAAAGTTCACACGCTTGTGTTAAGCTCTTATCGTCATTGGAATGTTGACAAAAAAAGTTTACAAGCCGTGTCACGTGCACTGTATACAAAGCGATCAAAAAGTCGCGATTAAAGTAAGTTTTAATACGAATTATGCAGCTTTTTAATCAGTATGCGATCATCAATAATAATATTGATAAAAATGATGTACAGACAATTGTCAGCAAAGTCAATATCAGGAGCAACTAACTTTCCGAAACATAAGGCTAATAAATAATTTATAAAATGATAGCATAACAAAAAGTAAGGAGACGTTGACAGGAATACATTTTTTTCATAATCTGAAAAAATTGGCACATAAATCTAAACAAGATTATCCTGCGGAGTTCCTTATAACAATTGTGTGTGAAGAAGTGTAGTTTTTACCAATTTGCATATAAATTGTCTCTTCAAGTACAGCGTAGTACTACTCGTGAGCACTTGAGGATAAACAGGATAGTTGATTAAGGCGTTGCGGTGCCGTTAAATACCAATTCAATCCCTTCCCTTCCCCTTCTCAAAGGTATATCGCTCGTCGTATATCGATCGTCGCAACGGATTACCTGCATTTGATGAAGCATTCGATAATACACATTGCGTGGTAATAAAATATAAAATCTAAAATCTACAGAACAGTCAGAATGGCATAGTTTAGAATGGCGTTAACAACGACGTATATGTCTCCTCGTTCGAAATTATTGTGATGCCAACTCCTTTATTTCATATATACAATCACATATACATATATATATATATATATATATATATATATATATATATAATAATACATCTCTTAATTGAATAGTCTCAAAAAGCATCTACATTTCTCAAAGAACCCTCGTCAATTCCTCCTTAACTCTATATAATTGGCCATTAGTCGTACGGTCTAAACGTACATGCGTACGCGCTTAAGCTGATTCGAATTACTTGTTCTTGTTCTTGTTAAAACGCGAGAGCGATCTATCTACGGTTCCTCGAATTATCGAGCCTTCGTTAATTTTCATCTTCTGTTCTTGAACGTCAAAAGCTAAACGACGCTTATTACATCGGCTCTGTCGCGCTTTGTTCCCATGGAAAGATGATTCATTTGATTTCGCAGAAAGAGACTTGAAATGAGAGAGAACGCAATATATAACATGGAAAACCCTCGCGAGTCCGGCCTAGCCGGAAACGATCGAAGGGATTCGAAGGTACAAGTAGTAAAAAATGAAATTAGACTCTCTACTCCTTGGAAAACTTAACACAGACGCTTATTATATCGTCGCCATTCATTTATACTATGTAACGTACGTAACACGCTTTCTCGAATTGTCTTTGGCATTTTGACGGAAGAGCACGTGCATTCTCGACACATTGCACATTATCAATATACATATGTTTCTTACATAGTTACAAGAAGCTGCGGATCTATGGATCTTTACGTACGTTTTACGTGTCCGTTTTACGTACATCTATAAATTTATGCTGAATTGGGAATATTATTGATCTGAATATACAGTATCCGATAACAGATGCATATAGTGATGTCCTTTGAAAATTAAATGGATACCGCATCTGTTCTGAAAATTCGATATTAATAAATATGTTAATATCAAGTATATCTCTTTTAATTGTTCGCGGCTCCAAAAAATATTGCACCGTCCATATCCCGGCTGTATTCTTTGTCAAGAGAGAATTATAATTAATTTTCATTAAAATATGTCATGTGCATGAAATGCAGTAATTACAGTATATCAACTCTCTTACATGTTAATCTATACAGAGCTAATAACATATAATTATATATTATCTGCAGACCGATGCACCTGCAATTGCGCAAATATCTGTCTCATAAAATATCAATAATTATTAATATTAATTACAATTATATTCATTCGTAATTAAACTTAACGGAGGTTTAATTGTTTTTCTGCCTCTAATTATATATAATATATGTATATCACCTGAAGGAAAACCAGTTACAAATTCTACTTAATAATCGAATAACGTTTCTCGGTTTTCACCTTTTATTCCTCCTCCTTTATCATAAATATTATTCAAAATAAGAATAATCACAATTACGGAGAAGGGAAGGCGAGACGAGAGGACCGTCACTTTCATCCACCTCGACTTTTGCTCCGATCCGTCTTTAAATATTACCATCCGGAAGCGCATCAAAGTCCCTTGCAGTTAATTCGCGCTCGCGCGAATAACGAGTCGAAAAAGAGATTTAAAAACGCGTGTTCGTGTAAATACAGCCGGTGCAAATTCGAACACTTAGTTCGCCAGGCACCTTACGTTGTCGGCGGAAGAAAGGGAGAAAGATAGAAAGAAGGAATGCAGAGCGAGATGGATAGAGAGGTGAGGGCTAATATTTACATGACGGAATCACACGGTCTTTACGATTACTCAAGTACGTCTGAAGAAATATTTAAATAGCGCTAAATGCAATGTCAACATTATCGATCGTTCGGAAGGGAGGAAGCGAGCGCCGTGTTGCAACCACAATCTGACATTCCACAAAGCAGTCCTAATGAAGCGGTTCGCCTCCTTCAGTATCCAAATCAGTTCTCCCCCCCCCCCCCCAACCTCAGATACTGAAATCTAATCTACACTTCTACATCCCTCGATTCACGGATTAATCTCATGCTCGATCATCCGACGACCGTTAGTCGTACGTTTATTCCTCTCAGACGCTAAGATTCCTTCATATTCTCAAATCCTCCGCTTCTCGATATACACATAATTTCATCTAATGACGATCCATGAACGATAAAGTTCCTTTCCATTTCCATTACGCGATATACGCATATCCAACGATATGCGTATATCGCGTAATAAATCACAAATGATTTATCTGTCAGCCAAACTCGCGTCTCGTGAAATAGGAGCAGGACGCAGCGGCAGAGGAGGAAGAAGAAGAAGAAGAAGAGGAGGAAGAAGACGAAGCGATCTTTCGCGATCCGCGCTAGATCCGCAGCTTGAAGTACGCGGCGCGATATTGCGATGCGTGCGTGCGCTATTGCGCGTAAACGCGCGCGTGCTTTGTACGCGTGTGCGTGAGCAGAGTGTCGCTGCGCGTGTACACTGCTGGGCAGAACGGGCAGGCATATTTACCGGGGAAATGCACGTAATAATGATTGCGCACGTTCGTCACGACCTTACCGCACAACGAGCACCGCCTCCTCTCGTCGCTGTTACTCTGTCTCTCAAATATCTGTGATATCCGCCAATTTTTCAGCTCTGCAACACAACAACAGAAACCACAGTGTCAGCAAAGCACCTCGTATTAGCCCGTCCTCTCAACGCGTGTCATCGCTCTATTTCCGGCTCTGTTCTTTTTGCGCGTCTCCGTTTCTCTCTCTCTCTTTTTTTTTTCTATTCCCCGCCAAATTTTTTCCCTTCATGTCAAAGATTGGACTTACACGATTGTCAGATTGGAGAATCATCATTATATTCCTTTTATTTAATTCATCTCCCGTGGCGTGTGGCGTGTGCGCATAAGGATACGTGACAATCTTGGAGAGAACCCGATTGCGTGTACGACGTTGACACTGATAAACACGAAATGCGGTTTGTGGTGATATCAAACGCGTTCGAGGGGCGCGAGATCAAGGGACACTGGAATAATCGAAGGTATCCAACGGACCGAAAATTTCATATATCGGAGGATTCTAACACGTTAAAGATCTCGAGAAAAATCCCACAAAACGAGCTCTTTCAACATTCAAATGTCTAAGATTAAAGAAATAAATCCTTCGAACATCATGAGATACCCGAAAAAGAGCAATCACTTCGTAAATCACGTCGTCGAAAACCGCGGCAGTCTGCAAAAGAAAATGAAAAATCGATCTACAGAATCTGCAGGATAGAGTCGACAGTCACGATTCCGCTCCGGATTGAGATCCACGCAGCTTCATGTCCCGAGAAGCGACACGTTCTCGTAGAGAAGTACGCGTTCTTGGCGATTCGTACTGGCATAAAAATCCTCGAGAACGTCGCGTCGAGGATCGTAACCGACGACACGAATCTCAAGAGCCGCGTAAAAATCCGCAGTCTCTCGTGTAAGGTAAAGGAAGACACATTTCCGGTGTGTATCGCACGCGAAAACGCGCCATACATAACGTTTCTCGTACACACGCATCGACACGTTGACGTAAAATCGGAGCCCTGATAAGAGCGCGCGCACTCACGTGACTCGGAAATGTTAAGCTGCCCGAGACTGCTATCATGCCGCCTTCTTTCGCTACAACGATCTGACCTACATTCGGATGATAAACCGAACGCCCTCGTTTGATGTTCGAAGATTCGAGCGACATAACGAACTAAGAATTTTCGGAATCGCGAATCCAATCGACTAAATAATGTGGAAGAGCGAAAAATCTAGGAATGTTGACTCGGACAATTTAGAATCCGAGATTGTCAAGAAGCTTTCAGAAACATACTTGGATCGATTTTTGTAGTTTCACATTCTCTTATCCACTCGACAACACAGTTATAAAATCGCAGTTATAAAATATTAAAAATAAAAATAGAATAAAAAATAATTCGTACATCATACGGTTAAATAGTCTGATGGCCAAGACGACGAAAATGTTTGCAGCAACGGTATTCGTTTGCATTATTTCGCACCAATAATAGCGTTATAGCGCGAGCTAGTCGAAATAATTCAGCGTAGCTTAAATGATAAGGTGTCTTCGTAGTCTACAGTTGAAGTGAACGTGATTCCTCACAAACGCTCCGTCGTAGATTAAGTAGCTGTCATGAAGCGTACAGCGATCACATTATCCCGTGCAGACGCGCAAATAACGCCGTATTTTGTACGGCTGCTTAATATCTAATAAAATATATAATAAAATGAATCTAATCAAAAAATTCGCCAGTTCATCTCGAATCAAAGCTACGAGTCATAACTTTCCCAAGGTGTTCGACAATGCGCGCATTTGCGGTCTCATTGCTTACTGTTCCACAGAAACGTGAACATTGATTGTAAAGATTTAAAAAAAAAAAAATATATATATATATAGATAGGCCTAAAAAAAATATGTATATATATATATATATATAGGCGAGAGTGTAAATATAATCGGCGAACACCGTGCGAACGTCAAACAGAGAGAAAAATGACCTGGAAGAAAAAAGGAAGGTAGTCGGTTCGGTTAACACATAATTATGTCTAATCGGCGAACACCGTGCGACCAGGGAGAAAAATAATCTGGAAGAAAAAAGAAAGGTAGACGGTTCGGTTAACACACAATTATGCTTAATCGGCAAACATCGTGCGAACGTCGAACAGGGAAAAAAATGATCTGGAAGAAAAAAGAAAGATAGACGGCTCGGTTAACACACAATTATGTTTAATCAAAAAATTAGTATGAAATACATTAAATGCACATGTGATTAATTCTCCATTTTTTTTTTGTTTATCATCATATCATCATTATCATCATCATCATCATTATCATCCGTATTATCTACACTAGAATTAAAGATGTATATAATAATGTAATTGTAAACATAAGAGACTTTATGTTAGAATAATCATAAGGATAAGAATACAATCGTAATATAACAATAAGAGAGAAATAGTAGTAAGAATAATTTCTCGTAATAAAACCGGTTAACGCCTTAAATATTTCATTCCCTCGATTGGCATGGTCAGAAGTTCCTCTGCAAATTTCTCATTTTCTCCTTTTCTTTGCTAAATATTGCCTATTGTACGTTTCGAGCCAAATAACCATTTATGTGTGTATAACAAAAAGATATATCAATTTTCTCGAGCAACCCGCCGCTTCGACGCTATCGATGATCGTCGCAATCGCTATCGTTTCCGGTTCAGAAAGACGACACTGACAACAACGATAACCACGATCGCGCAATCGAAACGCTTGTTTTCCACGTTCACAGACGTCATTCGTAAACACATATATACGCTTCATGTCGGACGGGTTTTAGCTTCCTTTTTGTCAGAGTGTTTAATCGATCGATCGCTTTTATACGATATATAGTGTCCCCGTAAGTAACTGCACTGTCGGAAAGCTTTCGAATCTTCGAAACGAGTGACAACGGTGAAAGGAAAGAAAAGACCGGAAATAAGGAGTCGAAATCAAAGTTTGACGAAAAGAAGAGGATAAAAAGGAGTAACAGGGAGCAGATCCGAGACCAACGATGTAACAAGAAGAAGAAAAGATTGATATATACACACGTTGACGAAAGATTTGCGATCACGATTCCGATGTCGATTTTACGATTCCTTCGATCGCCAAATTTTTTTAAAGTTTGCCGCATGAATTTACAGACATTTGAGCTTTTTAATGCGTTGAGCGCGATGGAATGATGATGCAAATTTTTCTTTGACGTGTGTCGAAAAAGGAACGAAACGACATGTCAGGAAAAAAAGGAAGGACGTTGATCGTGATTTGGTTCCTTCTTTTCTCGCACGCACGCACACATTTTCTCTCTCTCCCTCTCTCTCTCATTCGTTACCCAGCTGACTCTACCTTTCGCTTTTTCTTTCACACTTCCTTTCTCTCTTTCTCTCTCTCTCTTGTATGCGCTCATACTCGTCCTCACAATTTATCATACAACATCGAAAAATGCAACCTAACGATTTTTTTCCTCTCGCCGTTCGTTTATAATGTCGAATCTACTTTTAGAGGCTCGTTTTCTATATTTACACGCGCCGTGTAAAATCACAACTTTCAGTCTGACAGTCGTGCCGATTCACGTTTTGTTTTATTTTATTTTATTTTTTCTTTAATGATGAGTAGAACACGCTTAGTATTCTCGCGGGGAACACTGATCCCCTATATTGTGTTATGATTTACAATTATTATAGTTTATTCATCCCCCGAGAAAAATAACAAAATGTATATATATATATATGAAGATAGATATATATACATATATCATGTGTGTATATACATATATATCCATAATTAATCCGTAATTTGTATATATATTATTATATAAAGAGATATTAATAATAGTACTTTTTTTATTTAGTTTAATAATGTACAAAGGGGGCAGGGAGTGCTGTTGCTCGGCGGCAAAAAAAAACAACAAAACGCCTAAACGCGCCCCTTATCCTATCAGCTAAACCTATAATCCCTAGGTAACACCTATTTAACTACATTCATAATGTTCACTTGCACAGCCATAGTTTCTTTCTTCGCTTTTCTCACATTCAATCGCTTAGAACGTCTCCTCGATCGCCGGCCCACGATCCACGCAATCCTTGAGGATTGCGCGGACCGTTCAGAGCCTCATCGTCAGCACAGCTGATTATGAGATTGAGGCGCGTCGCGTACGCGCGTTAGTTGAGTAAAAGCACGAACAACATCGCCCGCTAAACGTCTCCAAATTCGCGCTTTCGACGCGTAACTTTGAATCGAAGGATCATAACCCGCCGCAAAACCATTAAGGATGAAATCTAACAAAATCTAACAATAATAATTGAAGTTTCAAGAAATTTTCGCCCGACACAAAGGCTCTCAAAGAATCTCTTTAACTAAGGGAGACTAAAAATTAAGTGTCAAAGAATTAAATTTCTTTAAGTACTTGATGCGTCTGTGCAATCGGATCCTTCCCGATCGTTTTTACTTCACGGACGTGTTCAAAGGCCGCGCAAACGATCCCAAAAGTAATTCGGCATCGCCGTCGTGTGTCATCGCATTCCGCAGATCGCGCGATCCGAAATTCGAGCGTTCACTCAACCACGCGCGTCCACATCACTGCGCGAATCGAATGAATTGCCGGGGGCGCGATTCGAGGATTTCGAAAATTCAAGAGAAACATTATCCACTCGTTCGTCCTTGCCCGCCTGTTCTCGCCACTCAAAGTATCCGGAGAACGCAACTTGTCCGCCGCGCGACAGCGCCATGCCCCGCATTTTTTACTATCGCAATATATATTGCACAATTTTTTTTATTTTTCATTAAATTTATCTCAATTTCAATAAGGTGTTAGCACCAATCTATTATATCACAATGTTCCACTCCATACCACGCAGTTGTAAATATATAAATACCTAAATATGTAGCAATAATAGTAGTTGTAATAGTGGTGGTAGTAGTAGTAGTAATAATAATAGTGATAGCAATAGTAGTAGTAGTAGTAGTAGTAGTAGTAGTAGTAGTAGTAGTAGTAGTAGTAGTAGTAGTAGTAGTAGTAGTAGTAGTAGTAGTAATAGTAGCAGTAGTGGTAATAATAGTAATATATATATCGTAGTAATTTCCGTTTAATTAATAAAAGATTTCGATATAACAGCCAGGTGACCCGCGGCCGAGTTAAACGACGGCGCGCAGGCCGATTCAATATTTTGTAAAATTGTGTGCCGAGTATTTCTCTCTCTTTTTTTCACCCACCCTCCCCCTCCCTTGTATATATGTTCCTCTCCTACTACTCTTCATGTGTCACGTGTGTACGCGTATTTTGGCTATCCGTGCGCGGATATATGTATGTACGACCGGACATATTTGCGAGCTTTTACACGTGTAAAGTCGTCCTAAACAGAGATATAAATCACTAGCAGGATTTTCCTTTCTTGAATCGCTTTCTGGTGAGCCGCGCGTCTCTTAGCTACAATATATTCTAAGGATTAATTACATAGAGAGTTTCGCACACATTTAGAGCCTGAAATTGTTCGAATCTTTGACACACTGCATATGAAATATATACGAACATTTATAAAAGTTGACACTTGCATGATTGAACGTTAAGAATTATTTTAATGTGTGATTTCGTGTGTTTAGATTCTTAAATATCCTTAAGATTACTCTCTCCTAATTGTAAGGACACAGCGACGAGAAAAGTATTGACAAGAGAGATACACCCGTGCTAGTGATGTATATATATGTTGTTTCGGGATACAAACACACATACCCTCTATACAAGTTCCACTCTCATGATTTCGTCCGCTCCAATGCTCCGCCCGCGGAAAAACGAAAAGCGAGAAGTTTTGGCCCGTGTATATATATAGTTCCGCAGATAAAAAGAGAAGAGAAATTCTGCGAGTGGTCGTACAAAAGTCACGGGATTTAGAAAAAGAAAAACCTTTATAGAAATCTGTCTTATTCGTTTTCTCACGTCACGCCACTCCCAGGAAAATAAACTTTCCGCCAAAGGTTATTGCCTCGCGCGTTTTCATAACGCCGTTATCGCCGTTCGCGGTGAGCTTTTCCCCGGGACTTTTTCGAGAATCACATGTCGATTCTACCATCGCGCGGCAGCGACGACGGGGACATAGAAAAGCACCGGGTTTTCCGAGGATCGTACGAAACGAAATACGACGTCTCGTCGCGTCGAATAACCAGCGTCGATACGCGTATTCCAGCGGACAGTTATTTATTAACGGAAAATATATTAGGATCCCTCGAATACGTTGAGACTCTCGGGATATTTGTAACGATGAAGAATATTCGGGGTGCAATGAACCGGCCGCGAACTGCTTCTAAGATGAACACCGGAAATTGGGATCTATTTTAACTTCAATATCGCGAATCGCGAACGAAATTGTGGTCTACCGAAAACCAATCGAAAAAAAAATTTTTTTTTTCCATTTACATTTTCGCGCTCCGTAATGAGCTTCCAATTTTGTCGTTTCGGTAGATGGGCGTCGTTTATTTGGCTCGTGACACTTGGACGAAAGATTTGACGGAATTTATATCTTTTATAAGATGCGTAAATACGCGAGTGTGTTTGATCGCGCGTTTCGAGTTAGCTTTTTTTTTTCCGGGATCCGTTTTATTCGGAACGACGACGGTGTGACAGTACTTTTGCAACCCCCATTGTTGTTCGCCTCGCGCACACAAGAGGCTGCAACAGCACTGTGTACTTTTCCGTCGACTTTCACGCGCGTTACTGTACTTGGCAACGAATTCGCGGTGAATTTCACTTTTTATCGCGTTTCAATTCTCTAATGGCCTTTGGGGTGATAAAATGCGCGTACATCAATCTGAACAAAAACGAAAGAAATCACGCGATGCGTAATGTGTCAAGTTTCTCGAGATACCTTTCATTCGCGTACTTTCCCTTTTTTGAAATCTCCTTTTCTGCTAAAATCCAAAGATTGAGTCGAACGTGCGATGACTCGTGTTATAATGACCAATTTAGAAGCATTTTCGATTCGTCGACGCTTTGCGCTCTGAACGATCCCGTATCATAACATGGCTAAATTATTATCTCACTCGGGGAGCACGAGCCCCCCTTTTTTCCATCAACTTCGCATTTAAATTTCAGGCAGGTGTTTTAAAATTTGGCCGTCGCCGCATCGCGTCCCCATCGTACAGTCAAATTTTATGTGGCAGAATGCAAAGTCGCGAAAGAGAATGCGATAAAAAGGGAAAAGCGACAGCAAAGGGGGAGAAGGTGAAATCATAGAGCAAATCGCGCGTCGGCGTCGGCGAATGCCGGATATAAAGCGCTGCGAATAAATTAGTCCGCGAATACGGATGCGATAATGCAACGCACGGGGGAGAGAAGAGGAAAGGGAACCGCAAAAACGCGATGAGATGGTGACGAAAAATCTCCGGTGGTGTGTTGCACGCGTGTATCGCCTTCCGCGCGCGCACGCACACATATATGGGAGGGTGGCGGAAAGTTCATTCATCTGGTTTCAACGCGCAGACAGAACAATCCGCGCCGATTACGTCTCCCAGTCGACGGGGACTTTATTCGCAGTAGTTTCTCGATTTTGTTCGCGTATTTACGCGTCCTCGAAAGGGGATCGGGCGTTCTCGTGTAGTGTTTTTCAAACCTGGATTTCTCGCGCGAATCTGCCTCCCTTTTGCAATATGTTAAAATAAATTTTAAAGCTATAAGATAAAAAAAAAAAAAAAAAAAAACAATAAGCCGCGACGAGTACCAATGCAGTTATTCAACTTTAAAACTTAGAAATATATATTTCTAAATAAATATAAAATAAAAATTTTATTAAAAATAAATATAAATATATTTGTTATCTATATTACTAATTGCTATTTTTAAAGAAAAGATCGTACCTTCTTTTTTTCAAACTTTCGATTAGCAATATAACGTAATTTTTGCAACAATTTTCCGAGGAAAAATATCCGATTGCTAAAATTTTCAGATTCGGAGATCCAAATAAGATAATAACAAAGAGTTACAATCGTGTCATAATCGAGGATACGATATCTAAAATTCAAAACGACAGTTTTGCTTTCCTGGAGAAATCGTGCGTGTGGAAAAGTTTGAAAGACACTGGTTCACATGTTTTCACGAGGCTCTCTGGTAAAACCGCGTTCCGCCCATTTAGGAATTCCGCCATTGCGTCTACTCGCTCAGCTATTTATCCGTGAATATTTGGAATACGTAGCATGCCGAACATCGTACTCCGCGTGTACGTAATCGACGAACGCTCTCGATCTCTCGTGGGTCGTCAGTCGATCGATAGGGATGTCAGGCGCGCGTCAGATTTCCGGTCTGTGGTGAAACACGAAATTACAATGGCAACTAGAACTTCATACGTTGATAATTTTGAAAGGACTCGCACATGGAGAAAGGCTACAAGAGATATTTCAGAAAAGATAATTTTAGGAAATTAAAATTTGAAAACCTCAAAAATTCCTCAAAAAAGATTTTTAAGTCTAAAAGTCGAAGAGAATTTATATGTAAAGCTTTAAAAGTCCGAAATTTCAGGATTTGACTGTATACATACTGCGTAATCTCTTGTCAAATTTTTATTCAATTTCCGTAGGACTGATTGCATTAGAATCTCTTTAGTCCGCACAGCGATTTTTCATGCATTCATAAACGGAGGATGATATCGTTCTCGCGGATCGTTATCGACGTTATGCGATATGACAGTCCTTTTGTACGCGTAAAACTATGCGTGAGCGTGTATACGGTATCGGCTGTCGGATGTTTTGTACGTTTGCGGCCATTTGACAATTCGTGTATGAACAATTCCGAAAATTGACAGCGGCCGTGCATCGACGGACGTCCAACCGCGTATGTAAATACAGAACGAGCGAAAAGTCCTATACAAATCGCGAATATGTTGTTAAATAATAATCGTGTAACCGTATAAATACATCATTATTGTTTATATAAATATTGCGCGATGGAAAATCAAGTGTTATTTCAATATTACACATAATATTGTACTTGCAGATTCGCGCGGTTAACTTTAAAACAATTAATAATTCGTTATATGTAATAATTTCATTCATATAAACTGTAGATCTATTGTGATTAAAAAAAAAATCTCTACGAATAATTGCGACGCGGCATAATTTGACGGGATAGCTACACGGTCATGATTTAATGTTGCCGCGCGTTAAAAAACAAAACTGTAACAATCATAATCGCAGTAATTCGTCGGTCAATATTCATTAGCGTGTTGCGTGACTTTTCACATCAATCTGAATAATTATGCGACACACAAGAACTCTAACGATGTTAAGCAGCGTTTATTTAAAAAATTAAAAACGCCCAAAAGTGTGTGTACACTGAATGCTGAGGGGATAATTTCGCTCGTTCCACGTCTTGCAACATCCACTCGCATGAGCGACAAAAATGAAAGTTTCTCGAGGGTGGAGTCCCTCTCCAAACCGCCGGCTGGCTGACTAACAACGATTGCGTTCTAATGACGATGAAACGACAACGGCGACGCGGAGTTGACTTTCGCAATATTAGGACAAAAGATGAAAAGCAAACTCCGATGTTAAACTTTGTCGCGGTCAACCAATTACGTACAACCGTGCGTCCTGCCTCTGCAGGCTGGGCCATAATTTCGCGCGCACGATGAAACATCGATCCCGTCCAAGAGCACCTCGCTCTTTCTCTCTCTCTCCCTCCCTCCCTCCCTCTCTCTCTCTCCCCCCCCTCTCTTTGAAGGCCCATAATGCACCGGTGCAGGGTGATGCACCGAGAGAAGAGGCACCGACCAAGGGAGAAAGAGAGAATCACGTGTGCGCCGAAATCCGCGGCCACGCCGCCGTCTATAGCTGTCGTTCATCGTTTATACGAGTTTGACGTATTGAGAGCATCGTGAAAACATGTGGAAAAATATCACGCTGACGTTCCGATACAGGGGCTCTCAAACAGCTAGCGAAAAGCTGATCGACCAGTTTTTTCAGAGACCTTCCTTCAAGAATTTAGAAAAAATGTATCGGTTCTTCTATAGATCCCTGTTAAAAGCTCGATTATTCTTTTAGTCACAAGTAGCAACGAGAATTCTCCTTTATTGAAAAAATATTCGTATTTTTATAATTTTAATGATTAATTTTAAAAATATATATTGTCGCAATAAATTCATTATTTTAACAAATCGTCTTATATTTTTTTATGGCGTCAAGTTTGAGTACCCCTGTCTTCGAGGACGGAATCGCCGAAAATCGTAAAAGTTGTTTCTCTCTTGTATTCCTCCAGACTCTGTTTCTTTCGCGTTTCAATTTTCTCTCTCGCTTTTCTTCTCTGTGTGAGAGTCCGAAATTGTAATCAATCTCTGAAAGATTATAAGATAATACTGATTTCCAATCACAGAATTAAATTTTTTATCTTTCATATAGAAATTTAATTCATTAATTAATGTCACACAAATTTCACGACAATTTTAAGATGAAAATTATTGTTCAATATGAATCAGAGTTGGAGGGCTATTATCAACTTCTGTGTTACTTAACACGCGTGGAACATTCGGCGGTCGTCATTGATAGATGTTCGAGATGCACATCGGCGCCAAACGGTTCGTCTACGTATCGCGTAAAAGTGATAAAGAGATGAAAAAGCTTAAAAAAAAAAAAAAAAAAAAGAGGCGCGTGATCTCTCAGCCAAGGAGGTAGGCCTGCAGGTGCAGTTCAACACAATTCAAATCCGACCTGTCAATAAATAAATCTCGCGTGTGTCGCATATTGCAATATAATGTTGCGCGGTGTATATGTAAACAGTGAATAACATATATATATAAAATCATAAAACGATAAAACAAAATAAAATAAATTATCCAATATATTAATATATGTATATATACTCAATAATCTGCAAATAATATATTAATATTCTTGTTATATATTATTAAATTATAGATATATATATGCGTGTTCGGTAGCCTTAACTATGCAAAGTGCCCCCCTTTTTTTGGAGAAAAAAAAAAAAAAAAATGACCGACGGTAATATCATTTCATCACAATATTGCGGTTTGGCTCTTTGAATAGCTAGCGGACTCTGCGCATGTGTATACGCATCTATTGTACATGTGTATGTCCGTGTTCCTGCGTGTATGTATTTCTAGCGACCCCCGGAGAATAGATCTTGTTCTGATCATGCATCTGTCATTCGAGAATGATAAAATGGGTATATTTCGATAAAAATTTTTTAGATTTAATATCGGAATAATGCGAGAGTTCCGGCTGTAAAAAAAAAAAAACAAAGATCGTCCAAAGGGGGGGGGGGGGTCGCTGATGCTTTTATCCCTGTTATTAACGTTATAATTATAACGTTCGAATGCAGTGTCTTCGACTTTGATCCACGACTTTGGCCTCAAATTTGGTATTATTAATTTCGCAAATTGGCAATAATTTTAGATCTCGCGTTGTCTGTAAAACGGGGAATTCTCGAGGTAAATCACGCTGTCTGAAAAAATTAGACACTGTGGGGGTCGCTACGCTTTCATTTCGATAAGGAAAGCTTCCTGTCTATGTCGTGTGTTCCTCGCACCTATCTGTGAGGCGCCTCTCCTCTTCTCTCTCTCTCTCTCTCTCATGTGTGCATGTGTGTAAATAAATGTGGCTATACATCGCTCAAAGTAATTAGGAGATTATTTCTTCGGATAATTCTGAGTTGAAATCAAGCGTCATTAAAACCACTTAAATACCGTCACAAACGTGAAGATCAAGCTTGGAGACACATTACAAAGATATTAAAATATCTTTAAAAAATCAGAGATATTTATCAATTAAAATGGACATTTGAAGAAATAATTTCTACATTCCATTCGAGCGGCGTATATTTATATATCTGTGTATTCCTTTTACCATATTGTTATAATATATATATATACGTTACACGTAAATTTCACGATGTACGAAGAAAAAAAAAAACAAACAAACAAAGAAGAAAGAAGAACAAACAGATTGCACCCCAACCAATTAAATATCAATGTGCAACGACGATACAAATATCGTATGACCATCCCATGAATAAAAATTATTCTTTAACGTAACTACATCTTCAACCAATGATAGATTATATAAAATATAAAATAATATAGTACTTATATAAATCATCCAATACAATAAAACCTTATTTGTTGCCTACGCACTTAAGTCCCGAATCGTGGAATGTCTCCGTGATTTCCACTATTTACCCAGCGGTCGCATTATTTTATTAATAATGCGGCGTGCAGCTTAACCGTTATAATATTATATAGACTTTAGGTGTTAATTAACAAGTAACGTGCGTTTTATAGTTAAAGTTCATATTAGGACTGCAAAGCGCGCTACACAACATTATCAAAATTTTACGAACGTATGCATTAAGGACAGAAATTTCGTTGTCGGTCGATTTGCGTTGCGTCTTACTCGCGCGTATACGTGTGTTCCTGCTACTCGCGTGTATGCGTAACGCGTGTATCGCGGACGCGGTGTCGATGTCTCGTGAATTACGGCCCGTATATCTGCGTGTGAGAAATCTGCATGCGCATATGCGTGTACCTGTGTATATGTTGCGTGTAATGTGACTACGAGACACGTACGTGCGTAGGTAAACGCAATGCACGCGTAAATGTTAATATTGCTACTGGTTCCCGAAGGTGCTGTGTGTGTGTGTGTGTGTGTGTGTGTGTGTGTGTGTTTAATAATATATTACGATTACAATCTAATATGAAGTCCAACTATAAACTCTTCAACAACTATACGACTCACCCTGCGTATCGAATGAATTACTTCCAGCGACTCAGCTTTTTATAATTAATAGATATATAATTGAATCATTAATATTTTCTTTCCGGCTGCCGTCTCGACCGGTCGGCAGCAGCGTCTACGGGAGGAAATTGGCACCACGTTTGCTCCCATTTTATATATATATATAATATTTATATATGTATTTATATATATTATAATTATGTAATTAAATCAGCGCGCGCGCGCACACACTAATCGTGCGACGTTCATATCGTTTTAATCGCGCGACTTTCCCCGAACACTCGTTAAAAGTATCGGCGATCGGCGCTCGTTTTCTCACCACGGAAAAAAAAAAAAAGATAAAGCT
This sequence comes from Lasius fuliginosus, assembly GCA_949152495.1. NCBI lineage: Eukaryota > Metazoa > Arthropoda > Insecta > Hymenoptera > Formicidae > Lasius > Lasius fuliginosus. The sequence continues at coordinate 3,049,372 of OX424445.1, read as the reverse complement.
GCCCGGTCTTTGGACATCGTCGCGGACGCGGCTGTGTGCGAGGTTGACGCACATGATCGATCGCGACAAATTATGCGATCGGCAACGAACGAGACACGACGCTCCGCGTGAAGGACAGAGAGCAAACCTTCCCTCTCGCGAGCGCGTTTCTTTCGTGCGATCAAAGAGGGAGGTTCCGATATAAAGCGACCTGCGCTACTATGCAATACGGCTCGTCTCGGATCGATCGATCGACGGTACCGCAATCGAGAACGCGCTGCTCTACCTCGGCTGAGCGACTCGAAATCCGATTAAGTAACGATAAAAATCCAAGAAGGCCTCGGCCTTGCCACGTTGAAGGCATCCAGTTCACCGTTCGGATCGCTGAAGTCAACGGTCAAGCATTCGAGGCGGATTTCAACCCCGAAGGGATCACGCGATCCATTTCCTGATCGGTTCGAATCGACGTCGAACCGGTTCGACGTCCCGAAGTACCGAGAAAGAGCAACGCATCGTCATTGTCGCCGTCGCGCGATACAACGAGCTTTCTTTCGTCCGGCGATATACACAACAAATTAAATTTCATCGCGAAACCTCCCCTGCTCGGGGTCAGAGCTCGACGCGAGAAACGCTTTCGCGCTACGCGGAGCGTCGGCCTCTCGTATAATCGCGACCCGCGACTTCGTTTCGCACTTTACACTCGCTCGTCGGCGACTCCTACCAAGAGAAAAAAAAAGAAAAAAAAAACAAAGAAAGAAAAAGAAAATTCAATCCTCACAGCTTCGACAAATTAGCTACAACAAGCCCACTCCCAAGAAAAGTCACCGCACACTAAATTGTACACATCGCTGTATATTAATCTTCTCTGTTCTTTTTTTTTTTGCTATTTTTTGCAATTTTTGTTTGTTAAAAAAGACCCCTATTGGAGAATTTCTCGATCCCTTAAGCGTAGAATCTACAAAAGATTTGGTGTTCGAGAAAGAAGAAAAGCCGAAATTGGCCGGCCCTTATTAATCTCCCCAATGGCCGTAACTTTAGGACCGTATCTTCGCCGTAATGCGAAATATACCCTCCTGCGGCTGCGGCCATTCGCGCGCTCTTGGTATATGTTCTATCGTTTATATATATATAATTCTTGGGGCGCGTATTATTACATATATATATTATATTTCAATATATATGTATATGCATATTTAAATATATATTTAATATATTTATATATTAAATATATATTTAAATATATATTAAATATATATCTCTCTCACATTCCCCTTTTTCTCTCTCTCTCTCTCTCTCTCTCTCTCTCGCTCTCTTTTCCGGCATCTTTAGGATAGCGTGTTCATGGTGTCGTTGCTTGAAAGCGCCAACGAGCCCGCCATAAAATCGTTAAGATCGATCTTTCTTGCTTCGGGGTGTTTAAATTTATAATGCGTGCGCAGGTTGTCGCTACGTGTGTACGTGGCACGACAGAGAGGACACTCAAACCTGCCGGGGAAGTGGACGTGGTAGTGGTTCCTGATGTGCGTCACGACCTTGCCGCACAGCTTGCACCTGTGAAGGTTGCAGCCGCCTGGCACCCGGTCAAAGGTCAGCCGCATGTGCCAGGCTTTTGAACCTGCAACATCAACACAAGACAAGTCACTTTCAGCTGTTGGCCTCCCAACACGAACTACGCGGCGAGCCACCCGGTCGCCGGCGGCTCGTTTCTTTCTCTTTCCCTCTCTCTCTCTCTCTCTCTCTTTTTTACTTTTTCTTTTTTATTTTATTTTTTTGTCATGTTATTCTGATTACGTTACTGTTACTTCTATGCCGTTTCCGTGCCACTTTCGCTTTTTGTGGTACTTTACTTCGATACGTTTCTCGATTTAAGCTCGTTACTTTTTTTTTTTTTTTTGGTTCTAGAGCGGCTTTTCTCGAGGGTCGCCGGATCCTTGGATACTTGGGTAGGCATTCGACTCCGTGGATCCCGGAGGTCTCGCGGATTCCAGGATCCTCGAATCCTCGAATCCTTCGGAGCAGAATTGTGGACACAGATCCCGGGTTGGGTCTTTGAATCTTTGGATTCTCGAATTCTTCGAGTCTGAGATCTCTAGATCATCGAGTCCTAGGATCTTGAGAACATTCGATCTTTGGAATCTTGAACCTACAGATACTCGGCTTCTCGAATCCTCGGATTCTAAGATCCCCGAGGTCTTGAGTCCCTGGGGTTCGTCGGACATTTAACTCCTCGCAGATGCGAACAAGATCTCTCTGTATCCTTGGATCCTCCGATCCTGATCTCACTCTCATTAATATCGCGCGTTCGTCGTCCCCGAATTTTTTTAGTTCGCTTTTGCTTCCCTATGTCTCTACGTCTCTTTCCTTTCCCTTAAAAGTCCTTTCAGTCTTTTGGTAAAATGTACTGTGTATGTATACTATGTATATGTGTTACATATCTTGCACGCGCGTTAATCTTAATCGCTAGAGACAGACAGAACGAGAGACAAACGTTTAACCGAATGTACGAATAATAAAAAAGAGAAGAGAATAAATAAAGCTTTTTTTGCTTCTGTCACAATCATGAAAATGGTACCAATGCGATTTTGAAAAGTTGCCGTTTTTCGCAATAAAAAATTGACCGAATCGAAAAAAAAAAAATCGGCATATTTTGTACGGAAAAAATACAAAGCAACTCATAATACGTTTGAAATAAACGTCTCGCGCAACGAAATCGTTCGTAAAATAACGTTACTTTTTTGCGAACAAGAAAAACCGAGAAAATACGGGGTTCTTGATTAAAAATCGATCGCTCGTTACCTCCGCGTTCCCTCGAGGCGCCGCTATTTTTTGCGAGCTATAAGATATAGTATCGTTTAAATAAATTTAAATAAATTGAGCCGCTAGTTTCTCATCTTCCTCATACTTCGAATAACTTCGCTCGAGAAACGCTCTTTGAACGTGCTTAATAATTCCGTATTTAAAAACATGGAATTTCGCTTTGTGAGAGACGCCAGGTTTTACGGGCTATTTTCGCAAATATCTGATACGAAAAACGCGAGAACATAACGAAGGAATAAATATTAAATCAAGCGGCGCTTCGGATCAGCGAATTAAACGGATATCGTCACCGCTCTTCGCAACTAAAGTATCCACTAAAAAATTTTGCACCGTCTTCGTAATACAAACGACAATGGCTTATAATAATGCTAAAAATAAAAAAAACACCCGAATTTTCATCATTACTGCCCGAACATCTCAACCGAAAAGGTTGCCTCATAAAAAGTGGGAAATAAGACGTATATTCAAAAAATTATCTTTTATAATAATCTTTTATAATAACGTAATCGTGTTGAGGATCGATTATCTTTCAGATATGCAATTGTCGTTTAATATAAAGACAGTTAAAAAAGATACTTAGGATGCGTGTATCGAGTAGCGACCCAGAATTGCATCGAAGAAATGTACACCGCGCGTCTTCAATCAAAGTGCAAACACTTGTCTCTCGACGCGATTAAAATCGAGGTACACGGAAACGTGCGATCAAAGCGCAGACATGTAAGTTCTTTTTAAACATCGATCAAACTCCAAACCAGTGCGATTAATCAAAGAAAAAGCGTAAGAATGGGCGTACAAGTTTTGTGCGTAGGCAAAGCGAGCTGAGATCGTAAATGGGCTCTTAGTAACGAGAAACGTCCTCTTAGTATCGCGTTCAAGTTCCACGAGTGTGCTCGGTAATAATAAATAAAGTGCTACGAATGAAACAATTAATATATCAATCTCGCAAGCAAAAAAAAAAAGTCAACATCGACATTCGCTACTCAAGAGACTGATTAATCGTTGGCCGTGCATTATTTCCGTCTTATGCACGGTGTGCTCTCAAAATTCCAAGTGTGAGATCAGCACTCACAGACGTTTAAGTTATTCGCGCGAGACGTTTTGTTCGAAGAAATTAAGCGGCGCACCGCGCGTGCGACGATATATGCGCTACCGGCTCGGTCGAATTAATTATTGAAACGATACGTATACGCGAGACGACCGAAACAATTATACTCCCATATCCTAATACACGGAGGAAACGAGGTCGTTATATATTATTCAAGGACGCCAAATGCTTCTGTCTGTCTCGAGGTACTAGTGCTCGGCACTCGAATCTCAAACGGAAGAGACGGATCCAAAACGTAATGGAGTACTCTGAGGGCCCGCTCACTCAGCGCGCTCGCATACGCGTAAGTACGCACGCACGCGCTGCGTTGCGCTATGCATAAATCCGTTATAATGCTGTCGTGAAAACCCCCTGCTGCCTGCCGAGACGCATGGAACACCTCGTAATGCCAAATCGCGAATTTCTGTCTTCAAAGACGGTCCTTCACAAAGCGTCTCTCCCATATAAATTATCCGTTGCTGGAACGCGCATAATTCGCAGACACAAGTTTTAATATAACCGAATTGAAATAATGAATGAGAGATAATTATTTCTGCTAAATTTCTACATGGATTAGAGATAAATGCAACAAAGTTTGCATTTATCCCTAAATCCATGTAGGAATTTAGCAGAAATAATAGATTCTCGAAATCAAGAAAGATACAGAATATTTTAAAGAAAATGCATGTAATCAAGAGAGTGCAAAGTTTTTAAAGATATCTGGATATCTGAATATATGTGTACTATAATAAAGCTCACGTCAAAAAATGATATGCGTTCCAGAGTGGATCGTATCATAAAACTACTTTAATTTATTTTTATGGAGAGAGACGCTGACTGTGAATCGAAAGTGATTTACTCTTCGACGGACTCCCCGTGACAGGGAAATGACACTCGAGGTGCTCCATGATCTGAAAAAATGGAGTCTCTGAAAGCTCGCGCTCTCATTCAAACTGATCAATATTCGTTTTAACGCGCCTTACTTAGCGTAAATGGGATATCCGTCGACAATTATAACGGAAACATAGGGTGTGACAGAAACAACGCATATGTCGGTGATAAAATCTTATAAAAAATTTATTTTCGATAAGGATAAAAATTTAATGTAGATTTAATTAGCCACTAATTTAAAAAACATATATTTGAATAAATTCTCATATTTTTCATGTTCCATTGACTATAAAATTCTTTAACCTGCTTAAAATGTTTAAGAATCTTAGATCTCTTAAATATTTAAGGAAAGTAAAAATAAAATTTAAGCTTTGCTAAGAAAATATTTTCTCCAGAGTTTTTAAAGAAATAATATACCGCTACAGTTGCATAGATCGTTATATAAGACACCCTATAGAATGGCATTTACTCTTGTCGAGTCAAGACCATCTCGGATTTCGAATAGACTGACTGAACTTTCGCAAGAGACTCCATTTCAGCGTTACCCCAAGCATGATATCGCGTGTTAACCCTTTGCAAACTGCCTTATTTTCACGATGGTTACCTGTCACGTGCCACTTTATTTTGCCGCGAAGTCAGCAATGCGAAGCAAAGCGCGTTTCAAAGTAAAAATACAAGAAATCACCAAAGAAAATAATTTTATAAGAAAACGCACGGCAATACTTGCACAAAATATTAATCGCAATTCGCGCAATAAAGAATCTGTATGCGTTTCAAAAATCATCTTGTTTCAAAAAAATGTCAAAAAAGATGTTAAGAAAAACTTTTTATCCCACAATTATTACTAAGATTATCTTACTAAACTCTCTATTATAATATTCTCTATACATATAACTCTATATATTAATTTAGAAAATAATTACTGCACCACCGTGACAATAGAATCAACACAAACTTAATCGCGTGTATTAATATTTGCGCGAGTTACGGTATGTTTCCCCAACGATCCTCCCTTATGTGCAAGCGTCACCTTATGCGACTCTCGCGGAAATGGCGGGTGCCACAAAGGGTTAAATTGCTGACTGGCTTCTCAACGAGCCGATTGCCGTTGACGCTGCCGCGGTGTAACGTCATATCGATCGACTGCATTCACGCTAGCTTCCGTTCCCGCGATTAATGCGCGATTTAAATAATATTCGCGTGACGGCGAGCAAAGACTGCAGAGAAAGAAGGTGAAAGGTCACTCCGCGCTTCCGATCGATGAGAGAACCAAGGAAGGATTCGCTAAAGAGGGAGGTAGGAGACAGGGAGGGAGGAAAGGAAGCAGACAAGTTAAAAACTTTCATCGTTCCGTTCGATTTTCAATAAAACCCGATCGTCCGCCCTCCCCCAGCGCTACTTTTTCATTTCCATTTTTCCGAGAGTTTCCGTGACGAGTGCGCGGAATGCAGTCGCGGATACGACGCCCCGTCGACGCTGTAAAAAAGGCTTTGTACACTGTCGCTTTTTATCATACATATACACAAAGTTGAGAGCGATATATATATATATATATATAAATGTGTGTGAGTACCTTTTCTCTCTTGTTAGTGGAGTAGCCTCGGTTAGATTCGGTTAGAACAGTGTTTTTCAACCCTTTCTGCGTGATAGAAGTGCCTTGAAACGCGCGAAAAATCGGCGAAATGGATCGCAAAGAGATTGCGCTTACCGGAAGTCACATATCAATAGCAGAAAGAGATTTGTGTCATAGATTTATATATAATAAGATTAAGATTATAATTGTAATATATATAAGATTATTTCTTATAACATTACTTGCTATACGAAACTTAATTATCAAGTTATATTTCGATATCGGAATATTACGAAAAGTAAGATGTGCAAAAATTTAATCTTTACTCCAAGAACTGTCAAATTTCACACGCGGTCCTGCTATCGATATATTTCTTCCGCAAAATTATGGTACACTCTGATAGTCCCTTTGATCTTGATTTTTTAATAAAAGACACGTAACATAACAGATACTGTACAGACTCGCGATATATGCGACGAGATTATTTATTCCGCGCAAGATGAATTCCGCTATTTGTAAATATCTTTCTCGAACACCTTGTGTTGCTACTATTTGCTTGGGATTCATTTTAATAAAGAAAAGGAAAAGTATTTCATTGTAAAAGATTGTAAAAAGATAGCCAAAATTTTCTCCCTCAGACTTGTTTGTCACATGGAACGGAGGTTGAAAAACACCGGGTTAGAATATGTCTCTTGTGAAGAGCGGAGGAATGTCAATGCGCTATTACGGTTACGTTTCGCGACTCGCATAAAATTTAAGACTGACAAAGAGCGAATAAGAAAGAATATGAGAGCGAATAAGAAAGATATGAGAGGAAAAGTGAGAAAAGAGGAGTATATATTATATATATATATATATAAGGAGGAAGAAAAAGTATGAGAGAAGATAAAGAAAAGAGGATTGAAAATGACGAAGGCAAAGCACCTGTGTATGTCGGAAAATGATAAAATCCAAGTAAACGAGAATCTGCTCTTTTTGCCCAGAGAATGTAAAATATGATTCTCTCTCTTTCCTTCTCTTTTCGTACACGTTGCTTTTCGCACACGTGTTCTGTTATGCAATCAAATAACAAAAAAAATAGAGCGATTCTTTCACCACGAGAACCACGAAGCACGCATCCTCTTTTTCTGTTTTCTGGCAGAACGAAGAGTTCCCGAAAAATAACTAAATTTAAATATTATATCGCAAGTTACCAAATACGACGAAAAGCATATATCCGTAGTTCATAGTGTAGGTTAGATTGAATAATCATTGTTTATTATATTTCACAAATCTCTTCTCGGTACAAAAATATTACAATATTTCATTTGGTAACTTGGTTACCTTCATCTATACTCGCTTAAATCTTAATACTTGTTGCGCGCGCCAAAAAAATACTTTTCCGACACTTTGTGTGAAATCGATGGTCAAGTAGCGATAATTTCCAACACTGAAAATAAAAGAAGTGAAATGGAAAAGTTTCCATTGTTTCTAAACGCGGATGATTCGAAAAGCTAGAAAACCGAATCTTAAAATTCCATCACTCAACTTCAAAAGCTGAATATTTAAAAAGACGAATCTCTCGACGAAGAGACGTCAAGATGATACTTTTTAATTCGTCATGAATTAAATAACAAAGTAGCGAAAAATTTTGTTTGGCGCGCGCATACGAAAATCCTAATTTCTAGGTACACAAAAACGTTAGCTTTGAAAGCGAATAATTAAATTCTTATGATAGTTGCATTAATCTACGTTGGCGCATAGGCAGGCGTTTCTTATGGCATATTTTTTATGAACGAGAAAAAAGGGGAAGGATCTCAGAATAAGCGCGATGGTCAACGCAGTAGGCCCTAACAGCATCGTTATCGAACGTAGCCTTCCTTCTTTAAGTATGTCGAAGCGGAAAATACAGAATCTAGCGTAGCGAAAAAAATAGATGATTCGACGGAAATTGATCTGTGTGTGGACTCGCAGCATACGCAGATAATTTTCCCAACTTTTCGGTATCTACGAGGTTTGATCAAAAAGTTCCCGGAATTTTATGATAGCTCGCTAACACGATGTCGTATCGATATGCTGTACGTGGCATTACTTAGCGGTGACCAGGACAAGTAATCTCCCGTTTACCTTGTCTTTCTATTGATTAATCATCGTGCTATATTGCGTTGTTTGAGAGCTTGTTGTGCGTGTTCGGCGATTTTCAATATGCATGCGCGTTGTCGTGATAGTGGAACCAGAATTTGTTTCTCCACAGTTCGGACTTTTTTCATGAGTTTTCGTAAACGGTTTTTTTTTTTTCGTAAACGTTTTGCCAAGTTTTTTATTTTTTATATATATATATATATTTTTAAATCAAATTTTGTGTCAAACTTGGCAAAACGCTTACGAAAATTGATGAAAAACCCAAACTGTGGAGAAACAAATCCTGGTTCCACCATCACGACAACGCGCATGCATATTGAAAATCGCCGAACACGCACAAGCTCTCAAACAACGCGATATAGCACGATGATTAATCACAATAGAAAGACGCGGTAAATGGGAGATTACTTGTCCTGATCACCGCTAAGCAGTGTCACGTACAGAACATCGATACGACATCGTGTTAGCGAGTTATCATAAAATTCCAGGAACTTTTTGATCAAACATTGCATATTTATTATTTGTGATACGAATTTAATATATACATGCACTTTTTATAGATTTATCGCGCGCCATTTATAATTCTCATCTACGTAATTTTTAATCTTCATTTTTTTGTAAACGTTTTATATTCAAGATCGAAATAATTGAGATTCAAAGAACCAAGGATCTAACGAGTTAGAGATCAAGTGCAAGAATTTTCCTATAATCGGAGACTTCGACGACCGAACGATCAGATAAAATCCATGGATTCGTGTACCATGATATTCTCTGCTTTTAATATAATCAAAATAACACGATGCATATAAGAAACGATTCATCGGGAATTTATTTCCAATTAGAATTTATTGGGAAATTTACTTCTATTTAAATCACGAGAAATTTCGCGAACGGTATTTTCGCGTGATCAATGTCGCAAGATCGGAGTAGAGAAAAATATTCAGCAAACTGAACATGCTATGCGCCGACAAGTAAACGTGCGCAGTAAATATGTTCATAGATAGCGTGACACTACTAGTTATATTTTAGTTATCGAGCAGAAGGAATCGATGTGCCGCCGACAATGGCAATATTTCTCCTCGCGAAATAGGATTATTCCCATGCTGTGAAATTAACGTCCGGAAATAAAGTTCGATGGCGCAATCTTGGTTCGACCATCGACGCAACGATCTTGATTCGCGAGAATGACGTTGACTGATGATACTGAATGTAATATTTTGCCGACGTCATATTACGCGACGCTATGTTTTTATACCTAATACATTTACGAGAGTTGTGCAAACTTATGTATGTAAAAAAAGAACACGAATCGCGTTTCATTCTGACAAGTAAAAATCATGTATTTGTAATAATTATACATATTTGTATAAATAATGCTCTTTGGAGTGCTATAATTAATCGAACGTTTTGCAACGCATCGATTGAAAATCATTGCGGAGGTACCGATCGCGGATGGACGATTAAATACGCCGCGACGAAAATAGCTCTTCGAGGTCGTCGAAATAACTTTTACCACAAATGACGAAATCACGTTTTCAGCGTATGGCATCGATAACTCTTTGTGCAAAATATTGAGAAATATCAAACCACACGTTTCAAATCTATAGATTCTTTCAAGTTTCTTGGCGCATCAGCTGTGATTAGCCGTGAACTCAAACTCTGTTTCTCATCGAAATTTCCGCGTTGCCTCCGCGTTTATAGCGCAAATTTTCGATGCACGTTCCCAGCATACCGACATGTATCTAGTATACTTTCTTTCGTGCAATTTATATATGCGGAAGATATGTAAAGGCGCGTATGCCAGACACGTGCTCGTATTTCTAAAAGCACGTGCGACTTTCTGATCCTCTTTGACAACTCATGTCGCATTCTGATATTTCTACGTAGAATCATAAAAAGAAAGGAACTTTTGAAGCACTGAATAAAGTTGTGCACGCTATAAGCTTTTACTTCTGTGTTAATGTGCTGTAGCGAAAAATTGTTCAATGTCTAAAAATTAGTTCTCAGAATTTTGAGAACAATATAAAATAAAGCGCGAATAAAAATGTTCAAAGCTTTCAATTCTTTACAAAAAAATAATACTATATAATAAATAGTCTGTTAAAAATAGACAATAAAAAATCTATTTTAATAATTTTAATAAGAGAATAAAATATAAAATAAAAAAAATAAAAGAACCTAAATAATAAATAAATAAGTTAAAAGATCAACTGCCAGATTGCTAGATTGGTAGATAAATCTTAGTTTGGTTAAGCTCAGACTTCCACAGCTCGTGTCGCACGCGTGAATGAGTTCCGCGTGCCTTTTAAAAGAAAGCGCCAGAATGTAAGGAGGTGAGACTGAGAAACGCGGATCGGAGAAGAAGAACGGCAGCAATGTATTAGTGCAACAAAACAAACGTCCGTTTCGTAGCGTGATTATTTCCGAGACTTCTAAGCTGATCTTATCGGGGAAGTAACACGACCCTCACAATCAACGGCGAACGCTCGCATGATGATTTATATCGGAATCGCGAGGCACGAAGCGTATTCAAATGTTCGGCTGGACTACGATGGGCGTCGCACGGAAGTAGAGCCAGTCGGAAGTGGAAGTATTCCTGCAAAACTTGCCAAGACAGAGACGAATGGGGCGGATGTGTGAAATCTGCTTGTGGAAATTACAAGGGCCCGATGTTGTTTGTACAAAGATACGAGCCGTCTGTAAATGAAACGCCTATTTACTCGACTCTCCGAGTCGATATCGGGCGGAAGAGTCAACTCTATCTTGCATCGTGCATGGATCGATAAAAGTGAGAGATAGAGAAGTGTACTCCTGTACGGGAGCGCGAAAGATTATATATCGAAGCGAGACTTATGAATAAGAGAACCACTCAGAAGTCACTCGAATCGCGTCTCAAAGCGTTCCAAAACTTTACGAGTGCTCTACGCGCGTTTCGTGTTCTCTTCGATGCTCGTTCAACATCGATCCGGAATGTGTATTATCTCTGTAGATAGGCTAGTCACTCTTTTTCCAATCTTCTCTTCGAGTTTATTATAGTCAAAAAAGGAAGATCTCTTGGTTCTTAACTAGTTGCCAAGTATATTTATTTTCAAATATGGTTCAAATGTGCGTCTGTAAATAATGTACGATTGCAGCAGAAAAATCTAAAGCGCGTTGTCGTCGACTTTTCCATATTATAGAATTTCCCTGGTATTATAGAATTTCTTCGATTATCTCGAGCTTTATAAATTTAGGATCGCCGCCACCCTTCATCCGCAAGCACCTTTGGGCTCAAAGAGATTAAAGGGCGGAGAACAACGCGATCCAGCTGCCAGCGCTTCACTGCCTGACCACGGGACAACCCTCTTTCTCTCTAGTGAGATATCACTGGCTGCAACGGAGATAGAGGAAACGAGAGAAAGAACGGCAGAGAGAGAAGAACAGTGGTTCGTGTGACGGAGAAAGAGACAGGGAGAAAGGGAGAGAGGGGAAGGACACGGTATAACGGAGGGGATGCTCGAGAAGATTTATTATGCAGAGGAGAGCGAGAGAAACGGACTGGCCCTTTCGGAGCTTAACACACTTTGTACCGGGCGTTGCACACGTAAGCTGTCTCTATTTTTTGGCCGGCAACGTTGATATACGCGCGAAGGGAGTATACGCCGGCGGTTTATACTCTGAATAATGCATCCGAATGCATGCCTTAGCGGGGCTTTCATCTCTTCCTCTTATTACTCGGCCGAATAATACAGTTTATAAAACCACAAAAAAAAAAAAAGACGATGAAGCAAATTTAATTTTAATCAACGCTGGAGAAACTCTTCGTTAAAATTCTCACGATCTAGATACCTAAGTAGCCTAATCACGAGTTAGAGGAATATAAACACTTGTTAGATGCACGTACAGCCTAAAAATTGCTCGTGTTAACAACTCCCAATCGTTTCCACGGGTGAAAACCCGATATTCTCTCATATACCGACATCGATCACCGCGCCGGATGCTGCTGTGCCAGAAAGAGCCGTTAGGGAAAGAGGGATGCAGGAAGGGTAGAAACGAGGAGACGCAACGGCGGTCGCAGAGGACGACGAGGGAAGGGAGCAACGACGAGCCGACAAGAAGGAGAGAACAGAGCGTATTTCCCACCCTCCATTGTGTGCGCGTCTCTCCTCCTGGTATATTCGACTAAACTGCATATATGCCGAGGAGTGCGGTCGCGTGATCTATGTACGTGGATTCAACACAGCGGTCCATACGATACGGATACAGTACTGTTACAGGATTTCGCGTCTCCCTCAGCGAGTGACGATCATATGGTCGATCCGCATGGAACGATCCGTCGTACCTTTTTCTTCTTTTCTTTTCTTTTTTTTTTTTTTATTTTCTCTTGAACCAGATGCCGCACTAAACTCACACGTGAAAAAGTATCTCCTGCTACATCGCATTATATACCGCGGACGTTTCTGTCGAACGAGAAGCTTTTCCTAAATCCCGGGAGCAGCGGTGCTCAAAAGCCGAGCTGAAGAATCGCGATTTCTTCATGGGAATAATATACCGATCGCGTAATATAATTCTCCCGATTCCACATGAATTAACTACGATTATTAATTTAAAAGATATCACGCGAAACTCGCGAGAATGCGGAGCAATCACCGATCCTGAGATCCAAAAGAATCTATTATACAGAAAATTTACATTATCTATCTTTCTTTTCCGTAATCTCACAAAGCAAAATATCATCTATGAATATATAATTATTCATAATTTGATTATTCAATGAAATTGTCTGTATGTATTGTGAATTTCAAGGAACGACGAAATTCCGTCGCGCAAACTTTCGCGATGCGGTTGATTTCCGCAGTACTACTCGTGAAGCCGAAACGTTGAAAGTTCATTTCGAGTATTCCTGTCAGTAGATATTATACAGCGCTTTACTCAGGTCTATGGAATACATGCCGTCTGTACGAAGACAATACCGCAGCGTTCCCCGAACATGTAACCACTCAAGACATAAGGTTGATTGAGCTACTCCGAAACGACGATAACAAGGAAACATCAGGATGCAAAGAGAACAACACTTCCTATACCCAATCGAACATTCAATACTGGCAAAACGCAAAGGCCACTTAGATTATATGACAATAGATATATAAACGGACGCGTACGATTTTAAGAAATATTATTAAAAATTCAAACGTACGTGTGTGCGGCGTGATGAACAAGTATGGCATGAAAAATTTGCATATCTAATAAGTAGGAATAAGCTGCTATATGCAAATAGAGAGGAGTGATTTTTCTATTATCGAGTCTAGTTACGAAAGATTGAAGAGAAACGCGAGCAACAATTCACGGATGGATTTCGTCACATTTTGTAAATTTTTCTTTTTATACAATTATATAATATAATTATATAATAAAATTGCTACACATGTAAATATATAAATAAAATAAAACTATAAAAATTTTGAAGTCGTTCTGTAAAGCTGTCTAAAGAAGAACGTCGGTAAAATTCGAACTGAGGATCCTACGGTTAAGTGGTTAATAGCTTGGCACGATCCTTCGAGTTTCGCGAGATCGCGTTAGACGAAGTTTTCTGCTACTTCGATGAACTATCAAGAACGTATCGGCGGAAGGCAGCTCCTTCACTCGGCTAAGCCAAGTCTAAAGTAAGCAGGTACGAGCGCGAAGAGAGAGAGACGAAAGCCTCTCGTCGCGTGCTCGAGAAACGAAACTCTTTGCGCCCGAGGATACTACTCGGGGTGAGTCTCTACCCGGTGATCCTCTTATTGAGGACACTCTCTCTCCCATCCTCGTCTTCAAACCACTGCCACATTCGTTGGACCGTCGTGAGGCGCGGTTGTGTAATAAGGGCGAGAAGATATGCCGGTAAGGAGCTTATCGAGGTCGGGAAAGGACCTCGCGGCTCCATGAACGAGTATCGCACTCGCTAACCCATGCACGGGAATATTAAACAACCGATGCATCTCGAGAGCAAAGAAAATCTATAATACACCGTTTCGTCGGCGGAGCCGCTTTGTTCGAGGATGGATAGATGGGAATAAGTATCGGTGAAGAGAATAAGTATCGAGTGAAGGAGGTTCCGAGATAGTGATTTTAGAGATTTTAGACAAGTAGGATCAAGGAGTGATAGAAGAGCGGAAGCAAAAGAAGAAAGTTGACGCGAAAAAAAAACAAGCAGGTCACGGAAACAAAACCGATTAGAAAAATCTCGGAAGTCGTACGACGTCGTACAATGTTAAGATTGAGGATTTGTTAAGAAAATGTGCTGTAATTTTGCGCTGTGGTCCAATAATACTCTGTGACATTTTAATTAACGAGGAGAAATTTCTTGAACATGTGATTTATAAGACACAGCATTATGGCTGCTTAAATGTACTTTACGAAGATATATAGAAATATCTCGACAATATAAATCTTTAATGTTGGAACGTGAAGCAACGCTGAGAATTAATAAGATCCTCTAAAATGCCGAAAGTTCTCTCGATTTTTGAGTTTTTAGATCTGTACATCCAGAAAAGCAGATTAAATTTGTAAATCTGCATTTAAAAAACACATGATTTAATTCGAAGAACTGCAAAGGACATCGAAACGGATCGATGAAATAGAGGACAGAAGACAGCACGTTGCGAAAATAATTAGGGTAATGAAGGACGAACTGTATGATAAAATGCAGCGATAGATCAATGGAACGAGCTATTGTAGGGGGAGGGGGATGCAAAACGTTGTTGGTTTTTTATTGCTCGAGAGAGAGAGAGAGAGAGAGAGAGAGAGAGAGAGAGAGAGAGAGAGAGAGAGAGGGGGAGAAAGAGTGCCCTTTGACTGTGCTGTGACGGAAAAAGTCTCGCGCGATACTAATTTCCATTTGGGCCCTGCTCGGTTCACTAATGCAGCGACATTATCCAACTACGTTGGCCGGAGAGACGGACGCATGATTTTCTGCCGTTAAAGGTCGGAAAGTTATGACACCAAAGTGCCTCGTGACACGACAATGTTTCTCACGTCTCCCGCGAGAGGGAAAGATATATGTATATAATGCAGAAGGCTCCGTTACGAGCTGCATGTCACGGCCAACTCGCGACGTTAATATTACCGAATCCGAATTGGTGCCCCGGCTACGTGTTCTCCTTATTACGAAGATAAAGTTGAGAGATTCAAGAATCCGTGCCGTCCGTAGATCCCGCACTCGAGGATAATAAATTCCGTGTACGAATACCTGAGAGTCTTGCAGTGAAAATACCACGTTATGCACGGCAAATATGCGCAGAGTACAAGTTTTTAATATTTATAGATCATTTCTGAAGGAATCATTTCTCAGTATATTCTCCCCTTCGTCTCCCCCCCTCCCCCCCCCTCTATATATAAATGAGTGCATCATATGATTCGCCAAGCGCAAAACGTAATTTTAAAAGTAATATTGTGTGTGTGTGAACGCTCAATATATACATCGTCTGTAATTATTATTTTGCAAAGAGACACTACAACGATTTCCGTTTAATTCTCAAGAGCAATTTCGCTCATGTGTCACGTTGTGCTCTGGACTGTGCGCTTGTTTGTCGTTAGTCAAGCTGCCAGAACGGAAAAAGAGTCAATACATGTGTCATTGATAGAGCTATGTGGTTTCAAACTCTTGCAATTTTTACTACCGTTGGGCGCAATCGATCTCGGATTTAGCGTGCGGCTTTATCTCGCGAAAAATTTTGACGGCTTGTTCTTTCCAAGAGAGATAAGAATTCAAGAAAAGTAAAAGTGCAGGCTTTTAAGTTAAAAAATAAAAATTGAAGATTAAAATATCTTAAAATTTTTAATTTAAAGCAACTCAAATTTTCCTATATTTATTTAAATTTGTATATTAAAATATATCATATAAAGTATCAGGTACCTAAGGATATTAAAAACCAAGGAATCCAAGAATTCAAGAATTCCAAACTGCTATAAAAGTTGTAAAAAGTAAATGATGAACGAAAAACAAGTATCTTCGTATCGAAAGAAGAAAATAAAAATAGGAGAAATAAATAGATGATTCTTTCGACAAATAATATTTTGTGACCACTCATAATCAAAGTGGTCCAGTGGCAAGTGGATTCCCCGCGTTTTTTTGCTAATTCCGGAAACCGTGACGCTGCCAGAACACATCCGCTCGGCGAAACGAGACGACGTTATTGCGTAAGTGTAGAGGGAGGAACAAACGAGGAACAAACGAGGCTGCATTACATTCCCGCGAAACCGCGATGTCGCTTTGTACGAACGGACAGACAGCAAAAGTTCGCCGTCGCCAGTCGTACGAGAATGTTTCGAAAAATCGCTAGAATACCGAGGAATTCTCTTAGAAAGCCACGACGAGAAGAGCGAATTTCAATAGCCGTGGGGAGGATATTAAATTTTTGTCGCAACGATTGAAAGAGCAAAGTACAACCTTATTACACTTAATCCCGTAGAACTCTGTGTACAACTTTAAACTAATCCTACGTTTAGAATAAGACCGAGATTCTTGATTTGCGAGGTAACAGCGAGCTTATATAATCGTGTTTAAATAATCAGAAATCCGGAAAGACAAGAAATTAATGATTACATTAAACATATGCGCGAGAGTAGATACCCGACATACGTTTGCTAGTACGTACGACCGCATACTTTCCGAAAAACTTCGACATATTTGCTTGATCTACGTTCGCTATTGGCGCGAATTCAATGGCTCGAAGAGCTAAAAGTGTCGCATCTGCAAATAGAGAAAGAATGTAGGTAGGTAAAAAAAACTGGCTCGGCGCCATTCCTTCACAAAGTCGCGCGAATGATGCGAAGACGGCGAAAAAAAGGTGCGTGTGTTACATAACGATGTAAGAAGGGCTATGAGACGTGTGACCACGCACTGTCTAAGGGAGATATATCGCATTCGCTTCCTATAATTACTATTCGTCGTACTTATCGTGATTAGTGATTTTATCCTTGTACTTAAGCGAAAGGCACCACATAAGTGAGCTCACAAGTAAGAAGCCTGTTTCCTTCTCGTAACAGCCTGTGGGCCTGCGGGACTAGTTTCATGACTATTTTTGAGCCACAGCGGCTCATACAGAAATCAGTCTTCGACGTGATTCACAACCTACGTTATATAAATATAATATATATGTATAAATATATATATATACTACGTACATGCGTCGAAAAATGCTTTGCATCATATTTTTATTACGCCAGATTGATTCGAGCGTTTAAAAACACGAAGGTTGATTTATTATTATTGTTGCACACACTATATATATGTATACATATACATATATATATATATATATACACATACACATACATATATATACACATATACATATATATATGTATATATAGTGATATATATATATGGATATATATATATATAATATATATTATATGTATATAATATATATAAAATGTGTTATTATAACACTAAATATATATTCACATTTCCTATCGAGTGAATAAATTTTAACGAAAGATCGCAAAATAATCGGAATGGTGCAAAACTTTTCGCGACATGTGCACGCGAGATATTTAATATTGTTAAAATCATATTTCTGCCGCGCCTACAAACGACATAGCCAAATATACTGGAATCCAAAAATCCGAATGTCCGAGGACGCAGAGATCGGAGAAGCCGCGAATCCTCAGATTCGAGGATTCGAAGAAATGAAATGGACGATTACGAGATCAAGGAAGAGCCCCGTAATCTTGAAGGAACGTTACTCATCTTCCGTATTTCGGAACGATACGCGATATCAGACGATCAGCGGGAGGTAGAACATGAATGAAGTTTTGTACTTGATATTACTTTCACTGAGATCTCCGGCCATTGATTTTACAAACACTCCATTACAGCTAAAAAAGGGAGCTCTAGTTCTTTTGAGCGAGAATGGATCCCATTTCTCTTATTCATTAGAGTTAAATACTTAGCTATAAACGCACAAGAATAAATAGATTTAACTTTAGCTTAAATATAATAGTACTTTAAAAATGAGAGGAAAAAGATGCACGCGCACCTAACGGCATACACGTATACAGCTGTGCGACGAGGTCGACACTTCGTGTGACACTTCGTTGATCGTAGCAATTATTACTAATTACGCGTGAAACGTGAAATACGGGCAAAAAGTTGCACGTGCGCCGGTTTCAAGCCAGTTCTCTAATGTATGCGCGCGTATCTATAAGCTTACACTTTACGACAGGAAAATAAATTATGTAAGAATAATGTATATGCGTTATACGAGGTCTTCTTAAGAATCGAAGGACCCAAGCATCCAAGGCTTCGAAAATCCAAGGATGAATGGAACCTACGATACAGTCACGCGTCAAGTATCAGCAAACAACAAGACAGACTGTGTGTTTCTCTATATGCAATAGTTTAAGGCGTTCTCTAATTGAGTACCGTAAATTATTGTATCTCAATAACGCCTGGATCGATTGAAGTCATAATAGTCTTAATTCAAAAATTCACGCAATCCACGATTAGTATACTTTGCACGTGTACGCGCTACCTGTTATTATGCAACGCAAGAGTTACTAAGTCAAGTAACTCGATTCGGATTTGGCTAAGAAATGTTTATGCTCCATACGCATAAACGGCGATATCAAGGCGTTATCTCGCATTCCATGTTTCAGCTTAATGTGCCTTTTCAGATTGTCAGACCTGGTCAACGATATCATACAGATGTGACATACGTGTTTGTCGGGGTTGTGCGATTTCATGTGCTTTTTTATGTTGGCTACGCTCTTGCCGCAGAGCTTGCAGCACTCCATACCGATCTGCGAGTGTTCTAACTTATTGTGATTGTCTTTACTTATATCCTTCTCTTTTTTGTAAGTCCTTGCCGTTCCTGGAATACAAGGTCCCGTTTCAATGAATTCATCATCATAATCCACCGATAATGCCAACTGTGTCTACTAGTATCATCCCAAGATAAGAATGGTCGATTCGACGTTACCACACTTAATCGTTTCCTTTTTCTTGCGCAATGTTATCTGCGATATCTCTTGGTTTTAAAAACAAAATCGTCGCGCCTAATCAGTCTAGTAAAAAAGTTTATAAATACAAAATTACAAAATAAAAAATTCGAAATAAATATTAAATCGCATTCCCAAAATTATTAGCTGCTTTTATAACGACATAAATATAATACTTTTCTCTTGCATGATATTCGAAATGAAAATACTTTACATTTAAGATTTTACTTATCGTAATTTTATCTCTTTTTATCCTAATATATTATTTGAATATGCACTTTAAAATATATATATATATATATTTTTAATAAGAACTTTTGTGAACTAATAGATACTATTTTATTAATTACTGTTTTTAATAAAGCTAAATATTTGTGTATTAATAAAATTCGAATTCTTCATTACACGTGATTAAACATAGTATGCATAAAGCTAAATAGCTTGATTACTAGCTTTATATAGCTATAGTATTTTATAAATGTGAAATTTATACTTTTTGATCTTTTGAACGAATCTTCTTTTTTTACTAATTTACATATTTCGATAAATTCTAAAATCGTTCTTCGAAGTATTTAAATGTTTTAAACATGACAGATTGCCATTGCGAAAAAGGGCATTTCGGATGATAACGTTAAATGGAGCACCCTGTATACTTCCCATAAGTCACACTCTACGTCAAATAGTTGCAGAGAAGAGGGAATTCTCTCTATTACGTTCAAAGTCAACGAGAATATCATAACGAACATCACACTCGTATTTATACAGGGTAATGTACATAAATGGAATTGCTTAATTTCCTCTCTTGTTTTCATAAGCGCTGAAAACATATATGCATATATGAAGAAATTACATAGAAGAAATAACATAGACATAAAAATAGAAAAACAGGAAGATCCAAGGACATAACGATTCAAAGAAAAGGAACTGAAACTTTTCTGCATTTATCGAAACAAGAGAATCAGCCAATTCCATCAAGGACTTCACCCCGCGTGCTCTTTCTCATCTAGTATAATTACCTACTCGTAGCAAATGTCAATAACAATGTAAAAAGCGCAATTCTACTGTCATCTCATCGCGTTCCAAGAAACTAAAGATACTGTCACAATACGTACAGGAGAAAAAGAAGGAAGGAAAGAGACGTCAAATCAACAAAAAGAAAATCGAATAAGAAATAAATTTTCAATGTAAAGATCTTAAAGGAGAGAAATTCACCGATATTTGCACGACAAATTCCGTCTACGGAGATCGCGATATGAACTATCGACTTTGATCCCCCCCCCCCCCGGTTCTCACAATCAAATACCGCCTATACATAAATTGTTCTGTCGAAGATCAAACGCGCGCATCCCGCGACTATTGGCAACTATTGCACAATGTATCTCTCGTGTAATATTTTAACTAACCAGATATAATATATGAATATGCAATGGCGCAAAAGGAATATATAATCGAGCGGCTATCAACGACTATATTACTACGACTACGACGACGACGACGATGACGATGACGAGATCGTCACGAGGTCGAGGATGAACGCAGAATAGAGTTAGCAACAAAATCAATTTAATAAGCGGTTTAGTCGCGTATACTTCTTGGCTTCGGGAATAATCGTTAGGAGGAAAAATGATACCTAGGGTTACGAGTTTTCCTGCAGCTGCTTCTGGTGCTGCTGTTGGCGACTATTATTAATGCATCGACGATGCGCAGTGGATAAGAATCGTGTGACTATAAATAAGCGTGACGTATTAATATGCGGACAAACGATAGAAGATATCTCGTTAAAAATGTTTTATCTCTTAAATCCCTATCCATATACTTTTTGTAGTTGTATAAAAACATATGCAAAAATTCGGATCTTTGAATCTTCCAATCCCTAATCTCCCAGAATCGGAGATTTTCAAATTAAAAAATCTGCGAATTTTAGATTTCCTAAAGTGAAGCATTTTAGTATCTCTAATTTTAGGATAGATACTTTGGGATTGTAGGATCCTCGGATCCTCCGTTCTTGAATAATCGCGTTAGCCTCCACATTCATCTCGTGGTATCAAACAATGTGTATGGGAAACGTCTTACGTAACGAGTTTTTTCTTTCCCGCGACCGGCAACTTTATTAACGCAAACGACGGGTTGCGCAACGAGATGCGCCGACTGCACATTTTGTTGCTAATATTCTCGTTCACTCGTGTAGATCGAAACGAACAGCGCAAGAGAGACGTGAGAATATAAGATCAAGATCGCTAGGCACGGTGACGCAAGATACGGCAAAGGGTATATAAGAGAATAGAAAAAAAATACAGCGTAAAGACATGCACAGAGAGTCCCGCCGTGAAAATTGCATATATATGCGTATATCTGCATCCGCATGTGCACACAGTATACGCATATATGATGTATACATATATGTCCAGATGTAACATATGTGTGCATATATGCATATATACACACACATATGACATATATATGTGTGTATGTACACGTATGTATCTCGCACACACGGCGCACATTTACGCGCATTCACGCAAATGGAGTTCGTTAATGTGACACCACGCATACGCACGCACGCGCGCCCGCGCGTGTGTAAGAACAGCGAGATGAACTCAGCCAATCGCATCCACACACCATCGCAATCTCGGACACAACAAAAAAAAAAGAAAAAAAAAAAAGAGAGAGAAAAAAAGATAGAAGTACAGTCCATTTGCTGATACCATGTCCCAAACCAACGAGAGTTTTTGTTATATGTATTTTCTGTATATATTAACACACACGTAATTAAAAACTACCACAATGACGTAGCAAATGCACGATACCATCACCACAACACCAAGGGTTCATGTAATATACATATGTAGTTAAATATATATATATATATATATATATATATATATATATATGTATATACACACAGACGGTGCATATTTGTGTCAATATGTATGCATATATATAAATATATGTATACACATGCACGTACACATATACATGTACATATATACATATATAGAAAAAATCTTTCACTTTCTAAAATTACACTCACTACTTGCCAGATTTGGAAATAGAGGGATGCTCGCTTCGTACGATACCTACGTACGACTCGACTCGTGTCAAATCCTTGCAAAACGTGCATGCAGATCTCCCTCGATTTCTTAGATGTAACATATTTCCCATACATCGACTGACAAAGAGTTTATTCTCTTCGCCTGCGAGATACCAAAACGTCCAAGAGACACGAAAGCAGATCTTGACGAGATTGTTGTGAATAAAACGCGTTACTTACAGCAAGTCGTAAAATAATGCATTAAATAAATCTTTTATCGCGATTATGGTCGTAATATTCAATCATGTCTGATTGTTTAGTGTCTGAGATAATATCATCTTCACATAACATACGAGTTAGTCACAAATCAGAATGGCTTGCGAAAACGCAAAAAAAAAAAAACAAGGAAATATGTTAAATCTAAATGAAATTTTGGTCGCAAAATTGAAAATATGTGCAAGTCTTACCATCAAGTCCGTCGAGCATTTCCGGGGGATTATGGTGTTCGGATGATTCGATTCCCTGAACACCATCACTGAGCGCCCCTGCCGTGGCCCCTCCATCTTCTCCCATCAGTCCAACTGGATGACCCTGCACACGAAATGATTACATATATTTATAAATAAGCATTTCTGACAATAATGTAAAACTGGTTTACGCTTTATGGATATTACTCACATGTAAAATAATAGTATGTGATGTGTTTTACTTAAATTGATATAATATTTATTATCAAAATTTATATGGTTTTTTATTAAATAATAAATAAAAAAAAATAAATGTTTAGTGAAAAATTTTTAAAATATTAGTAGATTTAAATATAAAATAGTAATTTCTAATTACAGAAGATCAAATATTCTAATTAATATGACGATTAACGTGACGATAAGTAATTTTTACAGTAGTCTATTTTTATTCCTTCTTCAAAAATATAAGGATCACAAGACAACATCGTCTCAGAAATATTTGCATTCTTTTTTCTCGTATATTAAAAATTTGTTAATATATTATAGCTGCGATCTCTTACATAGTTATATAACAATGTGTATTTTTTTAAAGATACCAAAATTTTTCTATAGTTCTCAGTTATCTCAGAAATATTCTGCCTTATCGTTGTAAAAATAAACATATTTAATGTATAAGATGGATTATACATTTTACTCATTCATCTGTTAAAATAGTTTACGCGATTTTCGAGACTATGGAAATTTTACAAATTATTTTGTAAACTATTTAAAAATGTACAATTGTTATATAAATTATATATTGTCGATCGCAAGGAATACATATATATCATATATTCTTTATAAAATAAAAAAATATTAATAAATCAGCTTTATTATGTGTATATATATCTTGCATCTTTAACACAATAAAATAGTGTATATTATAATATAGTGTACATTACTGTTTTAACTTTACATACTCGTATAACAATAACTTTAACATCAATAAAATCATCTGATCAAGAATATGTAAAACTTCTACCACATTATATTTAACAAAGTATGAATGCACTTGTAAAATTGCTAATGCTAAAAGCACGATAGATTGGATAGAATTCAAAAATTAGAAAATTTAAAGTTAAAATATAAGAATCAAAAAAAGGAATTTCGGAAAAAAGGATTTGGGAATATCGGAGAGATCGGGTAGTCAAACGAGTAGTAACACACTTTGTTACAAGTTTGTCATTGTGATTTTTGATTACAAATTTGGTTAAATTTTAAAACGGATTAATAAGAGACAAGAATTTAGTTAAAATTTTGTATGTTTTGTACAAATGTGGTGTGTGCGTCTGTGTGTATTGTGAATATTGCATTTATAAATATTAATTCCTTTAAATTAATTGAGCGAAACAGTTTACAAGCTAGATACGCACAAATAAGAATACGATAATGAGCATCGAGGTTAGCACGTCTTTGTCGCGTAAACGTAATTTTTTTTTGCCTCGATTTCTTTAGTTATACATAGATTATGTGCTTTGCACTTATCGTGATGATTCACAATCTCGAGTCTAAAATTGCCGTTTCCCGCTGCGAACGAAGTGCGAATTTCTGGTATGGATTCGCTCCACTTTCTACAGTATTTGCAAAACATAAGGTTTGATCGTTCGTCATACTGCAGCCAGGAATATGTTTCTAACCATCCGGGTTTAAATCTACCGGCCTTTCTACCTTGCGGAGTAGAACGCTGCAAGTTCGCGCACAATGTTGATTGAATTACGGACATTCCCGGTTCCTGATTTATTCGTAGCGATCTATGTATATTACTATCAGGTGTTTTAACATTCGGACTACATTCGGGTAACGATTCATAAGATTGTATTGGATTAATGTTATTGTTTTTATACGAATGGTGCGAGTTCATGAGTACGGTTTGACTTAGATTATAGGAATTTCCAGAAAATTCAGATGCAGTTCCTGACATATTGATACAGAGAGAACCTCCAGCCATGATGGCACTTTCGCGAGAAACTTGTACCACAGCCGAATCTGGACGATTTGAAGTCATGTTCTGTACATCCATAGTTTCGTCACTCTTCCCATCTCTCTGAACCTCCCACTCCATACTAGTCTGTCAACAGAGAAGGAAAGGATATCTGCTTAATCAACATATCTCGACCGATTGATCTCTTTTAGCAGAAAAGCCAATTCTGTAATCTCTAATTAGAAAATCCCTTCCTTCCCATGTCTGTTTTGACTGAGTAGTTGTAGGATGACGGTAAGTAATCGTCATCAGTTGTGGGAACAGTAACGAAACTCCGTCATAGGGAAAATTATCTCCACGATATATTACGAGAACTTTGCACCTCATTCACAAATGTGCAAAGCGTTTTAAGCGAGAAGAAGCATATAGCATCTTCGAAAAAAACTACGAGTGAAATAAAAATATCTTAATGAATTAATAGGATCAGAATAACATGCTGGAATAATATGTACCAAAATGCCTTACACAAACACCTCACACCACAGAATGTTCAAGCAATTTATATGTGCATTATCTTGAAAAACTTGTTGTGTAAATCGATATATTGTTCTTAAATATAAAAGCAATTATTAAAAAATTATATTGCAGAATATGTGTGATACATCAAATAATAGTGCATATATAGCGTACATTTATTATTACTTTAAAATTATATGCTTATAGATAAATATGATAAAATGTCAAACATAAAAATAGCTTTATGATTTGTATAGTTTTGTAAAGTCAGATAAAAAAAGCAAGAGCGTAAATATATTTTTTTATCTTTTTTATCTTTTACACCATCATGATAAATAAATATATCAGGAAATAATATATTTTCTTCAACTGCATAAACAATAATTGTCAATAATTTTTGAAATATTTATAATCACTTTACACATCAATAAAAGAAAAAATAAATACACATATATATTGTTGCGTACAATAACATGCAAAGTTTAAAAATTTTTAAAGTTACTATTTTATGTTATCAAATATGTGCTGGAAGGTTAATACACATGTTTAAAACTATATAGGTGCAAGATATATAGAAAGAAATAATTAATCAAAATAAAAATGCGTGAAATACATAAACATAAAAGATTACTTACAGGGAGGGAAATATTGTCATGGAAGTCCGGTAAGTGATGATCCACCTCTTGTTTTATAGAAGCCTGTGGTTGTGAAGCAGGGGACATGGGTCGACCACCATCTTCCATATCAACTCCCAGGGCATTATTTAACTTTGGAATTACAGGAGGACTTGATTTGTAACTACACTGCGAGGATGTCTGAAAACAATCAATTACAAATTTTCTCCATCTTTTCTAAATGTTACATCTCTTGTTTCAACAAAAAATTTGGTAAAAAAAAAATTTTCTTAAAAAAAGAGTAAACTCAATAAATTAATTATATTAGTCAAAAATAATAAATAGATTTATATTATAATAAACAGACAAGTTTTTGTTAAATAATAGCATCTACAAATATTATCGCATCATGTATTTGTAGTCAAAGTATGCTCAATATTTTGGAGCAGATGGATTATATCTCATCTTAAATATATAATTTTTACATCAAAATATGTAGAAGATCATATGGTAATATCTGTCTCATGAATTATACAACAGATATTAGCTTTTGGCCTAAACTCTCCAAGGCTACAAGTTATTTGGAAAGCTGTGCACACACATATACATATGACATTCATTGATAATAATGTGCGAGACCACACTCAAACAGATCTTTAAGCAGTATAACATATGTTTACTGATATATATACAGAAATCAACATTTATAGAAATTTATTCACAAAAACAGTATTGTTGCACAAATTTTTTGTGTATATATTATTTTATTTAAAAAGCGAAATTTTCTAATAAAAATACTAACATGTAATTGATGCAATTAATAAGTAAAAATTTAGCATAATATCTAATGCTGTTGCAAAGCAATGTATCGAGGAATA
Organism: Lasius fuliginosus; assembly: GCA_949152495.1. Lineage (NCBI taxonomy): Eukaryota > Metazoa > Arthropoda > Insecta > Hymenoptera > Formicidae > Lasius > Lasius fuliginosus. The sequence continues at coordinate 3,022,476 of OX424445.1, read as the reverse complement.
AAATAAAAATTGTATTTAAACTACATTGTAATGGAAATATTTCTGAAAAAATTACACTTGTATAAACTTAAAGAAAAAATATACCATATTGCTCCGTTCTAATATGATTTTCCTTGATCGAGCTTTAAGATACGAAATGACTTGTGCATAAACGATGATAAATGTGCGTGTTAAAAAGAATAAAAGGCGAATGAAAATGAGATATGTCATCTATTTCAAAATACAGTTACAAAATATAGTTAAAAGATAATATGCATTTACGTACCTGAGAATCGGATAAGAATCTCTCACTAGGCGGGCCAGAAAGGGAAACATCGTAGCTGCCTGAATGCTTTCTTTTCCTTTTTTCAGGATGGGACTGGAGATTAGGCGAATCAGTATGTCTGACTCCAGTTTGTGTTTCTGGCTCTGGTGACGGACTCTTTTCCTCCGTCTTGTTATTTACACTATTATCAGTGAGGCCTCTGATCTGTAATGCCTCCGCTGTTTTAAGGAACATCGGTAGCAGATGCTGACTAACGTTAACTTCACCCTTATACATAAAGTGCAGCAATGCCTTCATCTCCGTATCATTGACATCTTTGAGGAATATAATTGGATGGGGATGGGTGTTTTGTATGAAAATGCTCTCAAAATATGGACTGCATGCGGAGAGTATGGTCTGGTGCGCCTTGAATGTCTCTCCAACACAGGCCAGGGTCACGTCACAAAGTGCCTCTCTAGCAAGCAGCGAGCTGAGAACGTCTGTGAGGTTGGCTGGATGATTGTTCCACCGTAGACAATACTGCTGGTCCATCTTGTCTATCTCCAATCCCGACCCTACAACCAAACTAGTTGCTCTGAACTGTCTACATAAAAAACTGCTCACCCTGGCTAACTGAATGCCTCCCTAACCCTTAAATCGCTAACTCACACACTATCTCCACGCACACTTTCCTATCGTCCTGACAATATCTCCCAGCAGATTAAATCGCGGCTCTAGACCCGCGCACAACGTCCTCCGTGCTTCTGCAAATGTGCCACATTGCAGTATAACTGTAAAACCCTTCAGGGTTCACGCCGCGCTACTATACGTGTAGAAAACATTTTTTCGCATAACCTTAGCGCCCGATCGAGCTAACCCGCGATGGATTTTCTACGCGATAAGCCGCGACACGGGGATCGACGCGAGGTTAGATCACTAATTGCGACGCAGTACGTGCAACCCACGTATACGATAATAATTCGATATATTCGGAGGTAATGTTTTTGGCAATGTCAATATTCGCGAGGCTTGGGCGCCATTGTCGGCCGTGCTCGTCTAGCCTCCACGAGCCTCCTCGCGAAAACTCGATTTGTTGATGCCCGATTTCTAACCACTCGTCCTAGCTACAGCGCGTCGCTTTATTTACGCCGATCTCACGCAGTATACGCACCGTACATCGCGCGCACGCTCGCGAAATAACGTCTCTACCTAAACGTGCACACGTCGATTACTCACCTCTCGCAAACTTTTTGCCATTACAACGCCACCCGACCCTTAACGTCCACTGCCATACCAATCTGCCAATGCCTACGGCCTTATTTTTAAAATACTTTTGACCTTCGTGCATCTGCCGCGGGGAATGGCGCGAAGGGCGCTCGGATTCAAACGCGGTTAAGGCGACGCCGCGTCTTCTCTCCGATTGCGTGCGAGACAGCGAGATGCCGACAACTGCGACGTGCAACGATTACGCGACATATCGCGGCCGAGTGTATTGCGCCGAAATACGGACAATTCGCGCGTCGCTCACCGCCATATCGATCTGCACGGCCGGCGTTCTTATTTTCCGAATAATGCACGCTTCCGTACGTACGACCGTGCGATGTGGCGCGAAAGGCGCTCGATTCAAACGCGCCGTCTCGACTACATCACAAGCGCTCTCTAATTCGATACGTCTCTATTCGTTTCTAATTGCTTATTACGATTAATCCCTTTTCATCAAATGTACAAAATATGCGCTAAAATGTGTCGCTAAAACGCGTTGGAATATTATATATCCTCATCTGTTAAACTCTTTAAAATAATTGAAGATATGTATAATGTTAATTTTTTCCTATTTTTTGTTAAAAAGTACTAAACAATTCGGAATTATATTTTAATGACAAACTAAAGAATTCTATTTCAATCCACCTATTATTTTTTTTATAAATTTCTATCAATTAAAAATATTTATTAAACGCTGATTACAGCGATTATTGAAAGACAATTGATTTTTCCTATCATCGATAAATAACAATCATCGATCAAATACATTGATTAAATACATTAAGATATATTTGATTCCGAAACGTAGAAAAAATTTTCCTTTTTTTTATATACTTGTAGCTAACTTGCTTTTTTCAAGAAATTTGATTCTCTATTCAAAATTGTGATATATATTTTTCGCTTAATAAAATCTAATTATTAATGTGTATTAAAAACTAACAATTTATTATTTTTAAATGTTCTAATTTTTTTTCAAAGAAATGTAAACTTGATTGAAAAGAAAAAAATACGAAATTAATTAAAAAATATTTAAATACATATATTTTGGAATCATCATGAAAAATATGAATGTGATATTCGCATTTTCTCATGTTACTAATTGTAAAATTTAATATCTCTATAAGTAGCACAGAGCTTACAAATTAAAGAAATGTCAATACAATTTTGCTACCAATGTATATTTTTGCTCCACATATTTACTACAAAAGAAACTAATAGTTCTTTATAATATTTCCAACACATTTTATGACCTTTTACCTATCTACTCATTTTACGACATATATGAAGGAGGATGCTTTATGTAACACAGTAAAAAAAAAAGATTAATGCTGTTATCTATTGTGTCGTCTTTTTCGCCAAAAGATGCGAGATTCTGCAAATGTTTGTACAAACCGCGATTGAAAATACGGATTAAATTCGAGAGTGCAGCTCGCGTAAACACCAGTCGTCGACATACAACGCGTCGCGTAAAAAAGGAGATTCTCATGGTTTCATCCCTTTGGTTAGCGTGGAGCTTAACAGCGCGAGAAAAATCGTACGCGCGCGTTTCACGACCGCATTTTCCTTTCATTTTTCTACTCGACATCGTCATAGTTACTGAAAGAGCTATACACTCAGTGGAGAAAACAGTGCTCGATACATTAAAGAGAAAATTCCGCCAAAGGACGTTTTCCATTTCGCGGAAAATCGCGATGCACAAATCGCACTACCCTCTAGCTTCATTTGACGGTAATAAACGGTAATTTGCGGAAATCACGGAGTTTTTGATATTAATTTGATACTATCCCCTTCTCTCCCTCCTTTCCCCTTTTCCATGAACGATAATCGTGTTATCCACGCGAAATCAATAGGCAAAATGGGGAAAATTGGAAAATCTTCTCAACCGAGATTTCCAACGCGGATTTACAAGCTTTGAACGGCTGTTAACAGATTTAATCCGCGCTTTCATCGGCATCGCACAAAATTATGATTCACGAGTATATATCCCGCTCAAAGATAGAAACGCGATAAAAAAAATAAAATGACCGTATGTCAAAACGATGATACGATAAACGCGATATAAATGGGAAATTCAATATTCCCGTATCCTCTTTTTTTTGTGCGATAATATCACGATTTAAAATGGTTTGAAAAATACCTAATTAATCGCGTTCGCGATGAGATTTTGTTGCAATGTACGGCGCAATATCTGTCGTTTAAATTCAATCTCGCGTTTTCGCTCCATTTCAAAATACGGTAGCTGGAATTCATACGAACGGGATTCATTTCGCCAACACAGGATATGTCCTAATTATACCCAGTTCCATGTCGCAATTTCCTGTTTTCCCTTAAATGAGATATTAATCGTGGAACGCGAAACGCGCGGAAGCTACATCCTTGTTTATTCGTTCGAGGCTCAAAAGACACTGAATAATATATCACGTTTAAGGAGTTCCTGGAACATCAGACGAATACATATGTACACGCGCTGTATGTATGTACACAAAACTATATGCTGAATTCTCTCGAGTAACAATTTAAACTAGTACGTGTCAATATTATGGAAACGTCGTCCATTTCCGGAAAATTTCAACGAATCTCAATTAACGAAGGGATCGAAAAAAGATAGTGGCAGGAATGTTTTGCCGTGCGATTTCAAAAGTTAAAAAAGAATTTTGGCATCTCAGTATAATTCGACGATATTCTAATGTGTTTCATAAGATTTATATCTTCAATTATAGGCTCTCTCTCTCTCTCTCTCTCTCTCTCTCTCTCTCTCTCTCTCTCTCTCTCTCTCTCTATCAGCTATTATTTAATTATAGCTATTATTGTAAGAAAATTTAAAATTCACAATCTATTTTAATATGTGTAAGTCAACTGAATTCAACAGCAAGTAATTAGCCCGAGCATAAACCCGATTATGGAAGACTGTTTAATTATACGTCGCAGAGTTTCCCTCTTTCCGTATTTATTAAACTAAACGCGCGCGCTAAGAACGCCTTGATGTAAAGATTCTTTCTGGCCTGTCTTAATAACAACGTACAAACTTTAATAAGGATTACGTAATTAGTTCTACCACGCCATGCGTTTCTTCATTAAGCAAATTCGCCCTCTAACGAGCTACTCAGACGATGTTTGAGTGTCATCTCATTCACATTTTCTGATAACCGACGCGAGATAGAAGAAGTTACTTGTGTGTTAATAAAGCGTTTAGAGATTTGAATTTGACACTCTTCAAAATAATCTTTACTTGACATCGTGTGTTCGAGTTGATTGAAAAGTACCGTCAAAACACAAAAAGAAAAGATTGCTTTCTCTTATCTCTCTCAATGCATACTACTTATGAATGCATCTGAATGTATCGACATTGCATAATTTATTCCACGTATCTAACAAGGCTAATATTCTTGTGTAAAGAATGATTATTCCCTTTTGCAAAAGACAATAAAAATATTTTTTTTCTTGGGAAACAGACCTGTGTGTCCTGCGTGCCGGTAAGATGTTGGCGGTCACCGCGACCGCCTTCCCGCCCCGCGATTAAGCGGGGCCGACCTTGGCCCTTTGACGCCGGAAGCGTGACGTTGGAGCCGTCGAAATGCATCGGCGATCGATGCATTTCCCGCAGCTGCAGCGCGGCCGCGCGCGCCGGGAAAACGCCGCTTCCGGCATAAGATTGCGGCGCGCATCGGCGCGCTTTATCTTCCGAACGCTGCCCGGAGTTCTCATCTTCAGCGCGTAGTAGATCTTCACGCGCTGCACGCGAGCGTGCTCGTTCTCATTCCGTTGACAGATCAACGGCGAACGCCGCCGCATTTTATATTACATCGACTATTTAACCGAGCCTCTCGGTCATTTTCTTGAGCAAAGTACAGTTCGCGAGGCGTAAAAAAATACACTTTCGCTTTGAGCAACGAGCGTAGAAAAATAGAAACTACTTGACTTTTTTTAAATCTCTTTTTCTCTTTCTCTCTTTGTGTCTCCATCGACGTAAACGCGCGAAAGAGCCGAGGAGAGACGCCAGCGTCTCTCTATCTCTCCGAGATTCCCGCCCGGTGCCGCGGATCGATTAGGAATTGGAAGTTCGAGTCCATGACGCAAACACGAGCGATAACGTGGAAATATACGGAAAAGCTCTATATAGAACGCTCGCGCCGATAAAGGACGCACCGCTGCACACTCGGGCATGCATTTTCCACGATTACAATACATTCGCGGGACGAAGAGCGGGCGCGCGCTTTGAAACGCGAAATCTTCAAACGAAACCGTTTTCTCGCGAGCAAACGCCACGTCATTGACGTATAATCTCGTCACGTGTCGCGTGAATATTACACCCGAAATATCCCTCCAAATGACTCGAGAGACCAGAGCAGAGCGATCCGAATAATAGAAACGCTTTGAGGCGTCCCGAGTAACCGCCCACGTGAAGGTGATGGGAGTCGGAAAACTTTGGAGGACTAAGCTCACTCGGGAGTACCTGTCTCTTGGAACCATCGAGGAAAGTTATTCGGGGCTCGTCTTCCTGCGAGAGTATCTATTTCTCGAATCGACCCAGAATCTCCGAGTGATTTTTCTGGCATTCTTATCTTCAGACACCTTGCAAGAGCCTGAGTATAAGATCAGAGGAAATTTTTCTTTTTTTCTATTCCAATTTGCCGCGTGTCGAAAGAGAGACGTCTGATCGGAGTGGACGGTTATTGAATGGATGATGCTGATTGTTGACAGCAAGAACCGCGGCTTCAGGCGGTGTCCGAACTTAAATGTCGCGCGCAACCACTTATTGTTAGATGACGACTACAAGGACGACGGCGATACAATGATCGCGTCGAGAGAGATCGCAGAGGGGATTAAACTGCGGGCATATCTGCTGCCGGGAAAACAAAGCGGCCTGAACGTTCTTTGTTGCGCCGGAGAATAAAACGGAGTAAAACGCGCCGCGACGGTGAAGTTACGCGGGAAAGTTATCTGCGATTAGCGCGCCTCGCGATAAACGCGCGATTAAATTTGCATAATAAGCGACGAATTATTTCACGACACGGCGCTACGCGGCAGATTAAAAATTAAGCTTGACGTGGAGCGGCGGTATTAACCACGCGTGTGCGAATGAGAGACGTAGCCGACCTTACTACGACGCGCAGAAAAAAATGCGGCCAAATACGTTGAAATGCGAGGCCGAAATTAGTTAACACTCGTAATGGCTCGCCGCATTCGTAATTAACGTGCTATGAATCGTACGACTATTTCCGCGTAGAAATTAATTGAAATCGATGGTAATATTTCCCGCGGGTCGTACGTCAAATATTGTACTTTCTTCGCCAAAAGAGCGATGCTAATCGCCAATCGTTCAAATAGAAGTATCTGCGTCTGTAATTAAACCAATGTTTCGTCTTCTGACAGTCTCTATCTTTAAATGTTACATTGAAATTTTCTACTTTTATGTAAAAAGATTCGAGTATTTTTTAGATGATATATATTTTTCAAAAAGGATATTTTTCCTTTTCGTAAATTATTCAGACAATAAGTAAGATTTTGCTGCATAAATGAGTTTTCTAAAGAAATTACACTTTTACTAATTTTTTCTTCTTTTGAATAAGAAACCATGAAATAAGATATATTTCTAAAACAAGTTTCTCAAAAGCGCAATACATTTCACCGATCATCTAACGCGTCAAAGATGCAGAAATAAAATTTATGTTTCAGATATCAAATTTTTCAGAGATTGTATCCTATCGCAAAATTCTATTTTATCAAAATCGTTCCGGCTCGAACGAAGAAGAAAGCAAGCCAAGATAAGGCCTTAGAAGGCACGTTTCTCGAACGTGCGGCATATTTCATCGGAAATACCATGCACCTTATATTGCAGTAATAATACTCGCGCAAACGAATATCGAAAATATGGAAATTCGAATCCGACCGCGCCGTCCCACCGTAAATAATTGCATCCTTGCATCTGCTCACGCAACTCTCGGAGCGGGCGCGAAATTCGCATACGTTACCGCGCATTTTTTTTCCCGCTAATTACCCCGCTTGTATTTGACACGAATGCCGAGCTGATAAATATATCCGATTCGACGAAGCGTGTTATCGAGTGTTAAATTACAGGATTAACATTCATCCATCATATTATACGACCGTTCTATCGACGTCTCGCGAATATAAGGATACCGCGTCCTACTTTCCCCGGCATGATTTCCCGCTACTTTTCCCGACAACGACAACTTCTCTCGAATCGACGATTGTGCCACCGCCGAATTTTCCGCTCGATTTCGCGGTCCATTCTATTTATTTACGCGCGTGGCGCGGATGAAAGCCCGTCCAGAAAATGTATTACGGTCACGCCGCTTCTCGTCCACATGAAATTTTGTTCGCAGCGACTCGTAGTCTCGAAGGTAGCGAGCAGGAAACGAGCGCGAGTGACAGCGCATCGCGGCGAGCAATTTCGAAGCGATGTCGACGGGATGTCGTGACGCACGATGCTACCGTGCGTCTATTCACCCCCACGCAAGGAGAAGTCGGGCGGCGGAAACGCGCGTGTCATCGATCGCGCGATCGATGAATCCTCCCCTCGCCATCTCACCCTCCCCCTCTATCCGTGGCGTTCCCGCCCTTTTCCGATCGCGGCAAAAACGCGGCACGGCGCGTCCCGTCACGGCAACGAGGATCGTCGATACGTCGACGCGCCGATTCCGTGCAGCTTGACCTTCCGTCGCCGGCGAGTCTCTGACGCATTGTTACCTGGTTTAATGAAATTCGTGAACATGAAATCCCGTCGGCTTCCCGCAGCCTCCGGCGGCGCGTAGAGCCGCGCCGTCGTCCGGGCGTGATCCTCTTCGGGCGCTGCGCTGCTGAAGACGGGATGGACGATCTTCCGTCGGCGATCTTCCACGAAGACGACGAGGAAGTCCCTCTTCCGCGCCCGCTTCCTCGAAAGTGGCCGCGATCCTTCGCGGGCTCTCGTTGCACCGGGAGTCTCTCCCGCGGCGTGCGCGACGTGTGTGTGTGTTTACTTTCGCGCACTCGGATTACCAACTCGCACTCGTGTATCCGTACGTATCGGCTTGCTCGCCAGGTCCTTTCAGCTCGCCTCGGCCATTCGTTTGCCGTTCGCGCGAAGCGCGAATTCGCGATCGGCGGGATCGAAATTCAGCGACGACGCGCGTGACACACGTCGTTATTACGGTGACGTTGCGTCATCACAGCGAACTCGGGATCTTAGCGGGAACTCGCTTCGATAGTCGCGGACGATAATCGAGGTGGCTGGCGCGCAGCGCGACGATGCAACATCGACGACGGTTACGGCGCAGTGAGTAGCAGCGCGAGTGAGTCCGCCAGGGAGGATCAACGGAGTGGCGTGTGCACTAAGTTGGCCGCGGAGCGCGACTGAGGCCAGGGGTGGCACCGAGAGAGAGAGAGTGGCGTTGATGCAGGTCGACGTGTACGCTGCACGGGCACATCCCCCCTAATGAATGCACCAGGCATGTGCGAGGGATTTTATGTTCGCCGCCACCACCGCCGCCACCACCACCGTCACCGCCGTCGCCTTCCCTCCGTCTACCCTCTGCTGCTCTATCGGCACCACCCGAGGACCATCGTCGCCGCCGTCGCCGCCGTCGCTGCCGCCACCACCCCTGGCGCTCTCCCAGCTTTCCCTCCCGCACTCCCTTCGCGTTCGCCTACCTCCCCTTCCCCTGACCGACGTGTCCTCCACCTCGCCTCTCCCGCGATCCTCTCTCGCCTTCTCGTCTCTCTCTCTCTCTCTCTCTCTCTCTCTCTCTCTTGTTCTCTCTATTGCGCTCGCCGGCACATCGAGTCGAGTTGAACCCCCTTTTCGCGCGCCACCCGACAGTGCAACCCGCCACCCAGAGCAACCAGACGCGCGCCGCTTCCCGGGTCCGGCGTGGGGCGGTTTTGCCCCGTATGGCGGAAGCCACCGCCGCGCTCCTGGGGCTGTGCCCGGTTTTCGCCTCCTCCTGCGTGCCTGCGGAACGTACTCTGCACCCGCCGATTGGTACGCACAACTCACCCGCCCGTACGCGGATCCTCTCCTGTGCACCTGCATACGATCGCTCGCTATATTTCCTCGTGTCCTTCCCCGGCCTCTTTGCGCCCCTGCCGAACACGCAACACCCTCGTCCTTCCTCAAACTTGCACCCCCCCCCCCACTCTCTCTCACCCGTTGCTCTTTGTCCACTATCTGTCTCCTTTTCGCGTTCACGCGCGCCGTCTCTTTCATCTTCTGCCCGCGTTCCTGCTCGCCGTCTCCGTCAGCGGAGCTTTCTCGGTTTCCGCCGTTTGGTCCGCGTTTATCTTCGTCGAGCCACGTCGTGCTCTCGATACCCGGGTCGGGACGTCGCACTCGCAACCGCATATCCTGCACCGAACGCCCAAAATCTGCCGGCGGTTTACGTCTTCGAGTTCGCGGCATGTTCGCGACCGTAAGGAGTGCGAAGGATAATTCCGCGTCGAAGTACGTCGAAGTATTCTCCGAGGGGTAATCGATAAATCGATCCGGTGACGCGGTCGTATCATGCTCAAGAATCGCTTTACGTGACGGTCGTTACAATCGATTTCGCGTCAATTTTCTTTCCGCGATGCCGCGATTTTTTTTATAATTTTCGGTCAGTGTCAAATTTTCTCTATTCGTCAACAGTTGTTGCCTCGCGTATAAGTTTATTCATCTCACTATGGGATGGACTATGTGATAATTCTATACAGATCAGCCGCGCGGGGAGAGTTGCGGAAGTAAATTCGATACACGTTTTAGCCCTTTCGAGCGTAATGCATCGTCAATTTCGAGTGTAATTCCGTTACCTTGAGAAGCTTTGTACTTCGAACCACTCCATCCACCATCTTTGCAACAAATTAACTTATCCACAGACAACTTAGCACATTATATAACGAACAGGCGAATGTACTTTCAACATCAAACATTTTTGCGCTTGTTGCGCTCTCAGACCGTTTATACGACTGTGGGAAGGCGGTGGATCTCTAGAGTACCAATATTTCTCGAAGTTCAAAGAGATCTACGGAATTGTCTGCTTGAAGAAAAAAATGCAGATTGGTCCATCCATTTGTTCCATCCGATCAAAGATATACTGTTTCGTATACATCTTAAGAACCCGTACCGAAAGACATGTAACTTTTTTACATTGATATTAGCTTAATTCTAGCTGATGGGCTCTCTATAATTATTCGCAATAAGAAATCTACGGATAAAAACTAAACGAAATTACACCGGAGCGCGTCGCAATTATCACGGAGCTTCAGATCTAGTTTACATACAAAACGTAATGTCGCCTTTTCGTTTCGCAGTAACTCTAACCGGTTGCCAATTTTCTTCTCCTTCCAACCCCCCGTTTCCGGGCCACGAAAACACTATTTGATAAATTATCAGATTGTCACTCAGGAGAGAACATCGCCTTTTTTGATGTTATTTTAATTAAATCATAAATATAGTATACATCATCTTATCGCTGCTGTGTCTTTATTATCGTCGTTGTCATCGTGGCGCAGTCACAGCGGCATGGCTAATATTAACAAGGCATGACAGCAGCTCTCCCCCCCCCCCTTCTCTCTGTCTTACGTAATTATTATAGAATGTTAATATTATATCATACGCGTTTCTAACTATCGGCGGTTAGACACTCTTTGCGTGTCCATCGCTCACGCTTGCGGGCCTCTTGATATAGAATGAAGATTCTCTAAATAAAAGCTCTAGGTAAAATATCACTTAAAATGTGTTCTAATTTAATGAAATAACATTGATATTATAATCTAAAAAATTAAAATAGAAAGAAGATTATAATTGAAATAAAAAGGAATATTCGTAGAATTGATTTTGTCCGTCTTTATTATTACATTCGCGGGTCCTTAAAAAATAAAGATTCGAGAGATAAATGTCTAATTCGTTTAGATATAAGATAAACTCTTTAAAGATTTAAATTTCGGTGAAATTTAAAATTCCTTCTTGTTTGTGCAACAAATATTATAATACTCTATAAATTTGACAAAACGCCAAACTGATTTCATCAACTATTATTGGCAGCGATTTTGTAAAATTTGCTAGGAAAGATTTTTACTTGCTGACTGTTTTACAAAAATGAAATTGTAATTAGACTGAAGAAACGATAAATAGCTTTCTATTGTAAAAACTTTAGCTACAAGAAGTGAATACTTTCCTCATTTCGCGACAAGAGCAGCGTGACTAAATCTCTTATGTTAGTAAAGAAGGGAATCCGCGTCATCCGCGATGTCTTATTTAAAATGCATGTACAATGAAATCGTTAAGTGGTCGGATTACTATATCGGTGAACCGCCGGAAGGAGAAAGAAACCGCATAGCACGATTAAGGAGAGGAAGAGTCACAACGGAGGAGAGAGCGAGTCGGTTTAAACGGCAGGCTGATAGTATATATTCAGATGAAATCTTTCGTTCGGCCGTCGGGAGAGTCGAGCTTTAATAAACTTCGCGAGCTTTTCCGTGTGGCGGCTGAGTACCAACTATGTACCAGCCGTCAAGTGCAAGCTTAGACTAGAAGCTTAGCAGCTCATAAGTACATATAAACCAGGGCGGAAGTAGTGGAGAGTATGCACGCGGAAGGAAAGAAGACGAGAAGGCAGGAACGAGAAAGCAGATGAAAGAAAAAGAAAAAGAGAGAGAGAGAGGGAGAGAGAGGGAGACAAGTACAGGGTGATCCACGTCAAAGTGGCTTTCGCTTAGCTCTGATTTCGCTTAGCTCCCGATGAAAGTGCAACGAAAATGTAAGCATTCTGAGGAATGAAAAATTTAAAGAATCTAGCAGTTTTATAGATTTAAAGGATCAAATATTTTGAAAAGCATGGTACAAAGTCCACAATATCAGAGTTCTTGAAATTCAAGCGCATCCAGAAAGGTAATAATTCCTCATTAAGCTTTCTCAAATTAAGACATAGACACGTACAGTTATGAAAAGATTCAGAATACAAATTAGCAATAAAATAGTGACAAGTACATGAAGAGTTAACTATGACTACTCGGAGCACCTCGAAAAAAGATTAGTGCCGTAAAGCTAGCGAGAGGGTAAACTGAGCTTTCACAAATTAAGCACGAGTTTTTCAGTTAATCGTCACGTTCTTGCCCTTCCCTCTCAACAAGGTGTTCTCTCTCTTTTTCTCCTTTCGCTCCCTCCTGCCTTTTTTTTTTGCGACCGTCGTGTGATTCCGCGATCCAACCCGCGGCAACAGCACGTGGTTCGCTGCTACCTGGGAAGCTCCGACGACGACGAGAGCGGCAGAAGGAAAGAAAAAAAAGAACAAGTCGTGCGACCTGCATGAGGGAAAAACTGAAAAATGGAAGTTTCGACATCTACTAGTAGCCTCCTCTCGACACCGCGTCGCCGCCGAGTTCTCCGCATCGTTGTCGATGCTGTCATCAAGGCGTAGCATAAAACGGGACCAGACTCTCCTAACGATGAACATTGAACTGGCAACTTTGATCAAGCGATTATACTTGAATGAATCCCCGCAACGATCGCGGAATATTAAACGAAAATTCAGGCCGTTTTCGATGCGCCCCCCCGTGATAATGACGCGCTCTGTCACATATTTGATCGAACAATTAACCGATAAGAGAAGGGTGGCTATATATAGCAGATTTCTGCATTCTTTTTCCTCGCAATCATATTTCTTGAATATATTTGTTGGAAAACAACGAGAAGACGATATAAAAGTAATTAGAGGAGAAAATAGAGAAATCCGAAATGGTTAGAAACTTGAGATAGCGCGAGATGTGCTTTTGATCTTCTTCGAAATAATATCGCATGCGATAAAAAATATGTTAATATCTGAAATTTGTGTAAAGTTTAAGACTGAATTAATAAACGTAATCCTTCTTTTTCTCCTCCCCCCATAAAATTAAGCTTCATATTTAGATGCAGAAAATTTAATAAATATGATATAATTCCTCTTTTGCAAAATTAATTCCGCATGAGAATTTCGTGAAAGAATTTTTTTTCCCGTACGCGCATCTAATAATATCGGTCCACGCAATAATCATTTCATCAATTTGTTGAGCATCATCGACGCAGGCTGACGGGAGTTATATTAATTTGCCGTTGTTGGGCCCAGAGGGCATCGATTTGTTTCCGTCGGTTTGCTAACTGGTCGGCCAACACACGGAATTGCGAAATTCCGCGATGAATTTATGCAGCCGTGATTCGTTCGACGTCTCTATATAAAACTGTCGTTGCACCCTCCCGGTTTTTCCGCCTTCGCCCCGCGGCGATTCGAAACAACACGCGCACGCACGCGTGCGAGGAGGAATCGCGTGCACGAGCGCGTTGTAAACTGCTGCGGCCGCTTTGTTAGAGAAGCCGGAACAAAAATGCGACACCGCGTCAAAGAATATAGCTTGGCGTATGCGCGAGTTGAGCGAGCGCGTGACAATTTCGGCGAAACGTCGAAACGAGAACAAACGCGGGAAGCGTAATCGATATCGCTCGCTCCCATTTTACACCTGCCATCCGAGTTTGATATCCGTTTACCCGGCTTGCCGAGAATAATCCGCGATTCCAGATCGCGTATCTGAATTTACGCGAATCGTCCGTCCAAGTTCGTATAATGATCGCCCCCGGTTCGTCGATGGCGGAGAGATCCGCGCTTGTCGACGCCGTCGCGACAGCGGCCGTCTCTGTCCTCGTTTCCTACCGGAATTACACGATCCAATTCCTCCTCGTTCCTGTACCATTTGCTCCGCGGGAGCGCGACGCGTTCTTAAGGGACTTGTCCCGGAAACTGGCAAACTCGCTCATCGCCGCTCATTCTTGCGCGATGAAAATCCGTCAACGAAATGCGGTAGCGTTCCCCATCCATCCCGGGGCGCACGAAAAGCGCACGCTAATGAATTTCGAAAGGGCTCGCAAACATTCACTGATTACCCAATTCGCCGTCCACGTGGACACAAATATTGACCTTGTGGTGTGTATACCGTAAATATAATGACGAAATTGCCGGAAATCGTGGGATCTTGTTGTGGCTGTACAATCGCGAGCTCCCGAAAAAAACTGCGCATTCGCATAAATAGAATAATTCAAAGCACAAGCTACTCGATTCAAATCGATTATCCAATCATGATAAATGCGAGATTTTTGTACTTGCAATTTTATATACAGTCAATCGCGCGATACAAATCCAGATTCCGACTACCATGCTTTACTCGCCGCTAACATCAATTTTCTGTCTTTCCCGGATGATAATAGTAATCAGACGCTTTCTTGCCGAGTTCTTTGTGATTTGGCAAATCGTTAATTAGCGGCGAATTTCTAGGACGGCGAGTCGAGATGTTTTCGCGAAAAACGAACTGCAAATGCGAATAACAGCATGATAAATAGCCAACTTCTTATTTTAAACACGACAACTTTATTATGTAACGTAATGATTGATGCTTCTGAGATAAACGTCACTCTATGTTAAGTCCACTAAACGAAACAATTTGTTTAATTTGACGTGAACGATGAAAATTTTCGTCATTATCAACTTTCTACTGTTAAACAATATATTCTAATTATGCAATATCACTTGGCAAGTTTAACTCTCCTATTTTCTTTTAATCCGCTTGAAATCAAACATTAGTCGCGACGCATCTGGACAATAGATTGAACGAATCCTCGCCACGTTTGTCCGACGTTTTTCAATTTCGAGAGTTGTACAGCGGTCTTTAAAATGGAATGTCCTTTCGGGCGCGAGAATGACAGGAAAGAGCGGCGCAAAACGGGCTCGAGAGTAAGAGTAAGTTTGCAATATGCATCCCTAATTATGATGACGGAAAAAGAGAACAAGAGAGAGCGAGAGAAAAAACGTGGCCAGGCAAGGAAACTGGAGAGGAAATTAACGACGTCATTTCTTTTCTTTTTTAACATCAATTTTATTGCGACTTCCCAGCTCTTCACAGGCAAATCCGTCTCCACTCCGGATAGCGAATGTCGGCTCTTTTGATTGCCGGAGACCTGACGAAGCTACCCTAAAGACTGAAATACGAGATACGAGACGAAGGCAAAGTAAGCGTAGTCGATAGCGCTTTTCTCTCTCGCACGCATACTTATCTTCCGCTTGTTCTCTCTTTCTCTCCCCCCCCCCCTCTCTCTCTCTTATTTCTGCCTCATCTCTCTCCCATCATCTCATCCCATGCTGTCGCGCGCATATTCTTAGCAACTCATCCTTCATCATTTCTCTTCTCCCGATTTACTGAGTTTCCACGCAAAACTCGAGACCTCATGATTCCTCTTCTTTGATTCTCGCACTTTAACGCGACATTTGTGTATCCAGCTTGATACCTCGCGACGACATCGTCAATAATGGCAATGACGGCTGTGCCTTTCTCTTTATGTTACCCTTTTCACCATTTCTTTTCCCCCGCATAATCTTTGTTTATTTCTTGACGTTGGACCGAACTTTCCCGTTTTCTTTCTCTATTGTTCGTACTTTCGAGACGTCCAAAGCGACGAGATAGAAAGGATGTTATATCGAACGCTTCCTGATTTACGACGGTGTGCAAAAGTACTATGTTTCCGACGCTCAAATTGAAAATATTTAAAAAATTGAGAATACACGAGTATGAAAAATAAAGGATCTTAAAATTGATTCGTCCTAATAATTAAGAAATATTAAAAATCGTATAATATATTATCTTTAATTGCGTATAGAGAAAGAGAGAAACTAAAAACAAGTAATTTTTAATTAATGCAATTAACTTCAAGTATGTGAATCGAAATTCTATTATACGGAAAAAAAGTGAAAAGGGAAATTTTTAACGCAAAAATGTCAATATTACAGGTGTTGGAATATAGATCACTTATTCATTATATGATAAACTTTCCTTCTCTCTATCCCCCCATCTCGGGTGCTACCAGCTGGACGGTCGATAACTAATGTCATATGCGCGTTACACGCAAGTCTTGTGGAATAATTCTGCAGTTTTAAACGAGCGTCAGCTCGAACGGGCAGAAGGAAAAGGAAATAACTGCATGAGAGATTACGGTTAAAGAGTTGCAGTTTAAAGGAATATGAAAGAGAAGGACGAAAGCATAGGAATAATATCGTGGTAACATCGACCGACCTGTGCGCGAGCTGTCAAGATATCACGCGAAATATCCTAGCAGGTTTAACCCTTTAACGGACAGATATCATTGTATATAATCCCGGCGACCCGGGGTTGATAAAGCTTTTGATTTTATACAAAGTTAAAAAGATTAATCTCTGTAACACTTCTCTCATCTATCTATATAACAACTTTCCAGGAAAAATTAAAAGCTTAATAGACGTCGTTGCATCTTTATGAGCTTTTACATCGAAAAGAGATGATGGTAAAATATTTATAAAATGATCAAACGAGAGAAAAAAAGCAAAAACACCGAACGGAAAGTCTTCTACTTCGTTTGAATTTTTATATACGCTCGTCCACCGTTTGATTTATCAATAATTCATACCATTCATTATTCATGCAGGAAAGTCTGGCACTAATAATCATCACTTAATTCTACTTGGCACTCAGTCGTCTTTATCACTTACAAAGAGAAGATCACCGTTGGAAAGGTCCAGGACTCTGTTAACGACTCCGTTGACATCTGCATCAGAACTATAATCGTAGATATTTCGAAACGTCCAAGATCTTCTGAGAGAAAGTCACCGTGCTTCCTGAAATATTAAAAGTATCATGTAAAGTTTTAAAGTTTCTTCAATTTCGACGATTCAAACGAAAATGTATATTGTATACTATTTTATTTTTAATAGACGTTTCACGTATAAGAGATAAAACTTTATGTATAAAAGTAAAACTCGCATAACAGAAATAACAATGAGATAAACATTTAATCTGCTCGTTTTAATTGCATCTATGCATTTTTTTTTTTTTTTGCTTTTCTTCCTCCATAACTTAAATATCTTATTTCAAATACAATCGATGCAAGAACGCAACGGTAGTTGAAACAAGCATATTGCATGATAAAGGCCATTCTACATTCCCATCGGAGGGTGCAAATTTCGCTTTTACAATCCCTCGATTCGCATGCGGGATTAATATAGGGAAATATATACACGACCGCTGATTGTTCCGGTAAAGTTTAGCGAGAAATGTGAAACTACTCTTGCGCGAATAGAAGATACACAACGTGACTACGTACGTGAGAGAGAGAGAGAGAGAGAGAGAGAGAGAGAGAGAGAGAGAGAGAGAGAGAGAGAGAGAGAGAGAGAAGAGAGAAAGAATACAAGTTCGATAGAGATCGGCGAGGCGGAAAAACGGCGCGGCAAGTAGTCGGCGCGTTCAGAATTCCGCAGGAATTCCCGGAGTCTCTTCCCCCAATGGGTAATAACGAGGATTCAGCCTCGTTTATCACCACTTGTAGCTCCATCCCTGACCTGACCAGCCGCGCACCCACGAGCGGGATTTACCCCAGCTCATCCCGCAACTCCCTCCCGCGCTCGTGCGCGCGAGAGGGATGTATATCCGAGGCACCCGGCGTCTGTCTCGCTCTCGAGCCACCCCGCCGCGACACGTGTACCCACACCTCACCCTCCCACGACCCCTTATTTTCAGCCGGTTCCGACCGACGCCTGCCGCCTACCCCGAAAACGTTCTCGGCTCGGTTATACGGTTATAGCGAGCCGAGGGACGGGACTAGATGTAGCGAGGAAGATTATCGGTGTGCGGAGCGTGTACGTGTGAATATATATATATATATATGTGTGTGTGTGTGTGTGTGTGTGTGTGTGTGTGTGTGTCCACGTGTGAACCGCTACACCGACGAGGATCTCTGCCGCACACGGTGAGTGCTTGTCGCTTACACGGAGAGCTTGGCTTGACCGATATCGTTAGCCTTTAAGGGCGTAGGGTCGATGACGGACTCGGAATTCCAGGGGCCCTAAGCGAGAAGCGATATTTAAGATTTTTATATAACTTATTCAAACCTTTTGAAAAATAGACACTTATAAATTATAATGTACAAGAAGTTGAGATTTTTTTTTTCAGAGAAGGAAGTGTCATGCAATTTAGAAAATGTGACAAGTTTTTAAAGGTTTACGGAAAATCGTGAAAACTTATTTATCTTGGTTAATTAAATTTTTGACGTCATTAACGCGAAATCAATCTCCAAATCGTAAAATCATAGATTCACAGCTTCCAGAATCTATGGATTTAATCTGTCACCTTGATAGAAACTGTTATTTAGCCGCGATGCGGATAAATATAATATTCGCGTCGCCATACGCTCGCAACATCCGGAGTTGGAAGTTTCTTGCCGAGTAGCTATTTGCTGAAAAGGAGGACGAGAAGGCCAGGGATTGCGCAAAACCGTTCGCCGGCAGGATCTCGCGGTCGATCGCCGCTCCTCTCTCGCTCCTTCGCCACGAAAAAGTCTCGAGACTGTTCGCCAAAAACGAATCCCGTATATGCACGTGAAAGCCCGAGCGATTCCGCCGTTCAAAAACGTATATAAAATGCGACGACCTTCCACGGACTCGCGTTTTGCCGCATAAATTTAAGGCGTCCTCCGACACATGCTCCTATCGAAACATCGAGATAATATCCGTATATGATAAATATTGCACGGCGAAAAAAAAGTACAACATGTGAATTAATGTCTCGACCGCAGGGATCTTCCGGTTATCTTACTCTTTTTTTAATTATTAAATATATTTCTCTCTCTCTCTCTCTCTCTCTTTCGCGCGCGTGCATAAATAGTTGTGTTTCTGTACGAGAAATAAAGACGAAAGCGTGCCTATCAGAAAGATCCTCGCACGGTTGGCACGACGGATTTGCTCTTTTTTCTCTCCTTGCTTTCGATTCGTGTCCGAGCTCGCCGAGGTTTAAACGCGTTTTAAAGTTTCACGGCGAAGGCGTGTAAACGGCCGGTAATGTCTCAAACGAATCTAGACATCGCCTTTTATCTCCCGGTCCTCTCGCCGCTCCGCTCGCTCGTTCGTCGCGGACGTTCGTTATCCCGTGAATAAATAATCGAGCGGACGCACGCGCGCGCGCGAAAGGCTGATGAAAATTTAAATCGATGGCTTTTCGCCCGTCCATTATTCCAAAATTATTCATCGATCTCTCGCTAACTCAGCGCCGCTCACCCCCGATCTTTTCCATGTCGCGATACCCTCGACGGTGACAACAATGATGGTTCCGAGAGAAGAAATCCCTCTCGACCGTTTAGGTGTTATAAAAAAAAGCCGTATAATTCTTCTCTCTTCTATCTCCCTCTCTTTCTCAATAGATGACAAAAAGGCCAGTTAAAATGCAATTCAGCTCTCTGAATATTTGAAAAGGCCTTTCTCTCTCATTGATTTATCTCGACGCGCGTATTTTTCTTTTCGGAATTTTATAAAGTAACTTTTTGGAAAGATTAAATAATTAAAATTAAATATGCTTGTCATTAATAAGAAATTGTTTCCATCTAATTTACTCTTGTGCATCAAGAAACTATGAATTTACCAGACGCTTATTCGAGAGAGCGTGCGAGAGAAAGCCCGGTGAAAGCAAGAGAAGGACAGAGAGGACGAGGGAAGAGAGTCAACTGCGAACTCCCATCGTGTCACGTAGCACCTAATCTAGGTCAACGGAATTGAATTTAGAACCCAGGCTACCGTAGTTATATACCGCTCTGTAGGTTCAGCGACGCTTCTTCGCATAGGCAAAGCGTTTCCGGGTTCACAGCGAAGAAGACGCAGCACGCACACAGTCTCTCTTGGATTCTGCTAGGTCGCGGCTGGACCAGAATGCGAGAGAGAAAAAGAATTTGAGCTTTAAATTAACTGTACAATTCTTTACGCAGAAAATGACGACGAGTTTTTCATCCACACCGCATATAAATATTCGTAAATATCTTTCTCTGTTGACTCTCAGAATACTTTGGACAATGATATTATTGTTATATCTTGTAACATTTTCTATTATATTCTGTTATAAAGGCAATCTTTTACGTGATAATCTTTATAAATAAATCAACGAAACTAGATTAAATATTCATAAAATTGAAGATATTGCGAAAGACAATTTCTTGTGTGATATCATCACACACCATACTTATTAAGAATATTTATATTCTTTCCAAAAGTAGATAAAAAAAATCACATTTCTGTAGAAATATAAAATTTATCTGACTATATATCTTATATATTTATATATCGCGAATGTGTGTGTGTGTGTGTGTGTTGTGTGTGTGTGTGTGTGTGTTGTGTGTATGTCTTCGCTGCACATAATTATCTGAAATATAAATATTGTAAACTTCCTACGCGTCTAGAATCGAACGATGCGGCAGAAAGAGAGTAGAACAAGACTAATGCCGCTAATACCACGTCGATGTAGTGGTACATAACGGGACCTAATAGCCGATACGCCCTTTCATCTTCGCAACGAGCGAACGAACGAGTGAGCGCGAGAATCAGCTGTCGACTCTCGGCGGAGAGCTGGTATCTTATTCGTCTCGCTTCCGTTCGTTTCCTTATGAGAACCCC